>VMYD01000067.1:4200000-4764763 GCA_007663325.1 Eucalyptus pauciflora
AATTGACTTACACATCTACTAATACCACTTTCTCCAGTTACTACTTTTATATTTTCTGATGCCCATTGGGAGAGCTCTACAGGCATGATGACAATTTTGAGAACATTTTTGATATCTTGGGTGTTGGAAGACTTTTGGGTTGGCTGAGCCTGAGATATGTCAGTCTTAGACGCTTAAACTATGTGTTGTAAAATGAGGCCCATGACAAACTTTCTCAAAAGCATGGAGAAAGCTATAAATCGGTTTTATTTCTTTTTTCCTCTAGCAGTTTTTTTGTATTAGGCAGCACAGACAGATTGTGTTGTTATGCAGAAGCTACAGAAAGTGCAAGAGGGGATCCAGGCTGATCAGAGAGTCTGCAATACACTCAGGGAGAAGTATGCGGCAGCAGCAGCTAGTCAGAGATGCGGTTCTAGTCTGTTAAGAGCTCTTCAGGTAACCACTTGCGCCAGAACAGTAACTAACTGAAGTACACTGTTCTTCCTCATCTTCGTGCCCACGCTGAAATGTGTTCTTAAATATAAGGAAGCCAAATGTGTTCTGTTTTCATATATATAGAGTCAGATCCCGTAGTCAGTGGTTCTTGTGATGATGCTATGGAAGGTTATTACTGCCGTTTAGTTTTTATGAGGTCATTGTCTACAGTGGCAGACACTACAAATGAACAATCTTTCTACAGACATATCCTTTTTTACCATGGTTTTGCCCTATTTTGGGACCTCTCTGTGAAGTTGACATTATAAAATCACTTAGTCCCTTCCTTGTAGTTAATTCACCTCTTTTTAGTGGGTCCGAGTAATATTGTAGCTCCAAATAAAAGAGGAAAAGGTTCTTGGCCCAGTGGCGTTCAGGGATAATTTGATCTGTATAGAAAGAGGGATGCAGATCATCCATTTTCTAGGGAGTCTCTTGAGGAACTAATGGTCAGGGTGCAATCAAGTTATATTGCCACGTGTTTTATAATCTTCTATCGACTGGGTAATTGGCACTGACTAATTTAATTACAATCTGATCTCTCTTCTTTCTTACTGCTTATTTAGAGAAACCATGGAATAAATGGCATATGTTTGAAAAATTAGTATATCTTTCTGGAGGGAGTGATGACAAATAACCCTACAGCAAAGAGAAAATTTCTATTCTCGTACGCATTTTTCTTTTTAAATTATTGTCACCAATCAATACCAATCCATTGTGCGTATCTTGTTTATGTTAGTTGTGTTCTGTTCGAGTTTCCTAATCCTTAGCTATACATTAGCTTAGTCTAGTACATTGCTTCAAGATCTTACGATAGTTGGTTCACCCAAAACCTAAATTGAGACACCTGATTTCCAGGAGGAAATTGCGAGAAACCAGGGACTTAAAAGTGAACTTCAGTCCAGAAATGCTGCTACACCATGTGAAGTTGAGGTGAAAGGAAGTTTGTGAAGTTATGGAACTAATATGAGGGTGCACCTTTGGTCAAGATGATTCACGTGACCTGTGTACCACATGCCTGCGTACGAAACTAGTAGTCTATGCAATGCCGGATTGGGGCTACGTGCATCTGGTCATCCTGAGAATCCTCAATGTGGGGGCATCATGGATTGAGGGTCCCAGTTAGCATGTTCAGGTAAATGATTGCAGATTATGTGGAGCGACATAAGTCTTTAGTTACTTTTGATGTTAGGTCAAGGCCTTAAATTGTCGTGTATGGTTTTCAAAGCCAGCACAAAAGCCAATTATCGGGTTTTGAATGATGTGAAATTATCTAGATACAGCCTTTCTTACCTTTGATAATTATAACATGATTATATTAGGACATTTTTCTTTGCTTCTCCTAATCTTTATGCTATAATCTGTCTAAGATGACTATCTTTGGATCGTCATTTTCTTGGTCATCTCTTCAACCATTGGTCAACATGAATCTTCTGGGTCTTTCTGATAGTCATGTAGTTTATTCCAAACCGAGCTAAATGATAGGAATATCAATATCTTTACTTGTGACGTCTTTTAGTTTATGGGTTTTAAATCTTTGTGGATTTGCATTGATCTGATATTATATTACATGATTGAAGAGGGTGCTAGCTAGCGATTGAATTTCTCATGTCAAGATGGGGTGATTTGTCCTATTCTGAAAGAAATATCTTATTGGAAAAGGGTTAAAGAGATTGTTGTTCACTTGTCTTTGTACTAGAATATTTTAAGCCTGGTACATCTGTTGCCTTTTGGCATCAGGACAATAGGGGCAAACCACTAACGACACTTAGCCTGACATCCCATCATATGCATATGTTTTCTTCTGTAGACACACGGTGAATTGTGTGAGGGGACATGCAAGTGCCATGTTGTGCACCCTACATGACAAATGAAAAGAGACCTTTTTCATTGCATTTTTAATTTTCCTCTTTTGGCTGCATATTCTTTACCTAATTTAGCTCAGAAGAACCGCAATCCATGCCAAGATTCGTTCCTGTATTGCACATCATCCTTTGAAATGGTCCTTGATTTAAGGAGCAAAGTGTTTTGTCCATCATGCACCAATCAAGACCTACATCTTCATAATCAACTGTGCTCCACATAATGGAGTAGTTATTAGAGACAATGAAATCATCCATGTCTGAGCACTATGCCAGTCATGGATGATAAGAAGCGCACCTTCTCTAGATGCTGCTTTTCGATGCTCTTGAAATTCCTTTACAAAGGACAAATTATGGGTGGGCCACAGAATTAGGCAAAAAGAAATATTTATAGCATTTTCCCCTGACTCAGGGCTGACACATGGGCAAGTGGAGTCCTTTTAATGACATGTCATTTTTTTAAGGTCTCCTTAGTTGTCAATAAGTTAAAAGACTTTGGAAATCCTCAGAAAAGGACAACATAGCATTGCCTTTCCTCCACCACCATAAAATAAAGCAGAATATAATAAAGTAAAAGACATGTAGAAGGGGGGCACAGAGCCAGACACTTCCAAACTCCCCAGAAAAGGACAAGAAAGAGAAGAGTACAAAGGAGCAAAACCTCTCTGATCTTGGAAGATGGGTTAGTAAGCAAGAACAATACTAAGAAAGGGAAAATGAGAAGACTCAATCGTCTTTAATTAATAAAAGTTTATCACATCACTTGGTATATCAATTCACGAACCTATGTTAGTATGCTTAGTGTTATTCTTGTCCCTTAACATCACAAGCTCAATTCCACGGTTTCACGAGATATTATCAATTTCGGTATTACTTAATTCAGGGGAAATCTTAAATTTACTTGCAAGAGATAGAGCAAAAGGCTTCTTTCATTTCTTATTCCACTCAAAAGGAATGCTGAGTCCATCTCCAAAAAGATTAGATTAATGCAATGGTATTATTAATTAATTTTCTCTATCATACTCCATTAAAAACACAGTTTCAGAAGCTTTGGCCCAAGTTCCAAATTCTTCCATGGTTTAAATACGATCAAAAGACACAACATAAAAGATTAGTCATTTTAGTCGCCCATCGCACATGCTTCTCCTTTAACTCAACGTACCAGAAACTTGTCATGTCACTTTGTACCATGATTATCGCAATGAATTCTTGAACTTGCATGGAATTCGACCACGAGATAAGCTTGCCATAGCATGGAATTCCATATTAAAGGGAGAAACTCCGTTTTTATCAAGATTCTTTTGGATTGATGCTAAAGTTGGCCTGTTTTGGAGGTATTCTACTTTCTGATTCGAGCCTTCCAGATGCTCACGGAACCCTCAATATGATTATTGGTGTTTAGCTTGCAAGGACATGTCAAGAAAGATAAGGTTATAAAAAAAACAACTATTATCGTCATCATTACATCCCAAAGAAAATTGGACTGCCTTACTATTTAATGAACTTTATACAAACCCTCGTACATGAATTTATAGTAAGACTCACTTTGATCCGCTAATTCGATCATTAGAAGAGAGCGTTTGGAATGACATTGAATCAAATTAATTTGATTTATTTTGTATAATTTTTTGATACTAGAAAGTAAATCGAACAGAGATTTGAGATTTATCTTTTTCATTAGCTTTTTACGTTAGTAATTGTTATAACCATCAAAGGTTAAATCATATACATTAACTTGAAGTGTATATTTAATCTTTTGTTTGATTATCTAAGTAACTACTTATTAGAATGTTAGGTAGATTTCAAATTGAAATTTTGGTTGTTTATTGCATGCGTAATTTATTTGACCAAAAAATAGCTTGCGTAAGTTGACCCATGATCCCCACAAAGTCCTATGAAAGGACTTGTAGCCAGAGGAAGGTGAAGACAAGTTTGACTACGCAGTCTTGTCTGGTTTCAAATTTACAGCTTTTGACTTGTCGTAACAATTTATTTATCTTGTTTCTTTTTTTTTGGGTAAAGACAGCTTTTGTTTCTTTGCCCCTCGTATATCGTCCCCGTACCCGAGCACCCCCCCCCCCTTCCCGGCACCAGCATCTAGTGCATTTCCTGGTAAGATGTGGGCCGGTAGCGCATAATGGGACCTTAATTAGCCTAGACTAGTTCCAACAAAATATAGGCAAATCGTTTAGTCACGAATCATTGATTATGGTACACTCTTAAAAAAGACGAGTATAGACCCAAAATTCCTCCGGCTGAGAAATACTTCGATTTGAATATGGCATTACCGCTTTCAAGCAAAGTGTAGCCAATCAATTTGTGGAGGCTCTGTTGATGCATCAAGGCTTTTAGTTATTTGCCATTCTTAATGTTAGTTACCTTTGGTGTCTTTCTTGCATAAGATCAAGAAAAGATGGCTGTGATATGGGTGAAAATCAGATCCAATTCAACTCAGGAGCTAGACCAAACTGGCATGAAACCACTGGTTCGAGGCCTAGTATAGGAATAGCTGGTTTGGTTTCCTAGAACCAGTCTTGGACCGACTCAATCACTGATTCCAAGGCGAGAATCGCTAGTTCTATTTGGGAATCAATTCAACTAGTTCAGATTCTGAAGTTTCGTTTAGGAAAAAAAAAAATGGAACGCATCAATAATTGAGTCCTGGTTTTTAACATGAACAAAGATGATAATCACTTGACCAACGAATGCTATTGAAGTAAAATGGTTCAACTTTTGTGTGTGTGTGTGTGTATATATATCATAAGAATTTGCCTTTTTATTAAAATGGGACGGTTCCGGACCTTAAAAGGCGGTTCAATCTGATTGGAACGAGCACACATCCGTTCGAAAATCTCTTAAAGCGTGGCAATCGCATCTTGTCATCATTCGCTGATGCTTGACAAAATATAAATGTGCTAACTACTGTGGCGGTGGAGAAATTCCAATCGCTGAACAAGAGGCTCTCTTTGTCTCATCGTCACATGGGTTAAGAAATATCCGAGCCCCAGCATGATATCAAAACGTGTCCGACTGTTTCTTCTTTGTCCTGATCTTTTCCTTTTGATTTGTAAACATGAGGCGGACGCAGTTGACAAAGAGTTTTCTTGCAGATTATTTATATAATTAGGATTCCAACCAGCAGGTTCAGGATAATAACTCACATCTCAAATGCTGAAGCTTTGCAAATAAACTTCCATATGCACAAACGTGGAGCTTTTGTCTTTTTCACGAGCGGCTATCCATCGAGACATGTGCGCGTTTACATTATTTATGGAATAATCATGCGTCATGCACCTGACTAGGAACTAATAACAAAGATCATACTTTATAGAGAAGACGACTGGAGGGGCAAAAAAGAACAAAGACAAATAATTGATTCTTCATCATCTAATCCTAATCATAGAGAGTGCCTTGTCAAGATTCTTAGCCTTCATCTGAACGTAATCCTTCATCACGACGGACCGGAACCGAGCAGCGTCCTCTCGGCCTGAGGCCTGTGTGAGTCCATGAATAGGGCCGACGTGAAAATCCGTCGGGGGTCCGTAAAAGTAACCAACCGTTAGCCGGTGCCTATTCTCACTTGGAATCACCCGGTGAACGACAGTAGGGAACATGGCATTGGACATGATGTGGAGCATGTCACCCACGTTCACCACAAGTGCACCGTTCATGGGAAACACGGGAACCCAGCCTCGGCCTTCCCTGTGGACTTGGAGCCCATGTGCGCTGTGGTTTTGGTGAAGAATTGTCAAGAGGAAGGTATCGGTGTGCGGCGCGAGCCCCATGGCCTGGCGCGGATCGGGACACTGCGGGTACGAGTTCAGCTGCAGCGCAGTGCAGGCGTTGCTCTGGAGTCGCGGCCAGTCGACATCGTGCTCGGATATGCCGAGGTACTTCAGGATCATGGCGAGTAGTCTCTCTGAGAGCGCCTTCATTTTGTCCTGATAGTCTTCCATTACTTCACTGTTGTACGTGACCACAAGAAAACACGAGAGGACAAAAACATAATGGTGCCCGGTACAAGTAAGATCAATAATGCTAACGATACCAAGACAAGTCTATTAGATCTGCATAAAACCAAGTTTTGTAAATGCATTTTTGTATTTATAGCATTATTCATAATGGAAATCACTCCTTCACTAAAATAAGAAATTAGTGTTGAGCATATTACAAGCTTTCGCTGGAAGTGGCTTATTAGATCTGCAAAAGCGATAAAAACCTAAGAATTTTTCAGCATCACTCCGTAGTAAGCTTGAATAACAAGTTCTCTAATCTTTGATACATATGCAGCTCCCTCCCCTCTTTTAGCTCTTTGATTTTCAGGTTCACTAGAATCACAAAGTCGACTACTTTCTGGAGGAGTATCTGAATCTCTAGAAAGAAGGAAAGAAGACTGTTCAATTTAGTCATCATGCAAGTAAGTATATAGGGGAAAATAAGTAGCTAATCTTCTTAATTTGCCTTTGGTGCTAGAATGGTATTGAACTAGGTTCAGGAATGAAGTAGAACACCATATTCCTCGCACTCAAAGAGTAATTATCTACTTATTGATTTATAAAGACTTTTTAAATTATCACCAAAATTTAATGAAAGATTTCTCCAGCCAAACCCTGGTTCTTCCTAGTCATGCCTAAATAAACCATCTACTCACTCATCACCTTCTCCACGTGCATGAACTGACCATGCATGGAAGTTACCACTCACCAAAACTTGCGATACCCATGAGGCCAAACCTCCCTAGCATGCTCCAATGGCGATCCCATCATGGTAAATCCTTCATGCCACATGAACTTGTTGAAGAACGGTGCGATCCGAGCGACGCCATAGCCTGTAGCTCCACTGGGGGACCTGAGGGCCTTCACCTTGGCTCTCGCGGGGAGCGTGAAAAACCGCCAGGCTTGCGACTCAACCTCCCTCAGAAGACTTGAAGGGATTCCGTGGTTAGTGACCTGGAATATGCCCATAATTTTGCATGCATGACCCGCCATTTCGATCGCATCCGGGCTATCGAGATCGATGGCTGGAATTGAGAAGTGATCGCCATCAAAATTGAACATCCTCCTTGGAGACTCATCGTCCGATTGAGGCCATGAATGCGATTGCGGCACTTCTTTAACAGAATCAAAGTCTATGGGGATGATGTGCTGAAGATGGAGAGGTGTCTCTGTGTAGGCTTCAGAGAGAGTAGCCATGAAAAGCTGGAATTTGAAAGGAAAATAGAAGCTAACAAGGAAAGATGGGGTTCTTTATATGGTCTTCCTTCATTAATCATAGAAGGTTATATATATGCACGCCCACTAATGGAGTGAGTATATTAATGTAAACATCTGGTTTAAATGTTAATAGGGTTAAAATGGGGCCGGCTGGTGGACAGAAGTGGTGTCTGGATGTGGTTTTGGAAGGATGTTGGGGAAGGTGGAATAAGAGAAAATAGTGGACAGAAAAAAATTTGAAGAAATTGTGGCGTCTCAATAAGACTCCAAACAGTTTTTAGTGTTTACATGACAAGGCTGTTTTTTCCTTTCTTTTCTTTCTTCTTTCTTTGTGCTCCGGTGTGGACAATAAACACATGCTTTGTCTACTAGTTGGGAAAGAGAAAAATGGACCCACTTAAAGGGACTAATTGGATAGAAATACAGCATGAACTTGTTATCTGTATAATATGTAGTGGAAATTGGGCATAACTAATCATACTACATAAACTAATGTATTGGACCATGAACTTTTTCTAACAAAATCCAACACGGTCTTAATTACTATATATTGACTTGGGATTGGAGTTAATTTAGTGAAATGATTTAGGTTAAAAAAAATTCATAGGTAGTTACATAAAGTACACATAAGATTATAATTACAATGGGCCAAGAGTGGTGTCGAGGTACTTGTACTAGGAATTCAAGGATGGGATAGTTATCATTTTAGAGGAAATTTCAAGGTGGGGTTGGTCGCCATGCCAAACTGGTTGAGAGTTGACATTGCTTCCTGATGATAGTCATAGTAGGTTGAAACCGGTTATTATGCTTAAGTGATCTATATATCTCGTTCAAGAAAATGAATACCCAAGCTAAATTGGGCATGGTATGATCAATTATGAGGATGTTATTTGACATATTGTACTTGAAAAGAATCTATTGAGGGAAGGTTAGCTTGGTAATTTGACTCACCAAGCACTATAGGGCTTGTCCTTGACGAGGAAACTTTGGGCCTAACAAACATTATTAGAGTGGGTTTCCCAAACTGTATGGTGAGTGTTGAGAAGAGATCTATTGTCATGTTTCCAACAAGAAGAGAAATCTCCATTCGTTTGCTAAGATTAGGAGAAGCCTAGTAGGCGAAAGAAAGTTTTGCTGAGGGAGCATAGTTGGCTTGAGATGCCACACTCTTCAAGGAGAGTACAAGTGACTAAAGATTCAGGAACAACTTTGATCAAGGGAAGCAACCGATGGAGTGGAATAGCCTGTTCTGTTGCGCAAGCATTTGCCATTCATGTGAGTTTCAAGGGAGTGGTGGTGATGGTTAAAGAACATAAGGAAGTGATTGAATAGCTTGCAATGAGGGTGTTTTAGAATTGAGTGGGGAAAAGTGTCAATGCCCTAATTCTCCCATTCTGATGTGAGTTGGAAGTGGGTTTAGTGTCATTGGGTTGAAGTATGAGAAATGCAAGAGGGACAACTTGTTTGTGGGAGTAGCATCAAATTGTTTGTGCTAGGAATCCAAAGAGGGGATGACCATCATCTTGAAGGATCTTTGCAGATGGGTTGGCCTCTCATTCGCAACTGGTCATGAGCTAATGTCGTGCTTCTAATGATGGCCACGGTAAGCTAAAATCAATTATTGTACCAAAGTGTTCTATATCTCACTTGAGAGATTGGATGTACAAGTTAAATTGGATGTGGTACTATCAATTGTGAGCTTAGAATTTGCCAAATTGTCTAGGTTGACTTGGTGTTTTGGCTCATTAGGTGCTATAAGGGCTCGTCCTCAGCCTCGAAACTTTCGACCCGTGACACAAGTGTGAGAAAATGACGACTGGTGATGGATTAGGAGTACTCCCTTGGTCTTATGTGAATGGATCGGCAGCTCAATCAGTTCCTAGAGGCACTACACTAGGGCAACATATTCATGTGCATACAGATTTCATATTAATTCGAGACCAACGTTTAACTTTTACAATCAATCGTCAACGAAATATATTAAATTTATTTTGCATGCCAAGTAGCTTTGGCGGTCCCTTTATATTTTGAAAACGAGCAAAAACGAATTGTAAGTTCTGAAAATATACGAGGAAATTATATAGGGTTAATATTACGTAAAGCTCTACCAAACTAATTTTTTGATTGCTAAAAATCTCAAAATGGTATACCTGTGACAAATTATTGTCAGTTAGTTTTTGTTAAATTTTACCGTCGAATTGCTAAGTTGAATGATACGTGGTAGTTGACAGGTTTACTAATTTATAGGTTTTACTCTTCGTTTATCACATGTATATCAGTTTATGATTTTTCATGGTATTGGATCTAAAGTAGAGTGGATTTTTTACAAATATACTAATTCGAGGTTTTTGATAGTCAAAAAATTAATGTTGGGTAACTTACAAGTGTATCGGTTTGGGTTTTTCATGATATTAAACAAATCATGTATGGTATATTATGAAAAACCCTATGAAACTAATTTTTTAATCACTAAAAACAACAAAATTAGTATACATGTGATAAATTTAACACTAATTAGTTTTCGTTAAATTTTACTATCGAATTACTAAATTGGACAATACATGATAATTGATAGGTTTATCAATTTGGGGTTTTAGCCTTTGTTTATTACTGTATACTGATTTGTGATTTTTCGTCATATTAGTCCAATTTAACAAAAACTAACGAACAGTAAATTTCTCAACAAATGTACAAGTTTGATTTTTTCTTTTTGGTAAATTTATTATAGGTGTACCCGTTTGAGATTTTTCGTAGTGTTAACCCAATCATATATGATACATAATGTTGATTTTTGTACATTTTGAATGATTTTAGATGTTTCACCTTAGATTAAAGTCAAATTGCGTGAGTAGTACTAGGAGTCGTTCAATTAAGCAACGTGTAGATAGGGGTAATCTACACAGTTCTATATGTTGGCTGATTTTTGTCGGTATAACAAGTACTCTTCAATTTTCATCTAAATTTTTCGTACTTGTACATATATATATTTATTTATTTTTCCATTACCGACCCACCCAATTTTGATTGTACTATATTGTAATTAGGTGAAATATGGGGAAAGTGTAACTGAGACCAAATGATCCATTCTCTTATGCTGAAGGCACATAGAGTGAATTTGGGAGAATTTTAGGTTTATGACTTTTAGTATCCGAACAAAATTCTTGGATTCAAGGTGTTTCCCCAAAAAAAAAAAAAAAATTCAAATAGTGTTTGAATAGTTGGCTCTCGGTACATTCTAGTAAATCAGTTTTTTTTTCCAATGATCTAAAATTACAGGAAAAGGAATAAAAAAAAGAGAGGACGGCAATTACTGCAACTTGACAAATGTCATCCGGAGGCCATGAGACCTGTGCAAGGCTCGTTGGGGTTGTGCAACCTCAGCCAAGAAGGCGCCAGGGTCGCTTGAACCATGGTATGATAGATCTCATTTAGGCTAAGTTTGCCGGTGTCGAGCAACCCTTGGCAAAGCTTGCTAGCGTTGCTTTTGGTGGCGTCATGCAACCCTCGTGGGAGGGGTTAATAAAGGTTGCTAGGCCTCGACAGGGCACATTGAGGCTGTGCGACCCTAGACAAGGCTGCTATGTTGATCGACCAAAGGTGAGACAGATCTTGCTTGGCGAAGCTTGTTCGCATTGTGTGTCCATTGGCAAGCTAGATCTGGGGCCCAACAAGCTAGACTAGAGACCGGGAGACCTTGGGACAGCTCGTTAGGGGTGGGCAAACCCGGGCAAGGCAGCATTGAGGTCGCTTGACCCAAGGTGAGGCAGATCTCATCTAAGTGAAGCTTGTCGGCATGAAGCAACCGTTGACGAAGCTACGTCGGCATCTCTCTACCTCTTCTAGAAAGCTTCCCCGCCATGATTGTCTTTCTCTCCATCTGAGAAACACGAGTAAAATAAGAATATCAATATATTAGTGAGGGTAAAATTGAAAGAAGAAAAGTCAATTCAACCCATATAGTTGCATTCCAAAAATGATAAAGTCCAAAGTTGGGGCCGTGAGCCTTGAGCATATTCAAAGCTCCACTTTGTACGATTGTGTCACCTAACACAAAAATCTAGATTCGATGGCCTCGAGAGGCCCAAAGTCACACTTGTAAATGCTCCGCGAAATGCATCCACAAAAATTGACTTTTTATTTTTTGAGGCGTGAATAAAGAAGAAGTGGAATTTTAAGGCTCGTTGCCTTCTTTTGAAATTCAGAGATGTCGCCGAAGGCCAAGCGTCAAGTCCACACATCATGATCTGACAAAGCGTTTTCCACTCCCATTTGTAGGGCATTATAAATTTCTTCAAGTTTACCTAGATATTGCCCACGTCGCGGAAGATTTTGCTTTTCTCCAAGCTTTTTTTTTTCCTTTCGTGATACATGTGAAGATTTGATTATTCTATGCAAATTGGGGGATCACCATCAAGGGTAGAGTTTTGTCTTTTTAGATTACTTAAGAGGTCTCCTAATTATGATGATTATTCGATTGTGGTAGGACGAGGAAACTGCCATGACACAATGAGATTCGTTGGGTGCTCTAAAAGAACTCAACAATTGACGTAAGGAATAAAAAATAGAAAGAAAAGCGGAGAAAATTTTCCTTTCATTGACAGTCATGATAGAATTTGTTTTTCTCTTTTGATCTCATTTCGAGAGGTCTATTGACTTTAGTAATTATCAAGTTTCAATATGATGAAAGAATTTATTGTGCCCAAAAAGATTAGTTGCAAGCTCCAAAAAGAAAAAAAAAGGCCAACAATCGAGTTTATAAAAAACAAAGTAGGGTAATTTTCATTCGCCGACATTAAATTTGATGCAGATCCTGTAGTTGGAGCTTTCCAACCCAAGTTATAGAACTTGAACCACAACGTTTTGAAGCATAGACCGATCCACACGCTTCCTCCCTACATCAGAAATTCCTTTCCACGCGGGTCGCGATGACCAAGCAATTCCTCTACGCTCACAGTAAGCCCACATTGACCAAATTGCATTATTTTGTATTCATCCCGAGATTCTTTCTTCCCTCATAACTCGATCTAGCATTGTCATCGAATCGATTTTGTAAGATTTTATGGGACCACGGCCTATGATATGATTTAATATATAAATATTCTATCGCTTCCCTTCACGCTTAGTCTGATGTTTTTGCTTAGTACTAAGTGAGGAAATATTTCGTTGAGGAGACAAATGAGGCCAGGACCTTTTGCTTTGATATCATGTAAAATTTTATGAGAGCATTGTCAAGTATTCTAAAAGATTTAAGTTATAGTGTGGTTTAATATTTAAATATTCAATCAAATTTGATTAATTCCGAGAAATAGAAAAAACTTTGAGTTAAAGAGACAATAAATTATTGAAATTTCTAAGACTTCCACTTGCATCAAGTAGATAATAACATTTCGTAGGCTCATTTTGATTGACTATATCAATTACACTCGGAGATATAAGACTTCAAGATATAGATAGGATGATGTGGCCAAAGGCTTTGTATTAAAAATTGGACTTCAAAGTAATAGAGCAAGAAAGGCGCTGAGATAACAGTGCGATATTCGACTTCGATACAGAACCGAATTGGACCTCCTTATAGAAGTCGGTAAAGGAGTGGCAAAAGACATCAAGGAAACATTGATAGCTCATGTTGCTTTGTCGGTCAAGTTGCCCATATTCTAACAACCCCATTTGACAAGTGTGAGGAGTGATTGCTGGAATAAGAGAGCTTGGATAAAGAGCGTATCCTGGCAATCTTTTAGCAAGAGTGAATTGAATTTCGTACCGACATGAGGAGATCATTCTTGAAATATATATGTGAAATTGAAATTAACTTAAAAAAGATGCCTTTTAATGTTACGAAACTTTTAGCATCAGAACTCTAATGTTAATACTGCTGAGGTGAGAATACTATGAGGGGAAAGTATTACTGAGATAGGTAACCTCTTAGAAAAGTGCCTATTGTTAGATTATTAAATCATGCATTTAAATAATAGTATAAGCTTTTTAAATAGTTAGTAATGGTTCCACAAAATCTGACATAATACCAGAGTAGAAAATCCCAAGTTCAACGCAACAAGGCTTCTATTTGCGACATTTAGGCCAAAATACAAGCATATGAGTGAGTGTTAGAATATGTAAATATCAAATCTCGCATTTATCTAACAGTTTAAATTTTTAAAATAGTTTCTAATGGTTTCACAAAATCTCACACCTACGTAAAAAACCGTGAGGCTTAATATGGGATTCACTAGAATGAACAATATCTCAAGTGAGTGAATCTAAAGGTGCCACACAAATTGATAATGGAGTGGTTACGACACTTGGCCCCACTTCCAGCCAATGGCAATCAAACAATCGACTATAAAATTAAATAGAGAAGAACTCAGGTAAAAATGGAAGCCTCGCATAATCTCACCAACTCAAAATAAAATTCTCTCTTTTCTTATGGTGGATTGACTTAAGTATCAGAAAGCCTTTAGGTCATTGACAATTCTTTAAAGGATCGAGAAGCTCCAGAGGACCGGAATTTAATCTCTGATATCGTCAAATGAAAAATGTGGAATTCACATTGAATTACCAATTAAAGATAGAGGCAATATATTATAGTATAGTAATTAAATTTATAGATTACCTCAACAGTGAATTTAGCCTAAACAATAGCTTCTATTACTCACTATCAAGGCAGATGATGGCAAAAATGTTCTTGGGTGGCAATTCTCAATTGTCGGCATAAACCCAACTAGTGGAAAAGCCTCAAGGAAAGGCGGGGCGGATGCGCTCTTTAGTCACGTGTCAGCTTGACTTTAAGACAATTGACCTTCGCCCCAGATGAGCTCTAGCATCATAGACCTAATGAAGAGCTAGTCCTTGATTTTTATACGCAAGAGTTGGATCTACATCCCCCTTTTTTTATTCTTTTTTATTTTGGTAAAATTCAAATATTGGACATTTAGTTTCAATTTCTTTCTTGAAAAAGTTGGTCAACGCCACTTCTGTCACATCTTCTACTCTTTCATCATTTTACTTAACCCACCCAGCAAAAGCGAAGAAAGACGAGATTGAGGAATGAGTGGTTCTTGAATGTGCTCGACACTGAAAGATTGATGAAATATAAGAATCGGAGAGCCTGGGAAAGCATTCAAGCTGGGCTTCTCTTGCTCTGGCTACTTATTAGATTTTGTTTTTATGCAGATTTCAAACTCCTTAGATAGGTTTAGTGACTGGGCCGCTTGAAGGTGGCTTGAAGTCCAACAAATGTGAAGGTGGTTTCCGGGAAGAATGACTTGAGAAAGTACTTTTGGAGTTAGACGATGAATTCGGCTTTAAGTACTTGCCGCCTTTTTTTCTCCTTCCTCGTTTGGGTATAGCTAGTTAGGTGGTGCGTGTGTCGGCTTTCATGCACCTCAATTGGTCTACGGGTGCGTTTGTGAAGGCTTTTGGGGAAAGTCTTTAGGAAAATGCAAAAACCTTTGAGTTAAAGGTATTTTCCAAAATGCAAACTGCGTTTGGTAAATTGTAGTTTGAAAGCCCTTTTATGAAGTACTTTGAGCAAAATGATGTTTGGGGGAATTATATTTACAATGGACTTTTGTGATAAAAAAAATTATCAAAAGAAAAATAAAAAAAATTGACCGGCAATGGCAGGGGTTAGGAGACCCCTGGCGAGGGCTGTCGGACGTCGGGCGACCCCAGGCGAAGGCTGCTGGATGTTGGGCGACCCAACCGCGACCCAGATCTGGGGCGGCGAGGGCTGCCGGAAGTCGGGCAACCCCGTCGAGACCCAGATCTGGGGCGGCGAGGTCGCGGGAGGACCTCGCCGCCTTCGGCTCTAGGTCGCAGCGAGGTCACGCGACCTCGCCGCCCCCGAATCTGGGTTGGCGAGGTCGCGGGAGGTCGTGTGACCTTGCCGACCCAGATCTGAGGGCGACGAGGTCGCACGACCCAAACCTTGCCACGACCCACAATGATCGCCGCGACCCAGACAAGGCGGCGATTGCACCACTCCTCGGCGACGGTCGCTTGGGCCACCGCGACCATGCCAAGCCATCGACGGCCGCTCATAGCTTCGAGCAATCCATTGGCCAACCTCAACGGGTTTGATTCGTTTTTTTGCATGACTTTGGCGAGATGCAATTGCAGCTCTTGAAATCCTTTGGAAAGTTGTATCTTCAGAATGCAACTTCCGGTATTGTTCATCTTTCCGATGGAAAAGCCGATCGGCCGCCTGAATAAAAATAAATATGTTTATATTTTTATATACAAATATATATTTTAAATTTTATATAAAAATATATATTTTAAATTTTATATAAAAATATAAACATATATTTTATGTTTATTTTTTATATAAAAATATACACATATCTATTTTTTTATAATTTATATATATTGTATATATTTTTATATATTTTATATAGATATAAACATATCTATTTTTTTATATATTTTTTATGTTTATATTTTTATATTTCTTATATAAAAATATGTTTATATAAAAAATATAAACATATCTATTTTTTTCTCCGATTGTTTTTATACAAGTTTATTGAAACCAGCTTTCAATAGTTGTAGAAAGTAACGATACGATTCGGTCCCCATACCAGAAATAGGTCGGCCGCATGAAGGTTTTAGCGCTAACTTTTCTCCATCTACGGACGGCATACACCGAGAAGGAGAGGAGGGGCGATTGAAATTTGAAGGGGCCAAGATAGACAGGAAAGCGATCTTGCTGATCCCCCAACGTTTGGTCCATCACTGCAATTTAATGCGAACAACTTTGGAGGAGATACACGTGAAAAGAAAAGCAGATGTCCAGAAGCCAAACGTTACGGGGAAGCCACGTCAAGATTAACATCGAGGCTCTGTTCGTATGAATTGGGCCGAGTATGATTTGCCACATTCGCATTGCATGGAAATAGGCCAATCTGGGCCAGATTAGTTTTTCCTTTTTTCGGGACCCGACCCGACCCGACCCATCCATTTTAATAGGGTCATTGCTTCATATAATTTGGCATCCATTTCAAGGATCTATAGAATACAGTGATTAATTCTTATCGCAAGTCGTCTTAGGACGGCATTGATGAAGTCATAGCACCAGAAACAAGAAGCAACCCCAGAAAAAGAGACAGAAAAATCTGTCTTGAGCAAAATGAATACAAATCCCTCAGGATATCGGGGCACTAGCCATGACAACTATTAAGATGGGCAAATCCACCGGGTCTCAACGTCTGAGAAGGAAAAGAGAGAGCAGGGCAGCCAAATAGGTAAAAATTAATTAGGTGTTGAAGGATCATCATCATCGAACACAAGATTAAGCATTCGGGAATCGGCCGTGTACAACCGATGTGGTTGCTCTCGTGTGTGAATTTTTGACAAGATCACGAATTAAACACACCAATTCGAGCTTCTTTTAAGGATTAAAAACAGAGAAAAGTTTTCTCAGTAAAAGCTTAACTCAATCGGGTCAGACAAGTCTGGGATCTTACATTGGCACGTGACTGTCACGTGCTCCCCGGACGGGAGGATCTTAGCACCAGCGACGAGCTGGTGGCGGGGGATCAAATTGAAATGAGGTGTTTCAGTTCGGGGGCCATTTTGGAAAACAAAGTACCATTTCGGGGTTTACTTCGAGAAATGCCATCAAACTGGGGGGGCTCTTTCGAAAATCTCTCACTCCCTCTCTCCAGTCTCCAGTGACTTCGGTTCGGGGTCCCTCGCGGCCGAGCCTCAGCCACGAACTGAGCGGAAGCAACGTGAACCAGAAAATCTTCCACGTACAAAAACTTCACCGGAAACCCAAGGAGGCCAACGATCGGCGGCGACAATGGCTTCCCTGAGCTTCGCCGCAGCCGCCGCCGTGCACCTCCGGCGACCGGACTTGGCCTCTGACTTCGGAAACCGCCAGAAAACCTCGAAGCTCGTCCGCGGGAAGCGACTCGCTCTGTCGCTGAACGCGGCGGGTTCGACGGAACCTTCGTCGGCGGCGCCAGAAAAGCCGGAGATCGAGCTCGAGTTCATCGGGGTAATCACTCCGCGCCCCGGC
Source organism: Eucalyptus pauciflora (assembly GCA_007663325.1). Taxonomy (NCBI): domain Eukaryota; kingdom Viridiplantae; phylum Streptophyta; class Magnoliopsida; order Myrtales; family Myrtaceae; genus Eucalyptus; species Eucalyptus pauciflora. The sequence continues at coordinate 4,217,571 of VMYD01000067.1, forward strand.
TGATTATCGTCATGCGTTTTCGCCGGATTCTGTAGTTTCGTAAATGTAACTTGCTGCGAGTAGTCGCCATGTTAGTCAGACAAAATGCCGATCTCCTGCGTGAAGGAATTTGCATTGCTGATGATGAAACGCGGTTTCGATGGCAGCCGAAGCCGGGGGCTGACGGTTCGTATCCGGTGGATAAAGCTAAGGCCGTAAGCGGAGAGAAGCTGCTGAGGATCATCATGAACGAGAACAAGATCGAGCTCTATGCCACGTATGTAAGATTCGGCATCACTTATCATCAATTCGATAGTATGATTGGTTTCTCGATGCATTGTGAATTTGCCTACTTTTTCTGGTTAAATGTGGTGGCGAGTTTTGGCATGCATTAGAAGTGTTTGATGATATTCTCTTCTCTGCAGGGGAAAGTGATGAATTGTGGAGGTGGTGGAAGCTGTGGAACTTGCATTGTGGAGGTATGTATGTATGGCTCGCCAGTTTGCTGTGCAGCTCTCTTATTTTAGACAGGGAATTTATCGTCATTGGAGCGATAGTGAAGCTTGTGTGAGGAAGCACACAGATGTTTCCGGATTCTTGACATGGAAGTAAAATCCGTTGTAGTTCTTGAGCTGAGAATTCTTAATCGTATGCTTCAAATAATCCCATGTCCAGAGCAACTTAACGAGATAAAACTATGAAGGACTAAGGGTTCGCGAGGTCTGAGTAATATAGATGTGCATTCTTAGAGCAAGAACTTTCAGGGGAAGATGTTAAGAGTGCTTTCTTCATGTGCATGGTTCTCTTCCTATTGCTGAGGCTTGCAGTCATGTGTAGAGCTTAGAGACCAACATGAGCTCCCTAGGGAGCCTACAATTTGAGGATTGTGTCTATTATCGGATGATCGAAACTTCTCCTGTTGGACAGATAATTGATGGGAAGGATCTTCTAAATGAGAGAACCAATACTGAACTGCGATATTTGAAGAAAGTAAGCTGTCTCTCTCTCTCTCTCTCTCTCTCTCTCTCTCTTCTGTTGTTAGTCCAACGGATGTGGGTTGTAACCTTGGTAATCAAATTTTACTAACAATGGCTCCAACTGCTAGAAACCTGAATCCTGGAGACTTGCTTGTCAGACTATTGTGGGGAATAAAGAAAACTCTGGAAAGGTAAAGCACCATGGATCTGTACTGTCCCTTAGTTGCTAGAAAGCATTTTTGCAATATAATTGAAATCTGGAAGAAAGTAAGCTGCGTTTGTCATGAACTAGGGTCCCTTTGTTTGAAGGAAAACTAATTCCAGGAAATTGTTTTCTGATTTTCTGGTGTTTGTCTGATGGAAAACTAATTGATGTATGGAAAATGTTTTCCTTAGACTCAAAACAACAAGTTAGATTGAGAGAAAATGACTTCCTCTTTTGGTAAGAAAGAAATCACTTTTCCTAAACTGCCAAACAAATGAAAACTAAATAATTTCGTTCAAAATGATTTCCGTGGATAATATTTTCCTTTATAATGAAGTTTTAAATGCAACAAACGCAATATGAGAATTGCTTTGTTTCTTGGGGACATACAGGTCTGAAAAACATCTCTGCTCATGCGTTTCAATTGCAGGTTGTGGTACAAAGATTGCCCCAGTGGAAGAAGTGATGGAGAACCAGACCTTGTAAAAGGAGATGCGTCATGACAGGCAGTAGACACGCCGTTGCACTTGTATTCCCATGATTTTTCATGTCGATAGTGACCTTGATTGTGCACACGTGGTTTTATAGAGTTAGATGCATGAATATAGAAGCATGTGGATGATCGTTTCGATGAGTCCCGAACGGTTGATGGGGCATCAAAGGAAACTCCGATTGGCTATTATATCGGATACCCTGTTCAGAAGCCTCAACTCTGATATAGGTCCAATAATTTCAACCACATTTTTTAGTTATATAATACACTTGACATATTTGAAAATGAAACTCTTTTAGAATATATTTTCTCTCAAAAGTATGAAAATTGGAATTTTGATGTCTACTATCATTTCTCCCGACTTGAGGTGTATTTAATACAACTTTTCCAAGAGGCTTTCAACCTCCAAAACCTCTTGGGAAAATGCTGAGGTATTTAGCAAGCCTTTCAAGATGGCTTTTAGCCCAATGCTGACCTTGGGAATGCTAAAAGCCCTTGGCAAGTAGGGACTAGCATTTTGAAATAGCATTTGTGAAATATTGAAACTAAAGTTAAACATCTTTTTTTCCAAATCTAACCTCATCAATTCTTTAGTTTTTTAGTTTTGCCCCTCATTGCTACTACTCATCTTCTTTGCGAGAACACCTGGCAAGGGCCAAAGAGGTCAAATCTAATCGGTGAGGGGCCAGAGAGGTTGCATGACCCATGTGATGGCTACTTGGGATTGTGCGACCTAGGCGAGGGATGATTGGGTCACGAGACCCTAGGTGACGATCGTCTAGGTCACACAACCTCAGGGCTTGTTGCTTGGGGGTTGTGAGAACCCAGGCAATGGTCGCCTAGGTCACATGATCTCAAGCCTCGTCATCCAGGGTCGCACTACCCTAGGCGATCGTCCTCAAGGTCATGTGACCCAACCTATGGCCGCCTGAGGTCGCATGACTCCAAGGCGGCCCTCGCCTGGGTCGTGTGACCCTCCCTTGACCTCAATTGTCAACCACTAGCGTCAGATCTAGCTTGCTGATAGCCTAAACCTTCCCTAGAGTTGTTAAAGGGTTTGATTTCTTTTAATCAAAAAAAGAAGAAAAATCACAGCTAAAGTCCTTTGCAATTTTTTTTTATTTTATCAAACACTACTTCACTCAAAGTTGTAATGCAAATGAGTTTTTAATCGAAACCTTGAAGCTTGTTTCAATCCATAAAGGGATTTGTGGAGACGACATACCTTATTCTCCCCCTGTCTTCGTAAGCCCTGAGGAATATCCATATAGATTTCCTCATATAAATCGCCATGAAGAAAGGCATTGTGAACATCCATCTCATGCAAAGACTAATTATGAACAGCTGCAACTGATAAAAATGAATGAACTGTGACGTCCTTAGCAACTGGGGAAAAAGTCTCGTGATAATCGAAACCTTCCCGTTGCGTATATCCTTTAGCCACCAACCTAGCCTTGTAACGCTCAATGGAACCATCAGATCTATATTTGATCTTATACACCCATTTACATCCTATGGACTTTCTGTTTTGAGGAAGAGTGACTAATTCCCATGTGTGGTTATCAGTTAATGCCTGTAGTTCTGCTGCCATGGCCTGTTACCATCGTGGATCTCTAGATGCTTCATCATAACTAGAGGGTTCTTTCTCATCGGAAATACGGCTAATGCAACATCTATGATTTGACGAAAGCTTATCAAAGCATATGTAAGAAGATATTGGATAGTGAATACCTAGTGAGTTAAGCGAACCACAGACATAATCTTTAGTCTAGGTTGGCGGTCTTGTGGCTCGTCCTGAGCAACGTGGATGAGCTGTCGGTGGTGGAGATGAAGATTGTCCCTCTGCATTTGTCTCAGGAGTATCCTCCATGTTGATTGTGTCTTCAGGAGCACTATCCAAAAATTCTTCTAGAGGAGAGTTAGGCAAAGTTGGAGGAAGATCTGCTTCTGGTGGCGTTGTGAGGATAAAACCAAGGGATGCTTCTTCTTCATCTAGAATTTGGCAGGAACTCGTTGGAGCATTCAAGTCTTCTTGAAAAGACGAGCTTTCACGAAAAGGAAAGATATTTTCATGAAAAACAACATCTCGACTAATAAAAAAATCTCTTGTTCTTATGTTAAGAACACGATATCCCTTTTGCAGATTTGGATATCCCATGAATATGCATCTCCTAGCACGAGGACTCATTTTGTCCCAAGGCTCCATTACTGCAGCATAACATAAGCAGCCGAAGACCCTCAAATGACCTAAGGTCGGCTTTTTTTCATAAAGCAATTCGAAAGGCGATTTGCCATCCAGTATTCGTGTTGGCATCCAGTTGATCAAATAAGCTGCAGTGAGAACACAATCTCCCCCAATAATTTTCTGGGATAGATCCCTGAAATTTCAGTGCTTTGGTGACTTCCAAGAGATGGCAATGTTTTTGCTTTACTACCCCATTCTGTTGTGGAGTATAAATACAGGAGTTTTCATGAAGAATGCCATGGAACAAAAAAAGTGAACGGCAATCATTATTAAAAAATTCTATCCCATTATCAGTAAGAATCCGTTGAATCAACCTTCTAAACTGATTTTTGGTCAGGACTAGGAACATCCTTAGATGAGAAACAACTTGTGCTTTCGACTGCATCAGGAATACCCATGTGGCACGGGAGTAATCATCCATAATTGTGAGAAAATAACGTGAACCATCCCGATGTGGGGTGTGATAGGGTCCCCAAATATCCATATGAATCAGAGAAAAAATTTCAGTGGAACGTGTTGTACTGAAAGGAAAAGGAGTTCGGGATTGTTTTGCAAGTGGGCATATTTCACATTTAGAGTAAGGGACGAATGCATTATGACCCATTCGTGGATGCATAAGAAAACTGTTATCATTGGTAGACAGATTACACAACGATTTTTTATTCAGGGAAGATAAATCAAAATGACTAGGGTAACTGATCCAAAAATAAAACCCTTCAGAAAGACTACCCAAGCCCATCTGTTTGCCAGTCGAACGGGCTTGAAAAAAATAGGTGTCAGAATCGAAGAATATTTGACATGAATTTTCTCTGCAGACTTTGGAGATAGAAATGAGATTAAATAGGAATTGTGGGACATAAATGACATTTTGAAGGGTAATTTGATGACTCAATTGGACAGTGCCTGTCAAAGTGACATGAGTAATGATCCCATTTGACAATTGCACAGAAATAGGTGTATCCAATTTCTTGTGCATATTGGAAAAAAATCCTCTATCACAAACAATATGATTGCTTGCCCCTGAATCAATTATCCAAGCCTTTCTTGAAATAGAATTTATCAGGCAATGAGAAATACCTGAAAAACTTGCTCCTTTATTTCCAACATCGACCTTTTGCAAAGCCTGATATTGCTCATATGTAATAGGTTGATCATAATTCAGACCGGTTGATCTAGTGACCTGGTAGGCTGCAGCATATTTTTTTTTCTTCCCTTTTTCTCCTGGCTTACCATGCAATTTCCAACAATTATCTATGGTATGATGTGGATGTTTGCAATATTCACAATATAATTTACCTCTCCCCTTTGAATTTTGACTAAAATTCTTTAAAGATACGGAAAAAACCTGACCATCCGATCCCTTTGATGAGGAATAATTATGACCATCCGATCCCTTTAATGGAGAACAGATCTGACCGTCGGATCCCTTCATCGAGGGATAAGATCCGCCGTTTGATTCCCCGAACTGATAGAGCCCTTGTGCACCGTCAGATTTCGGCGAAAGATCTGGGCCATTCGTCTCCTCTCTTTTAAAGGGGCGTTCGAATCCTCCCTGCAACCCCAGCCCCCCTTCGCGATTCTCTCTCTCTCGGGCTAGGGTTTTCCCGAGTCTCACCGGACGCCGCGCATCGCGAGGGCGACTCTGTCGCTTCCTCGCGTTTGCTCTAGAATGGCGAGCCTCTAGCTTTCCTCTTGGACGGCTGACTGGAAGATTCGTCCGAAGGGAGGCACCGGATCCATCGCCAAGATCTGAGATCGAAAGGTTAGATAATTTTCATTCAAAATCAAAAGGAATTGCATTGCCTTCTCCCTCTCCTTCATAGATCTGTATTATTGGAGTGTCTCTGCTGGTCCCTCGAGCTTCTCCTCTGTTGCTTCGAGTTGGTTCCAGAGAGATGACAATTTGTTGTAGCAGGCCGTGACGGCCATATTTCCCTACTTTAACTCACTTAATTCTTGCATGAGAGAAAATATCTTGGCTCGATCTAATTTCCCGTACATCTCTTTGATGCTATCCCACATCTTTTTTGAATCTTTCGTCGGAGGAAGCCCGGCGGCCACCTCTGGAGAAACGCAATTGCCGATCCACGTTCAGATGAGGTGGTTGCACTTTCTCCAGTGCCTGGCCAGCCGCTCATCCGACAGTATGGGTATTGTTCCATCAAGAAATCCGTCTTTGTCCTTCGTTACAAGGGCTCGCCGGAAATCCTGTGACCATTTGGAATAATTCTCCAACCCGGTGAGTTGTAAACTGATTAATTTTAGTTCTGGACCGTTGGCGGTGGATACGTACAAAGGGTCGCCAGGTTTCGGTCAGTTAGTGACGGCAACGATCGGAAACAGAAGGAAGCCTGGTGCAAGATTTGGGTAGGGGTTCACCCCTGTACCCGATCCACTAAATCTGGATCCATAACCCACATTGGAAATACCCGGGTAGAGATTTGACCCTAAACCCAGTTCACCCGACCTGCTCACTTGTTCTGAACCGACGGTTGAGTTTGCCCCATTCGTGGTTGGTGAACTCCCGTCGGGCTAGGGGTTGCTCAGGCTGCTCCCAGTCCCCGACAATGATATAATTAGGCCTGGCCTAACGTACCATGGATATGGTACCCATTGGTAAGGATGCCTGGAGATGGGTAGCCCCATGTTCGACTGAGCCGGGTGATACTGACATGGTAGACCTTGAATTTGGGTTTGCTGTTGGATTGCCGGAATTGTGTTTTGTATTTGTTGTGCATATGTAGCTCTCCTGTGAGCTGTGTATCCACGCCAGAAGATGGATTTTCTGGTTGATTCATGGTGAGTAACTATTTTTGCTTCTTTCTTCTCTAATAAATTTTTGATTCCTTCTCTGCTTTGATCCAGTTTTGCAGATCAGAAAGCTTCGATAGGCAATCAATGCATGCGGAAGCGGAATCAAGAGCCAAGCTCTGATACCATGTCAGAAGGTGTAGAGAAGCAAAGAACAGACCGAAGGAAAGAAGAGATCGTAAAGCTTTTGGGGAATTTTCTATTTTTCTCTGTATATCATTCAATGTACATTACACTGTAATTAATATACAAAGATACATGAATAAAAGGAAAATAAATATTTTTACAAATCAAATCAATATCTCAATCTAATCAATCTAATCCCTAATTGATCTAATGCATGATCATAACCAAAAATAGATCCTGCATATCTTCCAACACAAACTAGCAAGCAAGGTAGAAAGCTGTCTTTGAAGGACACAAATGTGCATCAAAGAGGAGCTGTCCAAATAATTCAATAGGATGTCACAGCAGAATATGTAGAAGAGCTGTCAAAAATAAAAGTGGCAGAGTCTATACAAATTGCATCCCAAACAAATGGGCAAAATGAGAAAATTCAGGATATAATATTTGTTTGAGGGATGCGGTAGCAAAGTATTCAAGAATACCACTAGATAATTGTCTAAGAACTCAGGAAGAAGGTTGACTCTTGTTTAGGGTAAACTATGAGAATTATTTGTTCGATGATAAGATGTTTCCTCATTCTAACAATGAAGTACAACTTTTCTAGCCTAATTCAATTTGCTGTATATATATATAGTCGGCAGCTTTCAATAAAAATCCTTGACTTATATAATTGGTGTTTCTCTTATAGAGTTTTGACAGGTTCCGATAATGATTCCTTAGGTTCCTTTTCTTATACAAATCTATTTTTCAGCAGCATGCCTAATCCTACCTTAGTTCCATAATAGTCCATGATGATGCCAACGGTTTTAAAACTATATCAACCGAAAAATAGCGAATTAATCTTTCTTTAGTTTTTGTCTCCATAACTTCAACCAGCTTGCAACATTTCTAAGTGATATTGATGATATGATCTCCTATGGTTTTGACAAACTAGATTGACTTCGCTTTGCAAGAACGAGTTGACGCTTTGAAAGAGAGAAGAGCATCGTCGAAGAAGGTTTTAGAGAGAGAAAGATGCAAAAGGAGAGATAAGCGGCGATTTGGTGATGGCGGAAGCAACAGATGAGGCAAAGGCGGAGGCGGAGGCGACGGCATGGTTTGTCGGACAAGAGAGAGCAGAGCTCGGCCGGAAGTTGGGAGGAAACGAAAGAGCTGACCATAGAGAGGGGAGAGAGAGTCTTTCTGGGGGACTTTCACATTTCTGACATTGAGCCCGCGGATGACATGTGTACAATTGTCACCTCGAATTTAGATCTAAATATTTGTTAGCTTTGGTAAATTAGATTCTTCCTACATTGACAAAGATTTGCGTTCACTTTTCTCAATGGACCAACTCTACAACCATATATTCTCAACATATTATTTTGACAAATTTTATTACATTCATTTTCGCAATGAAAGCGTTAGCTCTAGAGCTAGCAATAAATAAAGGTCATACAAGTGAGTAATGAGTACTCTGGAAGTACATTTTGAGGATCCTTAATGAAGATATGTCTAACCAATGATTACATATGAGGCAAAAAAGGCATTGCATTTGATAAAACCTACAAAGCTTCTTTGGAATGACTACATATAAAGCAAAAAAGTCTTGCATCTGATAAAACCTACAAAGCTTCTCTAGTTTCTTAATAAGTGTCCTATGACACTCATCAATGAAATTCTAAGAATTAAATGAAGAAATGAGGTTGGTTGCAAAACATTTTAAACAAAAAAATTAAATTAAATTAAATAAATAAATAAAATAGAGAAGTCTTCGAGATTTGCATCAACGTGACTTATATGTAAATCTCTTTCAAATAGGTAGATCAGGCTTAAAATCAATCGGTCATATGGTAACTTTGAGAGTAGATGCCATTATGTGCTATATATATTTCATATCAACATTATACCAGCTTTAATTTGTTGCGACTCATTCATTCCAAGTCTAGGTTCTTTGCATGTCTTCTATATCTCACAGGGACTTTCCAGCTCAATATTACAAGCTCTCTTTTGATTGCGGTTTTACTAGATTGTGAGACATAAAACCTTAAAAGTATCTTGAGGAGTCTTTTCCTCTACGGTACTCATGTGGTGTGTTCTATTCTATATGCTTTAGATTTTCTAGGGAAACATTGTCATATAAATTACAACATATATATTTGTTCACATTGTTGTTTTCTGCTCCAAATTTAGATCTGTTGTGTGTATAGCAGGGAAAGAAATCTGTTAGCCTCATATATCTTGTAGACTTCAATCATCTATTGATTCTTATAGATGTTACTCGGATTTTCTTTTGTCCTTCAGTCTGAACGACTATTGCCAATTCATGCACTCGGGTGCGTCCTCTGAGCCCTTTTTTTTTTTTTCCTTTATGAGGATATGTAAGATTTCGTCCACCATGAGCTCAGAGTTTGACTAGTCGAAACAGAAGGGAACCGTACAGAAAAAACTACTTAAGAGTTTTAGAAGGACTAACCTTTGAGCAATGTTGACACTTAAATTTTGGCGATCTGGTCATTTATTTATTGCATAGAAAATTAGGGGTTAATTTTATCCCTAAAAAAAATATTAATTGCATATCATATAATTTTAGGTGCATTTGTTTTTAATTTACATTTTGTGCATTGGACTGGTGACGGATGAATTTGAATTAGTGGTTCTGAGTTTTAAATTGGCAGGCCGGACTAAGCCCATGAAGTGAGCAAATTGGCCCAAGCCCGTTTTTTTAAGTGATCGGAAATTATCTCGTGAGAAAATAAAATTTTGAAATTTTCCGGGATATGATGAATTTTTCGGATAGGGCAAGTGGAAAAAAACGAATATTGCGAATATCGCGTTTTGGAAAAAAAATCTTTGTGGATATCAATTTTGAAATATTGATAACCCTAATTCGTTGTCTATAAATAGATTAAAACGAATAAAGTTCGGGGGGGCCAAACATTGAGAACATACGGCCACAAAAAAAAAAGAAGAGAACTCACCTTCTTCACGGTGAAGGTTGGGAATTCAGAATCTCATAGCACTGTAGAGAGTCCACAGATTGATACACGACCACACGTGGAGAGAGAAAGAGAAAAAGCGGGGTTGACCTTCACTTCCCACATACTTCTTCATGGATGCAATAGATACAGAGGAGATGCATTGAAAAGAAGACTAGCACTTGCCACGTCTCTTGTCATGCACTCTTTGGTTTTTGATTTCCGGTGAGCGCAGAGAATTCTCGAACCGATCGAAGCCCATCAATTTTTCGAAGATTTCTCGACGTTCGTCTCCAGTTTTGTTGCTGCCGTTGACCACCGCTTGGAATCCCCTTCGCTATCGCGACCTTCGTTCGCTGCTGTTACTCCTTCGACGTTCATCAGTCTCGTGATGAGCTGCAATTTCCAAAGGACGCGCGGTTCTAACCCGCACCTGTGACGCAGCAAGCCGACCCCGACGATCTTGTTGCTGCGGCAACGTTTTTCCGAGTTTGAGTTGCCATCCCCGACACTGTACCTGAGGAGCACCACGTCTTTACCTACCTTGGTGTGTGGACATGTCTTGCACTTCACCGCTCCCCGATAGCCATGCCTGCAAGTAACTGGCAATACTGACGTCCCCCTGGTTTCTCCGGTGTTCCAATTCGCCACAACCCTTCGCTGGCACACGTTCAAGTCTACGGTTTATTTTCTTTTGCATCTTGGTGTCCGCGAAACCCAATTCAAGGTCAACTAAGGATTTTGTCCTCACTCTGACAAGTTTTGCAGGTTTGTCGAAGGTCTCTTTTACGGCTAGCAAGCTTTTGTTTTCTTTGGTGAATATCGGAGCACCCATCCCACATTGTGGCATCATCAATGGCTGAGAGTTGGTAGAAAAGAAAAATACAAAAGAAATAATCAAGACACAAGGAGAGAGAGGGACCCAAGGAAAGTATACAACAAAAAAGTTGAGCAAAACACGTGAGAATCAAGCAAAAAGGTGGATCGTGAGGGAGAAATTGATAAAGTCCGACCTTTTTGCTTGCGGTAGAGCCTCCATCGACGTCGGCGATCCCACGCGTGCCTGCAGCTCCTTCTCGGTGATGATATCGTGTCCGTGAAGAGCGCACCACAATCCATCTTCTGCCACGCCAGTTGCTTCGTGGTCGTCTCACCACGACCCATCTTCGGCTAGCAATTCAGACGTGCTTCCAGGTGGTCGGGACGGTATCGCCAACGCCCATTGATTTGTGCGCATGCTACTGCAGTCCAGGTGTAGCCTCGAAGTTCCCCGGTGCTCCAGATTTCCCTGCCAAGATGTGGTGTGTGCTTCAAAGCGGACTGAGCAGCATCAATCCTTCGGGGGCAGACGGGTTTGCGGGTTCTTCAAGCTTGAATGGCGCCCAGCGTAGCCCAGCCCAACATTGGTGAAATCCTTTGGTCTTGCCGCATCAACCTTGATACCCACGGTTTGTTGCGGCTTTGTCGAGCCACGCCAAGTCACCACCACAGTCCATCGAATTTGTTGCGGCCTTGTTGAGTCACTGCGAATCTCCATTGCGATCCATACCTCACCGTTTGGATTTTTAGAAAGAAATCAATTTAGGTAATTTTTTTTATTGTTTACTTTATTTTATTTCTTTTATTTACTTATCTTATTTTATTTGATGTTTTTTTAGAATTAGTTTTTAAGGTATGATTGAGATTCCAACATGAAAGTGCCCCTCAAATTAGGGATTGTCAGTTCGATTTTCGCCCCCGAAATCTGACTTGCAATTCCTTGCAAAAATCGCCAATCCGATCTCACGCTTGAGATTCGATTCGTGATTTAATTTTAAAATTGGACAACTTGATCTCATGCGCGAGATATGGTTCGCCAATTTTCGGATATCAATATTATCTTGTTTGATTTGATGTCGTGGTGTTTGAATCAGTTTTATTTTCGTAAAAGGAAAAAATTCAAAAAAAGTTTGAAGTAGGATTAGGTTTGTTTTTTTTATTATTATCTTGCATATTTAGAATAGGGATTCAATCATGAAAATGAAAACAAAAAAAGAAAGTGCATTCATTTAGGATGTTAGTTTTTTTTATTTGAATTGCATGTTTAATTTTAATTTTGAATTTCATAAAGAAAAAGAAAAAAAAAATTAGAATTATGGCATTCTTTGCACGTCATGGCATATTAGAATAAATTGCATGTTTTATTTTAAGTTTAGATTCATTTTTGCATCATAGGTTAGAGCTTGTTAGGTTAAGATAATATCTTAGTTTAAATTAGGATTTAGTCTGACCTGATCCTTAATATAAGCTAGATAGAATCTTAATCTAGATAGTTATTTTGTGCATTTTCCTTAATTTCGAATTTCATGAAAAAGATAAAATTTGTCTTAGGTTAAATTAGTTTCAATTTCTAGGATAGATTGCATGTTTTTTTTTTTTAGAATGGAAAGAATCATGTGCACGTCATATAGAATTAGGCTCATAAAATGCATGTCGTTTAGTGACTATTGCTAGTTTCATTTAATTAGAAATTGCCCGTCATTAGAATTAGGTCATTTTGATTAATTCATATTGCATATTTAATTATTGCATGTTCATTAAAAAATCATTAGTTTTTTTAATCATTCATATAGTTTAGGACATTTTGTCATGCCATATCATTTTGTATTAGAATAGAAACATTGCATTGCATATGGACCATATCTTCGTTAAAAAGTGAAAGCAAAAATTGAGTGATTGCTTGTTAATTAGAAATCATATTTAGGATTGCTGATGTGAATTCTAATTTAACATTGCAGGTGCTTTCGTTGCTTTGAGATAAGTTTTGCAATTTATTTATTGTTTTACTTGGGTGTTAAATTGATGGTTTGCGCACCCGCATGAATACCTCACATGTTAGGAAGATAAATTGAAATCAATTTAAATTGCCTGCAAAACATTTTTTCAAAATAAAAAGAGAAAGGTACCGAAATGGCACTAGGATAGTCTAGTGTAATCAAGTCTCCGTATCCAAAGTCTCTGGTTCGTAGAAGTGAAATAGTTCTCCCATTATTTTACTTATGTGTCTAATCGACCTACTGTAAACTAATTAGTGGCGACTCCTAGTTAAAAATCAATTGCAAGTTAAAAAACTTGAACCTAAATCGCGAGTTGATATGGGCTTGGGAGAGCCCGAGCTAAGTTTAGGCTTAGCAATCCATTAGCCAAACCCTAGGTGGTGTACCCGAAAATTTGGTCGCGACAAGCGACAACGGAGAAACGTAAGTGGTATGAGCAGAAGAAGGACCAAAACTCAATAAACTAAGTTACAATGAAGGACAAGACTTTCACGACAAGCCTTTGAATAATGAACAGACAAGATAATTTTGTCATTCCTCGCTATCACTCCTATCTATTAAGAAGGAAATGAACCCGATGTCACCAATTATCACATGATGATAACTAGCCCGCCTTTGGAATCAAGTGTGACTTTCCTCGAGGTAAATTTTATCAACCATAAAAGCTTGATGAATATTTTTAGTTAATTAGTGGAAGAACTTTGCCTTTAGATGGTCTTCTTCGTTATTAATTTAGACTACCATTCTCAGGTCCTTCTAATTGAGGTTTGATTCAGAATCATTTCCCTAGTAGGCTGAATGATGAAGTGTCATTCACAGTTTCACTTATAGTGTTCAAATTGGGTGCTACAGAATTCTCGTTACTGAAGTGAGCACTATTCGAGCAAGCACCGGCAAGGTTGTCTATTGCCACTTTTCATCAGATGGGAAACTGCTTGCTACTAGTGGACATGATAAGAAAGTAAGGGGATATTGTTGCTGAGTGAATGAGTGTCTTATCTCTAGTAGGAATGATTGAATGTTGTCGTTCCTCTTGGATCTGCAACTAGCTTTCCAAATTTCGTGCCATTGAATTGTATGCTTGCTACTGATGGGAGATATTTTGTTTTTTATGCTAGGGTGTATTGGTGAACCTATTGGCTTGCTGGATATATCTGAGTCAACTTGCCCTAATAAAGTAGCATTTTCCCAGGTCTAGGTTTGAGGCTCAATCCAGTTGACAAATGACATTAGGAAAAAAGTTTGTCATTTAAGCTTGTCATCTTTTTATCTGCTGTGTCTAAGTAGATGACGTTCATGTGTGTCAACATTTACAGATGCTATTTTAATGAGGCGATTAGTTTCAAGGTGTATGTCATCTTTCAGAGCATTTTATGATTTGCATCTATCTTATCCTTATTGAAATTGTTACTCATTCAATTGCATGGCCTTTTAATTCAAGTTGGCCTTTCTAGCCTTTGGGATAGTAACAATCAGTACCTTTATTCTTTTTGGTTCCTGTTGGGAATAACGGATCCCCGAAAACCGAATTCGACACTAAATCGAACCCCTAAAACGAATGCGGAAGACAAGCCCAGGAAAAATTATGCATCACCGATCGTAAAGCACACCACGGATTCGAGCGTACCTTGTTAGCCACAGCCTAAACACCGATGCCGAAAAGAGAGAGAATTTAGCCTTGTTCGATCCGATGACCTCAATTTGCCTTGAAGGGAAGATGGGTGTCGCCTCTTGCGCACTAATCCTTCTTTTGGAGTGTTTTTGAGGGAGAGAGGGAGGAGGAACATACGTTATGCCAAAAGGTGCGTTCCTCCCTCTTTATTTCCCCTTATATACATCCCCTCCAAAAAGAAACGCGTCCCTTCATCATATTCCTTCATCCATGGGCCCTAATATTGTGGGCCGAGCTTTTAGGCCCATCGTGGGCGGGCCAACTTAAGCCCATTTTAAAACCATCATCTCCCACTCGCACATGGTGGGCCAAAACCAACATGGGCGGACAGGCCCTACTTAGGCCCATCAATTGAAAATCTATCAACTCCCACTTGCATGGTGGCCAAATAGAATCCTCTTTTCCTCTTGAAACATTCATACTGGTGAATAGTCCGTGAGACCAGCATACTTTGAGAGCTCGTTGCCATATATATGTTAGGAATATATAGCAGCTCATAATGGGCATCACATTCCGAGTAAATTTAGTATGCAGTACCCTAGATCGATTGATCACATTTATATCTCTCTTAATCTCATTTTAAACAATGATATATATATATATATATATTGTATTCACGATTATGATTATCCTAAAGACAGTCATAATTGGTCGACCAGTGAATACAAAACCACAGAGTGATTCTCCAAATCCGATCTTCCTCTTTCCTTTAAACTCTCAATTTCAGTTCAACTTGCTTTTCTAGAAATGTCCCATTAGATCGAATCAACTCATGACCATTGGCAACATTCTAAGATAGCAAACACTATAGAGGGAGGAGGAACATACGTTATGCCAAAAGGTGCGTTCCTCCCTCTTTATTTCCCCTTATATACATCCCCTCCAAAAAGAAACGCGTCCCTTCATCATATTCCTTCATCCATGGGCCCTAATATTGTGGGCCGAGCTTTTAGGCCCATCGTGGGCGGGCCAACTTAAGCCCATTTTAAAACCATCATCTCCCACTCGCACATGGTGGGCCAAAACCAAAATGGGCGGACAGGCCCTACTTAGGCCCATCAATTGAAAATCTATCAACTCCCACTTGCATGGTGGCCAAATAGAATCCTCTTTTCCTCTTGAAACATTCATACTGGTGAATAGTCCGTGAGACCAGCATACTTTGAGAGCTCGTTGCCATATATATGTTAGGAATATATAGCAGCTCATAATGGGCATCACATTCCGAGTAAATTTAATATGCAGTACCCTAGATCGATTGATCACATTTATATCTCTCTTAATCTCATTTTAAACAATGATATATATATATATATATATATATATATATATATATATATTGTATTCACGATTATGATTATCCTAAAGACAGTCATAATTGGTCGACCAGTGAATACAAAACTACAGAGTGATTCTCCAAATCCGATCTTCCTCTTTCCTTCAAACTCTCAATTTCAGTTCAACTTGCTTTTCTAGAAATGTCCCATTAGATCGAATCAACTCATGACAATTGGCAACATTCTAAGATAGCAAACACTATATAGAAATCTTGAGAATAAGTAAGAGTCATGAGGGCACTAAATTGAGGAACTCTTTTCCTCAAGAGTCTCATACGGCATGAAAGTTGATATCAAACTTTTGCCACTCTTATAGGTCGTCTCATGCATACGTAGTATGAAATACGTATTACGGTATTTAACTCATTTCCCATGGAGCGTATGTCTACACCATCAATACCGTACAGATGATAGTTCAGACATACCCAATGTCTAACTTGAGTTCACGTATTTACTCATTCACAAAAATTCATCCGAACTCGCATCTGGCATCTTAGACAGATAAAGTAAAATATGTGGGGTATTTTACTTTCGGACATAATACATATCATGTACTCATCTTAACACTTAGTTAATGTGACATATTTATTTTAAGCTTGAGCTCTCGATTATCACATAGATAATAAGCTTAAAAACCGTCTCATCTCTATTTATCACATAGTAAATAGAGACGATTACCCGTGTGAGTGGGCTAATTTCTTATATGTCCGACATACTTTCTTAACATAATATAATGCACTGAGTATTAAGATGCATAAAGATCAAACAAAGATTCATAGGCATTAATTGATGAAAACACAAATTCATTAAATGTGAACAACTCGGGGAAATTACAATATCCAGTACATCAGACTCTACGCAATCCTAGAGATTTTACATGACCACAAAACACATCTCTAGGTATTGGCTTTGTCATAGGATCTGCTACCATTCTATGCGTAGATATGTACTGTAAGTTCACATCCTTTCGTGCAACCATATCTTTGACAAAATTATACTTGGTATTTATATGTTTGGTCTTGCCATGATATTTTGGATCTTTAGTGTACGCTATAGCTGCTTGGCTATCACAGTTAACCAATAATGGATGTGCATCTTTCTCAATAACACCTAAATAATCCAAAAATCTCTTAAGCGAAACTTCTTCTTGTACCGCTGCTGATAATGCCACTAACTCAGCTTCCATCGTGGATAAGGCTATACATGTTTGCTTCTTACTGCTCCATGATATGACGTCATTGTTCAGTAAGAAAGCAAATCCAGAGGTAGATTTCCTTTCATCTAAATCTCCTCCCCAATCAGCATCATAATAGCCTTCGAGTCGCAGATTCTTTTCTCGATAACTCAGCATATAATCAGCATTTCCCTTAAGATACCTCAGTATTCTCTTAACGGCTTTCCAATGTGCTTCACCTAGATTGGATTGGTATCTACTCACCATTCCAACTGCAAAACATATGTCAGGTCTTGTACACATCATAGCATACATCAAGCTCCCAATAGCACTAGCATAAGGAATATGTTTCATTTGTTCATTCTCTTGTGGAGTTCTCGGACACAGTCTATAGCTCAATCCTTCACCTTTCGCAATAGATGTCTATGGGTTTACAATCTTGCATACGAAATCGTTCAAGAACTTTATTTATATATGTTTCTTGCGAAAGAAACAACGATCTCTTGAAATCTTAACTCCAAGAATGTATGCAGCCTCACCCATATCCTTCATCTCAAAGTTGGAAGACAACCAACTCTTGACAGTATTAACAAACTCCATATTGCTTCCGGCAATCAGTATATCATCAATATATAATGATATGATCACAAATTGATCCTTGGATCTTTTGATATATACACAATGATCCTCATCAATAATTGTAAAATCATATGCCATTATGGCATTATGAAAACGTATATACCATTGTCTCGATGACTGCTTAAGGCCGTATATCGATCTCAAAAGTTGACATACCTTTTATTCTTGGCCTTTCACTATGAAACCAGCAGGTTGTTCCATGTATATTTCTTCCTCTAATTCTCCATTGAGGAAAGCAGTCTTTACATCCATCTGATGTAACTCAAGATCCATACTAGCTACTATTGCCATAATAATGCGAATCGAGGTAAATCTCACTACAGGAGAAAACGTATCTTCATAATCAATTCCTTCCTATTGATTATACCCCTTCGCCACAAGGCGAGCCTTATGCCTTTCTATCGAGCCATCAGCCTTTCGCTTTATTTTGAGAACCCACTTGTTCCCAATAGCTCTGCGTCCTTTTGGAAGATCAACCAGTTCCCAGACTTGGTTTGATTTCATTGACTCCATTTCCTCTTCCATTGCATGAATCCATTTTTCCTTACTA
The DNA here is from genome assembly GCA_007663325.1 of Eucalyptus pauciflora. Classification (NCBI taxonomy): domain Eukaryota; kingdom Viridiplantae; phylum Streptophyta; class Magnoliopsida; order Myrtales; family Myrtaceae; genus Eucalyptus; species Eucalyptus pauciflora. The sequence continues at coordinate 4,235,552 of VMYD01000067.1, forward strand.
GGGCAATTCAGAGCCTCATTAATATTTCTTGGCTCATCCTCATCTTGTGGAGCAACCATAAAAGTTTTTCCTTCAATGTCAAAACGTTGATAGGGAATACTTTGGCGACTTGTTCGCCGTATGGGAGATTGTACACTTTGCACATCATTCCCCATTATGCTCCCACTTGGATTAGATAATGATGATGTCGTCTCATTATGTGGTTGCAATTGAGAATGAGTTGAATTCAATTCATCACTTCTCATATTACTCCCACTTAGACGAACTCCACTAAGATCATTATCTTGATCCAAGGTTTTAAATAGGGAGTATTCTTCACCTATTTCGCCCTTCTTAGGAAATTCATCCTCTAAGAATGTGACATCCCGTGATTCAAATTCAGTTATACTCTCACTTGCCTACTCACCTATAAACACATACCCTTTTTTAGTGTTCCGAGTATCTTATGAAAATACTATTTTTTCCTCTTGGACCCAATTTCCCAAACTTGTGAGAGGACTCATGTGTATAGACAGCACAACCCCACGGCTTAAGAAAACTTAAGTCCGGTTTTCTACCTGTTCATAACTCATATGGAGTGGAAGTAACTGATTTGGAAGGCACACGGTTAAGTATATAGGCAGCAGTTAACTACGCATCACTCCAAAAGGTAATAGATAAGTTAACATGCGCCATCATGGACCTAACCATTTCCAGTAGGGTTTTGTTTCTTCTCTCCGCAACACAATTTTGTTGAGGAGTATATGGAATAGACAACTGTCTTTCTATTCCTTTTTCATCACATAATTTTCTGAACTCATCAGATAAATATTCTCGACCTCGATCGGATCTCAATGCTTTTTTTTTCTTGTCTAATTGATTCTCTACCAAGTTCATAAACCTTTTGAAAAAACTTATTGCTTCAGATTTATGAGAAATCAAATGGATATATCCGAATTGAGTATAATCATCTATAAAAGTAATGAAATAAACAGCCCCATGCATTCCTCTCACATTCATTGGACCACATACATCAGAATAGATTAAATGCAGAGGAAATTCAGCTCTTTTACCTTTTCCAAATGGTTTCCTTGTCGTTTTCCCTCTAGACAATGCTTACATATGGGCAAATCGACTTTTTCAAGGTTGCCCAACAAGCCCTCTTTGGCTAGTTTATTCATACGCTGTTGGCCAATATGACCAAGTCTAGCATGCCACACATTCACATCATTATCATATGAATTAAAAGATGTGAGAAGGGAATAACAAACATTTTCATTAACATAGTCAATATCTAATACAATGAAATCATCCAGAAAATAACCACGACCATAGTAGTTTGTATCCAAATACAAATCTACACCTCTATTATGGAAGTTCACATTAAAACCAAACTTAACAAATACTAAAACAGACACTAAATTTCGACGAATCTCCGGAGCATACAACACATCATGTAGGAATAAAGTGCGTCCACCACGCATATTCAGTTGGCATGTGTTAATTCCTTCACTTAAGCTCTGGAGTTGTTTCCCACATAGATCCACTTAGTTCTAGTCGGAACTCATCGAAATTCTACAAAGGATTCTCTATCCTTCGCTACATGGTCTGTCGCTCCTGAATCTACAGTCCATAGAGGATTAGATTCAGTCAAGAATATAAAACTTGACACATATGCAAAGTTCCCAATAGTACAAAGGGTGTGTACCTTCTTTGGCTCGCAACAATTGCGGGCATAGTGACCCCTCTGGTCACAGTTGTAACATTTCACCCTTGAGATATTCTTCACATGAGGATGTTTTCCTTTCTTCACGCGAGGACATTTTCCTCTCTTTTGTTGGTTAATTCTTGGTTTCTTGCAAGAAGGACTTGATCCCTTGCTTTCCCACATATTGAACAAATCAATGCGTTTGCGCTTAGAGCTTGAAGCCCCTTCTAAGCTTAAAGCAACACATCAAATATATGTATCCTGCTCAAATGTCTTGAGGCGATGATCAGCTATCTCAAGGTGGCGCACAGCATCCTCAAGATCTTCCATAACATGGTTAAGAGTATTTAGTGCTTTTTGTTTTTCCAGCACATATTGAATTTTCATTTGCCAAATTTCATAGTTGTCACCATTGAGCTTTTCACCTTTGCTTAGCTCGGCAACTATGCTCTTTGTGGCTGAAGCCATTGATCTGAACACATTAGATATATATGCACGAGTTATTAATGCCTATCATTTATGCATCTCTTTTGCACAGACCCATCATATTAATGAATAATTTCAAGTAAGGTTTTAGAATCAAAAGGTCACTACGTTTCCAATTATCCTTCAAAAATCCTAACTTAAAATTATTATTAATATGATTGTCATATGCAAAATCAATTCTATGAATCTACAAAAACTTCTATAACTACTCACAGCTAACTACCCACAGCAACCAACAATAACAAAAAGCAACAGATAATTGATATACAATATAATAATAATGCTTTCACATAATACAACTAACATATAGGTTGCTACATCAACAACAATCAGGTAGTAAACATTACATAAGATGTCCACAAAGAACACTAAATAAAGAACAACCATAACATCTAAAACCAATGCATCATACTACTAATAGGGAAATCTGCTACCTGGTTCAATTTCTTTTTCTTTTTCTTTTTCTTTTTCTTTGTAAAATTTTCAGGCATTCTTGACAGCCACGGAAAAACAGACGGATATACCTTAGGATTTCTCCTACGCACATTCATTCCTGGCCTAATCGAAGTCATTCCGTGGGTCGCAGTCTTTGTGGCTCCAACCCGATGATATTCATCTACGAATTCTATTACTAGCTCCTTATAGCTAGTAAATCCTTTGACCTCCCATAGGCGACTCAACACTCCTTGCCATTCTAGTGGAAGAGTGTTCATAAAGAATCGCACCATCTGAATATCTGGCATGGGATAACCGTTCCAAATGACTTCTTGAATTTTGTTGTTGACCTCTATGACATAATCAATTATGTCGTCACTTTCCCATCGATAACCATTTAAATCGGCTATCAACCTTGAAAGCCTTTCATTTTGTTCATCTGACATTGTGCGCACAGATGCGCGTGGCTTACAGGGAGGCATTGTTCCTGCAACAAATGCAGAACAAAAAATGGATTACATATAATCCACATAGACATAATTGAAAAAGAAACACATTTTTTTATGGTCAACGGGTCAACGAGTCAACGGTCAACGGTCAACGGTCAGGTCGTCGGTCGTCGGACCGGTTGGACCGGACGGGCCGGTCGGGCCGGTCGGACGAACTGACCGCACGCCGCCGCGACGCCACGTCGGCCGTCACCGGCACGCGCTGCCGCGCCGTGTCCGTGGTCCCAACCGACGCCACGCTTAACGTCGGATGACGCATCCTAGCGATTACCGACCGTTGGGTGACGTCATGCTGACGTCAGCACGCGTCTGTCCGTCGACCGGCACATGCCGGTTTGCCAGCCGGCGGCGCGCATGTGCCGGTTCGCCGACCGGCGCGTGTCCCGCACGCGCTGGGCGAGCCAGCGCTTCCGAGCGCGTGCGGCGTCTCCCGGCGATGTTTGACACATCACCAAAATCGTCTGGATGACCCCTTTCTCCCTATGCCATCAGAATTCGATTTCAACTTACGAAAACTCGGAAAAATGGGCGAACAGCGCTCGGGTGTCGGGATTTCTCGCCCTAATCCGTACGGCCGAATTACTTTCGCGAAAAATCAATCAAAAAGATCAAATAGTTCGGGAAAAAACGTGAACTAGGGCTCTGATACCAATATTAGGAATAACGGATCCCCAAAAACTGGATTCGACACTAAATCGAACCCCTAAAACGAATGCGGAAGACAAGCCCGGGAAAAATCACGCATCACCGATCGTAAAACACACCACGGATTCGAGCGTACCTTGTTAGCCACAGCTTAAACACCGATGTTGAAAAGAGAAAGAGAATTTAGCCTTGTTCGATCCGATGACGTCAATTTGCCTTGAAGGGAAGATGGGTGTCGCCTCTTGCGCATTAACCCTTCTTTTGGAGTGTTTTTGAGGGAGAGAGGGATGAGGAACATACGTTATGCCAAAAGGTGCGTTCCTCCCTCTTTATTTCCCCTTATATACATCCCCTCCAAAAAGAAACGTGTCCCTTCATCATATTCCTTCATCTATGGGCCCTAATCTTGTGGGCGGGGCTTTTAGGCCCATCGTGGACGGGCCAACTTAAGCCCATTTAAAAACCATCAGTTCCTGCTTTTCGTAACGTGTTGATGGTTCCTGCATGAATCTGAATTTTGATAACAGGGGCATACTAGGTCAATTTATTATGTGTGCTGGGATTCTACCGGCGAGTTACTTGCATCTACCAGTGAGGACTCTATGAGAGTTTGGGCAGTTGGGTCTGGTAGTGAATGGGACTGTGTACATGAATTGAGCTGCAATGGAAACAAGTTCTACTCCTGCGTGTTCCACCCGACTTATCCTTCACTTTTGGTGATTGGCTGCTACGAGGTAAGTCGCACATTTGAATTATTTATTTTAGCATTTTAATGTGAATTCTAGCTCCATACATAGGGGAAATACGATATAAGTCCATGTTTAGATGTTCCCAAATCTTGTGAATTCTTAGGATTATATAAGAAATTTCTAGCAAGCTTCTTGGGATGCTAATCCGGCTCATGAGTTTCTAAAATATTAATTGATTGTCTAACACAAATCAGGCGGCTTTCTCACTATCCTCTAAAGTAGTGAAGGCTGGTTAATTGGCAATTTCAAACCATAGCTTCTGAAGCTGGCTCTACAAGAGCCATGGAACAGCAAAAGCTATGTGCCTTGACTAAAAGTACAAGTCACGTGAATAGACTCTTTAGACTTCTATTGCCCCATAAGATCTCGGTTTAATTGTGCTTTGGTCCAAGCTAATCGAAAATTCTCTGCAGACCCTAGAGCTTTGGAATATGGCCGAGAACAAGATAATGGCTTTGCCGGCTCCTGAGGGAATAATTGCAGCATTGGCAGTATCAAATGTGACGGGCTTGGTTGCTTCAGCTAGTCACGACAAGACAGTCAGGCTGTGGAAGTGATACTTTGGCATCGGGAGAAGTGCCAAAAAAGTCCTAAACCTTTTGCCTTTGTGCCAAATTAGTCCTAAACCTTTTTTTGGTGCCGATTCAGTCCTAAACCTTTTTATGTGGTGCCGATTCAGTCCTTTCTGGCCAATTTGGCCGGATTTTGCTGACTAGACACCGGTCGGCTGACGTGGCTTGATCGGCACTGACGTGGACAACTTTTAATAATATTTTAATATATATATATATTTTGTCTTTTTCCTCCGGCCGGTCACCGAGGTCTGGCGACCGGCCAGAGCCGAAGGCCGATGAGGGCGAGGCCGACCTCGCCGGCCATGGGCGAGGGCCTCGCTCGCCCATGGCCGGGGAGGCTCGACCTCGCCAGATCCGGCCATGGGCGAGGCTTGCCCTCGCCGGCCATGGGCGAGCGAGGCCCTCGCCCATGGTCGGCGAGGTCGGCCTTGCCCGCGAGGTGGCCGGCGAGGTCGGCCTTGCCCTCGCCGGCCTTCGGCTCTGGCCGGTCGCCGAACCTCGATGACCGGCCGGAGGAAAAAGACAAAAATAAAAATAATAAAAATAATATTAAAATTTTCTTTGGCCGGCCACGTCAGCCGGCCGGCGTCCAGTCAGCAAAATCCGGCCAAAATTAGCCGGAAAGGACTGAATTGGCACAACATAAAAAGGTTTAGGACTGAATTGGCACAACAAAAAAAGGTTTAGGACTGAATCGGCACCAAAAAAAAGGTTTAGGACTTTTTTGGCACTTCTCCGCTTTGGCATCTCTAGGTATTTGTCCTAAGCACTCAGATTGTAAGACTGAATTCACCGTTCCCATGAAAGTGCATGCATCTTGTCCCCGTATCAGTTGCCTCACTACGCCCAGTTGGTGTCGTCTCACTGATACTATTTTAGAGCTTATCAGGAGTGATGGGATTTAACTTTGTGACATTTGTTACTGTTGTACATCGGGTGATGACTTCTTTTGTCAAGTTGAATCTTTTCTTGTAATAATTGTGTGTATGCATATGTAGCAATTAAGGCGTTCTACTAAATCGCTATAGGAAACATGTTTTGCATGATGCGGTGAATGCACCGTCAGCACGCCTCGTATTCATAGATATATAGTGTTACTATGTATTGTATTAATGCGGAGTGAAAAAGCCAGAAGCTGCTGTAGATGTTACTTGTTTTCAGCGGAGCTGATGGTAATTTCCGAGTATGCGTTGCTCTCTGAAATGCTGGTGTCATGGTGATATCAAATTCTCCCCCAGTTCTATGCTCTTCATGGGGCCAGAACACAGAAACATCATGAAGATAAACATGCCAACCTGGGCTCTCTCTCTCTCTCTCGCTCATTGCGGGCGCACGCCCGCCTGCCTCTGGTTTGATCGGAACTGTTTATTTTTGTGACTTTCCTGCCATTACATTGCCTTTTGTTGTATCATTTACGGCAACGATCCTTTGCTGCATGGCCTTATCAAGCAAATTCCGTTCTCGCTCCTGCCCTGCGAAGTGCATAATACCATCGACCGTCTCCTCAACCCGCTGTGCCGCCCGGAGGTTCTTGAATCTTTGCTCATTGGGCTGACTAAAAATTCCTACATTATAGGAGAGTTCTGGTCCGATGATATCAAGTTGATCTGCCGTGTTCCTCTATTATTTTGTGACAGAGATCATGCGTTTTTCTTGGGCAATAAAGGGTTTTTCTTTTTAAACAGAGAGAACACGGAATACAAAAGTCGAGAATTTTTATCTATCTAAAATGTTAGAAACGTATATGTACGAGCCTATAGATAAGTTGATATTGTTCTTAGATATAGTTATGAAAATTCTTAGATAACTCGATACAATTTGAAATGAGGTTTTATTTTTACCACCATACTTATTGTTGAAAAGATATTTTAAAATCCAGATAATAGTGTAATTATAAAAATCCAGATAATATTTGTGAAATAGTTTCCAAGAATTGATTTGACATTGTTATAAAAAGTTGACGACGAGACTCAATAAATGGAGAGTTTTGAAGATTAGATTGTGCATTTCGCAGTTAATTATGGATCGGATTGAATATTTCACAATTGTTCAAGGGCTTGTGGTGAGTTTCTCTTTGTTTGATGAAATTTACAATCAAATATTTAGAAATAATTCAAGGACCGAATTAAATGAATTAAAAATTATTACACATCATACTAAATTGGGTTAATACTCTGAAAAACTTTAAATTTGTACACCTTTGATAAATTAATCTCAAACTAATTTTTTGACCACAAAAAATTTCAAATTGGTATACCTTTGACAAATTTATTTCAAATTGGTATACTTATGATAAATTTATCTTTTTAAATTTATATTAAATTTTACTGTGAAATTATTAAGTTGGATGGCACGTAACAATTGACTAGTGTAGAAGTTTGAAATTTTATTCTCCGTTTATCATAACTATACATTTTTTTGTGATTTTTTGTTGTATTAATTCAATTTAACGGAGAGTATATTTGTAATAAATGTACCAATTTTGAGTTTTGAAGGTCAAACAAATTAGTTTGGAGTAAATTTGTTACAAATATACTAATTTTGGAGTTTTTTGTGGTCATATGAGGTAAATTTGTCACATATGTACCAATTTAGAGTTTTTCATAATCAAAAAATTAATTTAGGTAAGTTTGTCACATGTGTACCAATTTGGGGATTTTTAAAAATATTAACCCTACTAAATTTCATGAACTATGATGGAATACAATATTTGATTATTTGTGGTAACTCTAGGCCAAATTTATTTAAGAAATTTGTAGAGATTCAATTTGGTCGATTAATCTCCGAAAACAGATGCCGAAAAAAAAAAGGATTCCATTTTTATTTAAAGTCTAAAAGCTTCATTAACTCAAAAAAATAAAAATAAAAACTGCGCCGAATTATTATATAGATTGAAAAATCAGTAGGAAACTGTCGCCCATTATCCGTTTTTTCAGGAATCCGCTCTAAATAATAAAGAGAAGATCCGACGGCAGAAAAGCGGGTCCGACCCTGGGGATGGCCGAGCCACCGTCCGATTCCCCGAGTCAGCTGACGGCCGTCATCGGTCTCCTCCAATCGATCGATCTCGGCGCGACACGGCGTCGCCACCCGCCGGACGCCGCCGCGCTCGTCGCCGGACTGTCCCGGTGCATCGGCGACGTCGATCCCGAGCTCAGCCTCCCCTCGCCTGAAACTCTAACTCAAGATAACATCAGGCAATCTCTCTCTCTCTCTCTCTCTCTCTACCGTGGGCGCATTGCTTCTTGCATTTCCAGTTTGATTTACAGCTCCCTCTGTCGACATTCGTGGCGAGAGATGGAAGAAAGGACGTTTCTTTGTTTGATCCGTTCGTTCGTTTAGTGGGTTGATCATTGATGGCAGTGACACTACATGGGCCGGTGAACCCTCGAGTTTCACGTCATATCACTGCTCAGAATGAAGTTTGCGCCCTGTGTTCTGAGGTTGTTTGATTGTTAGAGAGCATGCATTCCTTTCTTTGATATGAGTTCTGAGGAAAGCTCGAGTCTTGACCAATGGCTGCTTGGGCTATTTTGCCAAAAATCCAGTCTTTCTTGCTCAAGTAAATTAGTTTCTTTTTGGGGAGTCGCCTCGATGTAGTTTATGTTGCCGTCCGTTTACAATTATGTCACAGGGTAAATGGGTATTCAGATTGAACTTTTTCCAATTGCATTTATGGCTTCTGTTATTGGTATTCAGGGAAGCGAGTCATGGTGTTGAAGAAGCTTTAAAATTGTTAAACTGCCTGCACCCTCCGCAAGCTTCGGACATTTACAGTCTCGAAGTCAAAAGCGTGTACCCTGTTGCATGGTGGCTTGTCAATCATGTTCGGACGCGTGTTGGAGTTACGGGGGATGAGGTGAGTTTGGCTAATTGGTGCGGTGCCATGGTTCTGAACTAGTTTTGCGTCTTTACATGCTAATGTGGCTTCTTTTCTGTTGTAAATTGAATCACTCTTTCTACTAAGATCATGCCATGTTTGCTCTAGAGACACTCATACTACTCACACAGGACTTTTTGCTAAAGATCAGGAGAATACTCTTTGGCAGCTTGATGGTGGATTAGGTGCTGCAAGAACTACTTTTGAGTCTAGATACAGCGATCCAGAGGAAAAGGTTAGTGAGATGATATAACAGTTGGAGCTCATTAATTCGGATTCATGCAAGAGATTAACACTTATTTAGGAGTACTTTCTTCAAAAGGCAGAAGCTCTTTTCTCTGTTTCCTATGGTAGCTAGATTCATGTAGTGGTAACTTTAGTTTTCTTCTTCTCCTGGCCAGAAGCTGATGAGAACGCGTATTTTAGACAAGATGCAACTCTTACACGAGAAAATCAGGGCAGCAAAAGTCGATTCTGTGGTTCACCGATTAATGTTGCTCATGAAGTCACTGAAGGTGGATATTCTCCCTCTACTATGTGGACATGTCTCTAAACCATTTTTTGATGCTAATGCATTTGTTCCTGGACCAACTGCTAATTTAGCCTCAAATCAATGTCAATTTTCATTTTCTGGGGTTTGGCCAGCAGGTGGATGTCCTTCCATATTATTTCATCATCTGTCATGTGTAGATCCTTATTTTTACCTTTTTTTTCCCCAATAGTCTTTTGCTCCCATTTTTACATTTATGTAATGGGAGTGGCTGCAGGCCTTGTAAAAGAAAGAATTGGATTGCCCATCTGATCACACTGCAAAGAAATCAGATTTGGAAGCCAAGATTATTCACTTGGAGGAGAAAATATCCAACAACTGTGATAGCAAGAGTCTCCATGATGATTTAGACCATTGTATTAGCATATCACTGGAAAAGTTGCACCTTGTGAAGAAGGTATTGGGTCTTATTACTACCCTTGAGGACTTATGTCATCTGATTGTATATTTTGGTCCACTGCCAGAATGTCACCAATCCATAATTTCTGCATATATCTGATCAACACATTTGTTTTTTTTTTGGGTCACTGATCAACATGTTTGAGTCATGGTGATTAGTCAATGATTGAGCACAATAGAGGCTAGTCAACAATAATCCATCATGATGGTCCATATATGAATTGAAATGTACTGCAGGGTCCGAATCACAATGAAAGCAAAATAAGGATCTTGTTGATAACAGGTAGTTTTTGCTGGGATTCTGATGTCCTTATTTTGTATGTCAGCCAAGGAGTTGTTTTATTACTGTGTGTTCATGTTCATATTTTCTGCGAAAGAATTTTGGCTGATGCTTTCTTCTGCCATCCCTTTGTAACTTGTACGGATTATAATGAGCAGAAACATAATGGAAATTCTCTTCTCTTGGGGGCCCTTTCTTTAGTTCAATGGATGGGACAAATAGTGTTTGAGATGAATTGCTAATTAGCTAGTCCAATTCACTGCTTATCCTCTCTGCTTGTTGTGAGCTCAATTTGGTCTACCTTTGGAATTTGACATTGGATGGCTCTAATCAAATCTTGTTCTGTCATAAGATTTTGGTCAAGATCTCTTCTTTGATTTCATGTTCCAGTTTTTATAATGGTGCATGCAAATTTTCTTACAAGACTGCAATCTTTATGATTAAAGAAAATAATGGCGTATCAATTGGGTAAAATTTGTCTTGGGATTTTAAATCTTTCATGTTTTGATTCTGATGTCTATCCAGTAAACTGCTGCCATTGACCAAGGTGTAGCATTTCTCTGTGTGTGCAGTAGAGCAATTTAATATCTTTGACCTTGGGCCCAATTTTGGCAGGCAACCTTTGAGTGCTGGATTTTTCAAGCGGATATTATTTTTGTTATGATTTCTTATGCAGAATGCAATACAAATGACTTGCTGTTGCATGCCTGATTTTATTTGGTCCAAAGATATAGCTTAGCTGTCATACCTTTTGAGCATATTTTGTCCTGCAATTCTCATTTATGGTGCATAATGTATTCCTGATGGTAGGACCTAGCGGCTAGACTGAGGATGGTATTGTCTGTAAAGCAGCAACTCGAAGATGTGCCTTCCCAATCGGAACTCATTCAGTATGTTCTCTCTCTCCCTTGCCCTATTTCTGTCTTTTAGATTTCTCTAGAATCTATGATGAGCTGGTCTATTTTTATCACCCAGATTTTTCAATTTTCTTTTGGCTCCTGATTTCATTGTCTTGATTCCATAGACTAGTTTTATCATTTCCTAGTCCTTACTCTGGTCCCGCAACAGGTATTTTCTTTACTGAGCATTTGTAGTCTGTGTCAAAATCATAATATGGGTTATAAATTGATATAGTGTGTGCAACACATCTAGCCTTTTCTCCTTAGTCGTTCTTTTCCTGTTTAATTGAAGGTCCAAACTCTAGTTTTCTTCTTGTTATTCTTCTTGAGTGTAGTTAGTAATGCTCTAACATGAAAATGGGAATTAAGCTATAGGATCCTGCACTGATGAGACATGTAGATCAAACTACTGGCAGTGGTGAGAAGAAATACTTAAATTGAATCGTGGACAGGCATGCATTGGATTACCAACTATCTAAAGAAAACATTAATCCCAACAAGTTAACTGATCCTACCAGTAAGGGACCTTAAAATTGTGATTTAGACATAATCTAGGGATGAAACTATAGGAGTGATGTGGGTTACAGGAAGTACTTTTTATATATTCATGTTAAAGGATTCTGGAACTTTTATTGACAAACAGGCTTGCCTTATGTCCAATTATTGTCAAGCTAAAAAACTATTTTGCTGACAAAGTAGAAGATGTGAGAGATTTTGTGGAGAGGTTGCTCAAATTTTTGAAATTTTGTAATATCACTATTAACTGTTTTAAAAGTTTAAACTATTAGATGAAAGCTTGATTGGTTTATTATCATAACTCTAACATTAACACTTTTTCATACTTTTAACATTTATGATTTTTTATGTCTACATCTGCACTATGGATGTAGACATGAAAAGTCATGTACTTATTTATCGGGGGACAAAAATGGCCCCACTTTTTTTAATGTCCAAAACAAATATCATGAACCCTTACTTGAGGGTATAAAAGGGCCATCATTGTATTTTCCGTTCAAGCAATCATTCATGGCAGCGATGTGGTTAATGATGCTTACATGTCATGCTGACTCGTCACTTCCTCTCTTTTTTTTTTTAAATAAAAATTAAATATTTTTTAAGCTAAAAAATAATTTTCACTTAACATTAAAAGAAAAGAAAACAGTTAACATAGAAGAGGAGTGAGGGGAAGGGGGAGTGGCCAGTGGTTGTGGCCGATGCCATCCTTGAGGTCGGCATTGGCTGCAATGACGTCTCTCGTTGACATAATTAGTTGACACCATTGTCATTTGGCCATAGGACAGAGTAGTCAAAGGCGACTGTAGAGAGAGGTGCCATTGGTGCTTGGGGTTGGGTGTAGATGGAGGCTGAATATTTGACAGTTCTGCTTGATAAAATTTACAAACAATTGTAAGTGTCTGTCAATGGAACATTTGGATCATCGAGCTGAGACCACTCTTAATGGAACACCGGCACCCTAATTGTCACCTCTTTGCTTGCCCTTGTACCCATGGCAACCATTCTGCTCCATCAATTGACTGCTCTCGCGACCTTTTTGCACTCATCTAGAGCCATTTTGAACCTCCCGGATTTAGTTATTCAGTATAAAATTAAGCCAAGCCATTTTTGCGTGACATGTTGCGGTTAACACTAGCCTCAAGGGTAGTGTCGACCACCGCTGCCGGCCCACCCCCTTCCCCTATCTCATTCTACATCCATTTGCCTTTCTTTTTCCTTTAATCTTAAATAAATATCATTTTTTTAGTTTAAAAATCTTTAATCTTAAAAAGTGCCATGTTGGCATGTCTTGTAAATGGCATCTTATGTCAACTGCCTCATAGGATCACTGGTGTGGAAAATACAATGGTGGCCCTTTTTGTTCCCTAAGTAAGAGCACGTGATTTATTTTTGAAACATTCAAATTGGGGCCATTTTTGTCCCCTAGGTACAAATACATTTTTTTTTTTTTTGAGACTTGGTTCTTGTCAATCGCTGAAATTGCACTGCATCTTTTATGCTCAAAATTACCAACTTAATTTTGTCTCTCCTTACTATCTCCCCAGCAATGCCAAACATCATAGGTTGTAAAAGATTTTATGGGACCACTGTCAATAGTTCTAAATGATTAGATTGTTGGATGAAGGTGTGGTATTAATATTTAAAGACTTCAACACCCCTACTTGCGCATAGGCTGGATTTTGACACCACATTAAAGCATGTAAATATATAGTATGGGAAGTAAATAAAGGCCTGGAAAGATTTGAACTCAGAATTTGATGTTCGGCTGCCATTAAAGATTTTATGGAACCGTTGCTAACTGTTTTAAAAGTTTAAGTTGTTATATGACGGCGTGGTTTTAATGTTTAAGTTCTTGCAGGAGGATTTTGGGCCTTCTCTTCTCCTTTTAAGTATTTCTACTACTTGTTAACTTTAGATAGTTGATCCTGTTCACACGATGATTTGCATCCTAATTCCCTCCTGAAACAAATTTGCTGTGCTGGGCATTGTTAATTCGGTTTAAGTTTTAACTATCAGAGTGGATCAATCTGGGTATGGTTTAAGGGTAAACTTCTTCCCGCAGTATGAGAGTATGTTCTTTAGGGATTGGTAATCAAAGTGCCCTTTGCAGGTATGAACGCCGCTTTTCTGAGTTGAATATGAATATTGAGGTGAGGAGTTCATTTTTTGAGGCTTTGCTTCTATGTATCTTGTACATTATATTGGTATAACTATTCTTAGTGCTGACACTGCAATTACAATTCCTTTTGTTTGTTAATTTACAGGAAATTCATAGACAAACGCGTAAATACTATGCAACATATAATGCACTTTTGGAGCTTAAAGAGCTAATGCTGAAGGAAACATCATTATTGAATTCACTAAATTCCCAGGTATAACATAATCACTTGAAGATCTTGATTAATATTTGTCAGTTCCCCCTCATCTTCTGAAGTTCTCCCCATGTCCTCTCCTGTAATCATTCTATTTTACCAGTTATCTTCTCTTCTTTCTTTGAGTCTCATGAACGTTGCCTCAAGCGAGAAGTATCTAGCTGCAGTGAAATTCAATTTGAAAGGGCTCATGGGCCCCCACAGATTTCTCTTTTAGCGAAGCCCTTAATTAGTATTAGAATTCTAAAGGAAGTTATGACTGCATATACTGTGTTAGAAACTTCCAGTGAAGTTCCTCTTAAACATGGTTTTACGTACTCTTTCTAATGGTTTATATCACAAACATAAGCTTTTGGTTGGTCATCAGCTTTTTAACAGTTTTATCTTCCCTGAAACTATTTTGTGTATAATTCCATTCAGTTTCAAGATGCCATAAGTGATACTGCTGGTCGCCTGAAACTTATTGATTCCATGGAAGGAATTCTGAAGGGCATAAAACAGGTAACATTATATACAAACTTTGTGCCTTCTCCTCCTCCAGCTTGGCTTAGAGTTAATTTCACGGCATGAAGTTGTAACACGGATTATACGGTCCTATGTGCAATTTTTACGAACTATACATCATTGCTGTATCTTCAGCTAAGTGAAAATTGAACAATCTGTCTTGTGCTGAACGTTCTATGGTTGTGTTTTCAGAAAATAAAAGAGATCGCTGTTGCCATCTTTCAGTTGCATTTTCTTGCTGGTTCATTCTTGTCACCTCTCTTTGAACATCTCTACACGTCTACGTCTTCTCTGTCTCCTGTATAGGGTTGGATGCCTTATTATTTAAAAGAACATATTTGGGGATGTCAACATGCATACATAGACAGTTTCTTGGTAGAACTTTTTCCATCTAATCTTTAGTGGGAAGAAAGATAATTGGTGCTAATATGTTTCTTTTTAGTTTTGGTACTCTGTTCATCAATTGATCTTTATCCTTATGTTCATGTTTGGGTCTCTTAGAGCACCCAGCTAATTGTGATTGTTTGTCAATTGACTTACACTTCTACTAATACCACTTTCTCCAGTTACTACTTTTATATATTTTCTGATGCCCATTGGGAGAGCTCTACAGGCATGATGAAAATTTTGAGAACATTTTTGATATCTTGGGTGTTGGAAGACTTTTGGGTTGGCTGAGCCTGAGATATGTCAGTCTTAGACGCTTAAACTATGTGTTGTAAAATGAGGCCCATGACAAACTTTCTCAAAAGCATGGAGAAAGCTATAAATCAGTTTTATTTCTTTTTTCCTTTAGCAGTTTTTTTGTATTAGGCAGCACAGACAGATTGTGTTGTTATGCAGAAGCTACAGAAAGTGCAAGAGGGGATCCAGGCTGATCAGAAGGTCTGCAATACACTCAGGGAGAAGTATGCGGCAGCAGCAGCTAGTCAGAGACGCGGTTCTAGTCTGTTAAGAGCTCTTCAGGTAACCACTTGCGCCAGAACAGTAACTAACTGAAGTACACTGTTCTTCCTCATCTTCGTGTATAAGGAAGCCAAATGTGTTCTTAAATATAAGGAAGCCAAATGTGTTCTGTTTTCATATGTATAGAGTCGGATCCCGTAGTCAGTGGTTCTTGTGATGATGCTATGGAAGGTTATTACTGCCTTTTAGTTTTATGAGGTCATTGTCTACAGTGGCAGACACTACAAATGAACAATCTTTCTACAGACATATCCTTTTTTACCATGCTTTTGACTTGGGACCTCTCTGTGAAGTTGACATTATAAAATCACTTAGTCCCTTCCTTGTAGTTAATTCACATCTTTTTAGTGGGTCTGAGTAATATTGTAGCTCCAAATAAAAGAGGAAAAGGTTCTTGGCCTAGTGGTGTTCAGGGATAATTTGATCTGTATAGAAAGAGGGATGCAGATCATCCATTTTCTAGGGAGTCTCTTGAGGAACTAATGGTCAGGGTGCAATCAAGTTATATTGCCACTTGTTTTATAATCTTCTATCGACTAGGTAATTGGCACTGACTAACTTAATTACAATCTGATCTCTCTTCTTTCTTACTGCTTATTTAGAGAAACCATGGAATAAATGGCATATGTTTGAAAAATTAGTATATCTTTCTGGAGGGAGTGATGACAAATAACCCTACAGCAAAGAGAAAATTTCTATTCTTGTATGCATTTTTCTTTTTAAATTATTGTCACCAATCAATACCAATCCATTGTGCGTATCTTGTTTTTGTTAGTTGTGTTCTGTTTGAGTTTCCTAATCCTTAGCTATACATTAGCTTAGTCTAGTACATTGCTTCAAGATCTTGCGATAGTTGGTTCACCCAAAGCCTAAATTGAGACACCTGATTTCCAGGAGGAAATCACGAGAAACCAGAGACTTAAGAGTGAACTTCGGTCCAGAAATGCTAGGAAGTTTGTCAAGTTGTGGTGATAGGAAGTTTGTGAAGTTGAGGTGATAGGAAGTTTGTGAAGTTGTGGAACTAATATGAGGGTGCAGCTTTGGTCAAGATGATTCACGTGACTTGTGTACCACATGCCTGCGTACGAAACTAGTAGTCTATGCAATGCAGGATTGAGGCTATGTGCATCTGGTCATCCTGAGAATCCTCAATGTGGGGGCATCATGGATTGAGGGTCCCAGTTAGCATGTTCGGGTAAATGATTGCAGATTATGTGGAGTGACATAAGTCTTTAGTTACTTTTGATATTAGGTCAAGGCCTTAAATTGTCGTGTATGGTTTTCAAAGCCAGCACAAAAGCCAATTATCAGGTTCTGAATGATGTAAAATTATCTGGTTACAACGTTTCTTACCTTTGATAATTATAACATGATTATTTTAGGACATTTTTCTTTGCTTCTCCTAATCTTTATGCTATAATCCATCTAAGATGACTATCTTTGGATCGTCATTTTCCTAGTCATCTCTTCAACCATTGGTCAACATGAATCTTCTGGATCTTTTTGATAGTCATGTCTTTTATTCCAAGCCTAGCTAAGCGATAAGAATATCTTTACTTGTGACATCTTTTAGTTTATGGGTTTTAAATCTTTGTGGATTTGCATTGATCTGATATTTTACTACATGATTGAAGAGGGTGCTAGCTAGTGATTGAATTTCTCATGTCAAGACGGGGTGATCTGTCTTATTCTGAAAGAAATATCTTATTGCAAAAGGGTTAGAGAGATTGTTGTTCACTTTTCTTTGTACGATAATATTTTAAGCCTGGTACATCTGTTGCCCTTTGGCATCAGGACAATAGGGGCAACACTAACGACACTTAGCCTGACATCCCATCATATGCATATGTTTTCTTCTGTAGACACGCTGTGAATTGTGTGAGGGGACATGCAAGTGCCATTTTGCCCACCCTACGGGACAAATGAAAAGAGAGCTTTTTCATTGCATTTTTAATTTTCTTCTTTTGGCTGCATATTCTTTACTTAATTTAGCTCAGAAGAACCGCAATCCATGCCAACATTCGTTCCTGTATTGCACATCATCCTTTGAAATGGTCCTTGATTTAAGGAGCAAAGTGTTTTGTCCATCATGCACCAATCAAGACCTACAGCTTGATAATCAACTGTGCTCAACATAATGGAGTAGTTATTAGAGACAATGAAATCATCCATATCTGAGTAATATGCCTATCATGGATGATAAGAAGTGCACCTTCTTTAGATGCTGCTTTTTGATGCTCTTGAAACTCCTTTACAAAGGACAAATAATGGGTGGGCCACAGAATTAGGCAAAAAGAAATATTTATAGCATTTTCCCCTGACTCAGGGCAGACACATGGGCAACTGGAGTCCTTTTAATGACATGTCATTTTTTTAAGGTCTCGTTAGTTGTCGATAAGTTAAAAGACTTTGGAAATCCTCAGAAAAGGACAACATAGCATCACCTCTCCCCCACCACCATAAAATAAAGCAGAATATAATAGAATAAAAGACATGTAGAAGGGGGGCACAGAGCCAGACATTTCCAAACTCCCCAGAAAAGGACAAGAAAGAGGAGAGTACAAAGAAGAGCAAAACCTCTCTGATCTTGGAAGATGCTTTCGTAAGAAAGAGCAATACTAAGAAAGGGAAAATGAGAAGACTCTATCGTCTTTAATTAATAAAAGTTTATCACATCACTTGATATACCAATTCATGAATCTATGTTAGTATGCTTAGTGTTATTCTTGTCCCTTAACATCATAAGCTCGATTCCATAGTTCCACGAGATATTATCAATTTCGATATTACTTAATTTAGGGGAAATCTTAGATTACTCGCATGAGATAGAGCAAAAGGCTTGTTAGAGAAATAAAAATAGAAGACATGCAATCATAAGGTGAAGAGAACACTATTATGACTTTAGATCTTCTTTCATTTCTTATTCCACCAAAAGGAATGCTGAGTCCATCTCCAAAAGGATTAGATTAATGCAATGGTATTATTAATTAATTTTCTCTGTCATACTCCATTAAAAACACAGATTCAAAAGCTTTGGCCAAGGTTCCAAACTCTTCCATGGTTTAAATACAATCAACAGACACAACATAAAAGACCGGTCATTCTAGTCGCACATCGCACATGCTTCTCCTTTAACTCAACGTACCAGAAACTTGTCATGTCACTTTGTACCATGATTATCGCAATGAATTCTTGAACTTGCATGGAATTCGACCACGAGATAAGCTTGCCATAGCATGTAATTCCATATTAAAGGGAGAAACTCCATTTTTATCAAGATTCTTTTGGATTGATGCTAAAGTTGGCCTGTTTTGGAGGTATTCTACTTTCTGATTTGAGCCTTCCATATGCTCACGGAACCCTCAATCTGATTATTGGTGTTTAGCTTGCAAGGACATGTCAAGAAAGATAAGGTCATAAAAAAAACAACTATTATCGTCATCATTACATCCCAAAGAAAATTGGACCGCCTTACTGTTTAATGAACTTTATACAAACCCTCGTACATGAATTTATAGTAAGACTCACTTTGATCCGCTAATTCGATCATTAGAAGAGAGCATTTGGAAAGAAATTGAATCAAATTAATTTGATTTATTTTTTTTATAATTTTTTGATACTAGAAAGTAACTCGAACATAAATTTGAGATTTATCTTTTTCATTAGCTTTTTACGTTATTAATTGTTATAACCATCAAAGGTTAAATCTATACATTAACTTGAAGTGTATATTTAATCTTTTGTTTTATTATCTAAGTAACTGCTTATTAGAATGTTAGGTAGATTTCAAATTGAAATTTTGATTGTTTATTGCATGCGTAATTTATTTGACCAAAAAATAGCTTGCGTAAGTTGACCCATGATCCCCACAAAGTCCTATGAAAGGACTTGTAGCCAGAGGAAGGTGAAGACAAGTTTGACTACACAGTCTTGTCTGGTTTCAAATTTACAGCTTTTGTTTCTTTTTTTTCTTTTTTCTTTTTTTTTGGGTAAAGACAGCTTTTGTTTCTTTGCCCCTCGTATATCGTCCCCGTACCCGAGCACCCCCCCCCCCTTCCCGGCACCAGCATCTAGCGCATTTCCTGGTAAGATGTGGGCCGGTAGTGCATAATGTGACCTTAATTAGCCTAGACTAGTTCCAACAAAATATAGGCAAATCATTTAGTCACGAATCATTGATTGTGGTACACTCTTAAAAAAAGCGAGTATAGACCCAAAATTCCTCCTGCTGAGAAATACTTCGATTTGAATATGGCATTACCGCTTTCAAGCAAAGTGTAGCCAATCAATTTGTGGAGGCTCTGTTGATGAACCAAGGCACATCAACAAGGCTTTTAGTTATTTGTCATTCTTAATGTTAGTTACCTTTGGTGTCTTTCTTGCATAAGATCAAGAAAAGACGGCAGTGATAAGGGTGAAAATCAGATCCAATTCAACTCAAGAGCTAGACCAAACTGACATGAAACCACTGGTTTGAGGCCTAGTATAGGAATAGCTGGTTTGGTTTCCTAGAACCAGTCTTGGACCGACTCAATCACTGATTCCAAGGTGAGAACCGCTAGTTCTATTTGGGAATCAATTCAACTAGTTCAGATTCTGAAGTTTCGTTTAGGAAAAAAAAAAATGGAACGCATCAATAATTGAGTCCTGGTTTTTAACATGAACAAAGATGATAATCACTTGACCAACGAATGCTATTGAAGTAAAATGGTTCAACTTTTGTGTGTGTGTGTGTGTATATATATCATAAGAATTTGCCTTTTTATTAAAATGGGACGGTTCCGGACCTTAAAAGGCGGTTCAATCTGATTGGAACGAGCACACATCCGTTCGAAAATCTCTTAAAGCGTGGCAATCGCATCTTGTCATCATTCGCTGATGCTTGACAAAATATAAATGTGCTAACTACTGTGGCGGTGGAGAAATTCCAATCGCTGAACAAGAGGCTCTCTTTGTCTCATCGTCACATGGGTTAAGAAATATCCGAGCCCCAGCATGATATCAAAACGTGTCTGACTGTTTCTTCTTTGTCCTGATCTTTTCCTTTTGATTTGTAAACATGAGGCGGACGCAGTTGACAAAGAGTTTTCTTGCAGATTGTTTATATAATTAGGATTCCAACTAGCAGGTTCAGGATAATAATTCACATCTCAAATGCTTCATTTAGATTATGGAGACTTTGATTTCCACCCGCTGAAGCTTTGCAAATAAACTTCCATATGCACAAATGTGGAGCTTTTGTCTTTTTCACAAGCGGCTATCCATCGAGACACGTGCGCGTTTACATTATTTATGGAATAATGATGCATCATGCGCCTGACTAGGAACTAATAACAAAGATCATACTTTATAGAGAAGACGACAGGAGGGGCAAAAAAGAACAAAGACAATAGTTGATTCTTCATCATCTAATCCTAATCATAGAGAGTGCCTTGTCAAGATTCTTAGCCTTCATCTGAAC
Organism: Eucalyptus pauciflora; assembly: GCA_007663325.1. Classification (NCBI taxonomy): domain Eukaryota; kingdom Viridiplantae; phylum Streptophyta; class Magnoliopsida; order Myrtales; family Myrtaceae; genus Eucalyptus; species Eucalyptus pauciflora. The sequence goes on from VMYD01000067.1 coordinate 4,256,465, forward strand.
GTAATCCTTCATCATGACGGACCGGAACCGAGCAGCGTCCTCTCGGCCTGAGGCCTGTGTGAGTCCATGAATAGGGCCGACGTGAAAATCCGTCGGGGGTCCGTAAAAGTAACCAACCGTTAGCCGGTGCCTATTCTCACTTGGAATCACCCGGTGAACGACAGTAGGGAACATGGCATTGGACATGATGTGGAGCATGTCACCCACGTTCACCACAAGTGCACCGTTCATGGGAAACACGGGAACCCAGCCTCGGCCTTCCCTGTGGACTTGGAGCCCATGTGCGCTGTGGTTTTGGTGAAGAATTGTCAAGAGGAAGGTATCGGTGTGCGGCGCGAGCCCCATGGCCTGGCGCGGATCGGGACACCGAGGGTACGAGTTCAGCTGCAGCGCAGTGCAGGCGTTGCTCTGGAGTCGCGGCCAGTCGACATCGTGCTCGGATATGCCGAGGTACTTCAGGATCATGGTGAGTAGTCTCTCTGAGAGCGCCTTCATTTTGTCCTGATAGTCTTCCATTACTTCACTGTTGTACGTGACCACAAGAAAACACGAGAGGACAAAAACATAATGATGCCCAGTACAAGTAAGATCAATAATGCTAACGATACCAAGACAAGTCTATTAGATCTGCATAAAACCAAGTTTTGTAAATACATTTTTGTATTTATAGCATTATTCATAATGGAAATCACTCCTTCACTAAAATAAGAAATTAGTGTTGAGCATATTACAAGCTTTCGCTGAAAGTGGCTTATTAGATCTGCAAAAGCGATAAAAACCTAAGAATTTTTCAGCATCACTCCGTAGTAAGCTTGAGTAACAAGTTCTCTATGATACATATGCAGCTCCCTCCCCTCTTTTAGCTCTTTGATTTTCAGGTTCACTAGAATCACAAAGTCGACTACTTTCTGGAGGAGTATCTGAATCTCTAGAAAGAAGGAAAGAAGACTATTCAATTTAGTCATCATGCAAGTAAGTATATAGGGAAAAATAGGTAGCTAATTTTTTTAATTTGCCTTTGGTGCTAGAATGGTATTGAACTAGGTTCAGGAGTGAAGTAGAACACCATATTCCTCGCACTCAAAGAGTAATTATCTACTTATTGATTTATAAAGACTTTTTAAATTGTCGCCAAAATTTAATGAAAGATTTCTCCAGCCAAACCCTGGTTCTTCCTAGTCATGCCTAAATAAACCATCTACCCACTCATCACCTTCTCCACGTGCATGAACTGACCATGCATGGAAGTTACCACTCACCAAAACTTGCCATACCCATGAGGCCAAACCTCCCTAGCATGCTCCAATGGCGATCCCATCATGGTAAACCCTTCATGCCACATGAACTTGTTGAAGAACGGTGCGATCCGAGCGACGCCGTAGCCTGTAGCTCCACTGGGGGACCTGAGGGCCTTTACCTTGGCTCTCGCGGGGAGCGTGAAAAACCGCCAGGCTTGCGACTCAACATCCCTCAGAAGACTTGAAGGGATTCCGTGGTTAGTGACCTGGAATATGCCCATAAATTTGCATGCATGACCCGCCATTTTGATCGCATCCGGGCTATTGAGATCGATGGCTGGAATTGAGAAGTGATCGCCATCTAAATTGAACATCATCCCTGGAGACTCATCGTCCGACTGAGGCCAAGAATGCGATTGCGGAACTTCTTTAACAGAATCAAAGTCTATGGGGATGATGTGCTGAAGATGGAGAGGTGTCTCTGTGTAGGCTTCAGAGAGAGTAGCCATGAAAAGCTGGAATTTGAAAGGAAAATAGAAGCTAACAAGGAAAGATAGGGTTCTTTATTAATCATAGAAGATTATATATATGCACCCCAACTAATGGAGTGAGTATATTAATGTAAACATCTGGTTCAAATGTTAATAGGGTTAAAATGGGGCCGGCTGGTGGACAGAAGTGGTGTCTGGATGTGGTTTTGGAAGGATGTTGGGGAAGGTGGAAATAAGACAAAATAGTGGACAGAAAAAATTTGAAGAAATTGTGGCGTCTCAATAAGACTCCAAACACTTTTTAGTGTTTACATGACAAGGCTGTTTTTTCCTTTCTTTCTTTTCTTCTTTCCTTGCGCTCTCGTGTGGACAATAAACACATGCTTTGTCCACTAGTTGGGAAAGAGAAAAATGGACCCACTTAAAGGGTCTAATTGGATAGAAATACAGTATGAACTTGTTATATGTACGATATGTAGTGGAAATAGGGCAGTACTAATCATACTACATAAACTAATGTATTGGACCATGCACTTTTTCTAACAAAATCCAACACGGTCTTAATTACTAATATTGACTTGGGATTGGAGTTAATTTAGTGAAAGAATATTGGTAATTTTTTTTTCTTATGTAGTTACATAAAGTACACATAAGATTATAATCACAACGGGCCGAGAGTGGTGTCGAGGTACTTCTACTAGGAATTCAAGGATGGGATAGTTATCATTTTAGAGGAAATTTTAAGGTGGGGTTGGTCGCCCATGCCAAACTAATCGAGAGTTGATGTTGCTTCCCGATGATAGTCATACTAGGTTGAAATTGGTTATTATGCTTAAGTGATCTGTATATCTCGTTCGAGAAAATGAATACCCAAGCTAAATTGGGTATGGTATGATAAATTATGAGGATTTTATTTGACATATTGTACTTGAAAAGAATCTATTAAGGGAAGGTTGGCTTGGTAATCTGACTCACCAAGCACTATAGGGCTTGTCCTTGACGAGGAAACTTTAGGCCTGACAAACAGTATCAGAGTGGGTTTCCCAAATTGTATGGCGAGTGTTGAGAAGAGATCTATTGTTGTGTTTCCAACAAAAAGAGAAATCTCCATTGGTTTGCTAAGATTAGGAGAAGCCTAGTAGGCAAAAGAAAGTTTTGCTGAGGGAGCATACTTGGCTTGAGATGCCACACTTTTCAAGGAGAGCACAAGTGACTAAATATTTAGGAATAACTTTGATTAAGGGAAGCAACCGATGGAGTGGAATAGCTTGTTTTGTTGTGTAAGCATTTGCCATTCATGTGAATTTCAAGGAAGTGGCGGTGATGGTTAAAGAACATAAGGAAGTGATTGAACAGATTGCAATGAAGGTGTTTTAGAAATTGAGCGGGGAAAAGTGTGACTGCCCTAATTCTCCCATACTGATGTGAGTTTGAAGTGGGTTTAGTGGCATTGGGTTGAAGTATGAGAAATGCAAGAGTTACAACTTGTTTGTGGGAGTAGCGTCAATTTGTTTGTGCTAGAAATCCAAAGAGGGGATGACCATCATCTTGAAGGATCTTTGTAGATGGGTTGGCCTCTCATTCGTAACTGGTCATGACCTAATGTCGTGCTTCTAATGATGGCCACGGCAAGCTAAAATCAATTATTGTACCAAAGTGTTCTATATCTCACTTGAGAGATTGGATGTACAAGTTAAATTGTGAGCTTAGGATTTGCCAAATTGTCTAGGTTGACTTGGTGTTTTGGCTCATCAAGTGCTATCGGAGCTTGTACTCAGCAAAGAAACTTTTGACCCGTGACAGAAGTGTGAGAAAATGACGACTGGCGATGGATTAGGAGTACTCCCTTGGTATTATGTGAATGGACCGGCAGCTCAATTAGTTCCTAGAGGCACTACACTAGGGCAACATATTCATGTGCATACAGATTGAATATTAGTTTGAGACCAATGTTTAACTTTTGCAATCAATCGTCAACGATATATATGAAATTTATTCTGCACGCCAAGTAGCTTTGACGGTCCCTTTATATTTTGAAAACAAGCAAAAACAAATTGTAAGTTTTGAAAATATACGAGGAAATTATATAGGGTTAATATTACGAAAAGCCCTACCAAACTAATTTTTTGACCGCTAAAATCTCAAAAAAATTGTACACTTGTAATAAATTACTGTCAATTAGTTTCTATTAAATTTTATTGTCAAATTACTAAGTTGAATGATACGTGGCAGTTGACAGGTTTACTAATTTATAGGTTTTACTCTTCGTTTATCACATATATATCAGTTTGTGATTTTTCATGGTATTGGATCTAAAGGAGAGTGAATTTGTTACAAATATACTAGTTCGAGGTTTTTGGTAGTAAAAAAATTAATGTTGGGTAAATTACAAATGTACTAGTTTGGGTTTTTCGTGATATTAAACAAATCATACATGGTATATTATGAAAATCCCTATGAAAATAATTTTTTAATTACTAAAAACCCTAAATTGGTATACATGTGACAAATTTAACGCTAGTTAGTTTTCGTTAAATTTTATTGTCGAATTACTAAGTTGGATAACATGTGATAACTGACGGATGTATCAATTTGGGGTTTTACCCTTTATTTATTATTGTGTACTGATTTGTGATTTTTCGTCATATTAGTCCAATTTAACAAAAACTAACGAAGAGTAAATTTCTCAACAAATGTACAAGTTCGAATTTTTCTTTGTGGTAAAAAAATTAATCTTTGGTAAATTTATTATAGGTATACCACTTTGAGATTTTTCGTAATATTAACCCAATCGATACAAAATGTTGATTTTTGTACATTTTGAATGATTTTAGATATTTCGCCTTAGATTAAAGCAAATTGCATGAGTAGTACTAGGAGTCGTTCGATTAAGCAACGTGCGGATAGGGGTAATCTGCGCAGTTCTATACGCTGGCCGATTTTTGTCGGTATAACAAGTACTCTTCAGTTTTCAACTAAATTTTTCATACTTGTACATATATATTTATTTATTTTTCCATTACCGACCCACCCAATTTTACTTGTGCCATATTGAAATTAGGTGAAATATGGGGAAAGTGTAATTGAAACCAAATGATCCATTCTCTCATGCTGAAGGCACATAGAGTGCATTTGGGAGAATTTTGGGTTTATGACTTTTAGTATCCGAACAAAATTCTTGGATACAAGGTGTTCCAAAAATAAAAATAATAATTAAAATATTGTTTGAATAGTTGGCTCTTGGTACATTCTAGTAAATCAGTTTTTTTTTTTTTCAATGATCTAAAATTACAAGAAAAGGAATAAAAAAAGAGAGGACAGCAATTACTGCAACTTGATGAATGTTGTCCAGAGGCCATGAGACCTGGGCAAGGCTCGTTGGGGTTGTGTAACCTCAGCCGAGGAGGTGCCAGGGTCGCTTGAACCACGGTAAGATAGATCTCGTTTAGGCAAAGTTTGCCGGTGTCGAGCAACCCTTGGCAAAGCTTGCTAGTGTTGCTTTTGGTGGCGTCATGTAACCCTCGTGGGAGGGGTTAATAAAGGTCGCTATAGCTCGACAAGGCACGTTGAGGCTGTGCGACCCTAGACAAGGCTGCTATGTTGATTGACTCAAGGTGAGACAGATCTTGCTTGGCGAAGCTTGTTCGCATTGTGTGTCCATAGGCAAGCTAGATCTGGGGCCCGACAAGCTAGACTGAGATCAGGAGACCTCGGGACGGCTCGTTAGGGGTGGGCAAACCCAGGCAAGGCAGCATTGAGGTCGCTTGACCGAAGGTGAGGCAGATCTCATCTAAGCGAAGCTTGTCGGCATGAAGCAACCGTTGACGAAGCTATGTCGGCATCTCTCTACCTCCTCTAGAAAACTTCCCAGTCATGATTGTCTTTGTCTCCATCTAAGAAACACGAGTAAAATAAGAATATCAATTTATTCGCGTGGGTAAAATTGAAAGAAGAAAAGTCGATTCAACGCATATAGTAGCATTCCAAAAATATAAAGTCCAAAGTTGGGGAAAGGGGGGGTTTTGCCGTGGGCCTTGAGCATATTCAAAGCTCGACTTTGTACGATTGTGTCACCTAATTTGATGGCCTCAAGAGGTCCAAAGTCACTTGTAGATAGCTGCGCCAAATGCGTCCACAAAAATTGACTTTTTATTTCTTGAGGCGTGAATAAAGAAGTGGAATTTTAAGGCCCGTTGCCTTCTTTTGAAATTTAGAGATGTCGCCGAAGGCCAAGTGTCAAGTCGGCACATCATGATCTGACAAAGTGTTTTCCACTCCCATTTGTAGGGCATTAGAAATTTCTTCATCTTACCTAGATATTGCCCACGTTGCGGAAGATTTTGCTTTTCTCCAAGCTTTTTTTTTCCTTTCGTGATACATGCGAAGATTTGATTATTCTATGTAGATTGGGGGGATCAACGTCAAGGGTAGAGTTTTGTCTTTTTAGATTACTTAAGAGGTCTCCTAATTATGATGATTATTCGATTGTGGTAGGACAAGGAAACTGCCGTGAGATTCATTGGGTGCTCTAAAAGAACTCAACAATTGACGTAGGGAATAAAAAATAGAAAGAAAAGTGGAGAAAATTTTCCTTTCATTGACAGTCATGATAGAATTTGTTTTTCTCTTTTGATCTCATTTCGAGAGGTCTATTGGCTCTAGTAATTATCAAATTTCAATATGATGAAAGAATTTATCGTGCCCAAAAAGATTAGTCGCAAGCTCCAAAAAGAAAAAAAAAAGGCCAACAATCAAGTTTATAAAAAACAAAGTAGGGTAATTTTCATTCGCCGACATTAAATCTAATGCAGATCCTGTAGTTGGAGCTTTCCAACCTAAGTTATAGAACTTGAACCACAAAGTTTTGAAGCATAGACCGATCCGCACGCTCCCTCCCTACATCATAAATTCCTTTCCACGCGGGTCGCGATGACCTAGCAATTCCTTTATGCTCACAATAAAGCCCACATTGACCAAATTGCATTATTGTGTATTCATCCCGAGATTCTTTCTTCCCTCTTAACTTGATCTAGCATTGTCATCGAATTGATTTTGTAAGATTTTACGGGACCACTGCCTATGATATGATTTAATATATAAATATTCTATCCACTTCCTTTCACACTTAGTCTGATGTTTTTGCTTAGTACTAAGTGATGAAATATTTCGTTGAGGAGACAAATGAGGCCTTGAAAAGATTCAAACTTGGGACCTCTTGCTTTGATATTGTGTAAAATTGTATGAGAGCACTGTCAAGTATTCTTAAAAATTTAAGTTATTGTGTGGTTTAATATTTAAAATTCAATCAAATTTTATTAATTCCGAGATATAGAAAAAAACCTTGAGTTATAGAGACAATAAATTATTGAAATTTCTAAGACTTCCAATTGCATCAAGTAGATAATAACATTTCGTAGGCTCATTTTGATTGACTATATCAATTACACTTGGAGATATAAGACTTCAAGATATAGGTAGGATGATTTGGCCAAAGGCTTTGTATTAAAAATTGGACTTCAAAGTAATAGAGCAAGAAAGGCGCTGAGATAATAACAGAACCGAATTGGACCTCCTTATAGAAGTCGGTAAAGGATTGGCAAAAGACATCAAGGAAACATTGATAGTTCATGTTGCTTTGTCGGTCAAGTTGCCCATATTCTAACAACCCCATTTGACAAGTGTGAGGAGTGATTGCTGGAATAAGAGAGCTTGGATAAAGAGCGTATCCTGGCAATCTTTTAGCAAGAGTGAATTGAATTTCGTACCGACACGAGGAGATCATTCTTGAAATATATATGTGAAATTGAAATTAACTTAAAAAAGACGCCTTTTAATGTTACGAAACTTTTAGCATCAGAACTCTAATGTTAATAGTGCTGAGGTGAGAATACTATGAGGGGAAAGTACTATTGAGATGGGTAACCTCCTAGAAAAGTGCCTACTATTAGAGTATTAAATCATGCATTCAAATAATAGTATAAGCTTTTTAAATAGTTAGTAATGGTTCCACAAAATCTGATATAATACCAGAGTAGAAAATCCCAAGTTCAACGCAACAAGGCTTCTATTTGCGACATTTAGGCCAAAATATAAGCATATGAGTGAGTGTTAGAATATGTAAATATCAAATCTCACATTCATCTAATAGTTTAAAATTTTAAAATAGTTTCTAATGGTTTCACAAAATCTCACACCTACGTACAAAACCGTGAGGCTTAATATGGGATTCACTAGAATGAACAATATCTCAAGTGAGTAAATCTAAAGGTGCCACACAAATTGATAATGGAGTGGTTACGACACTTGGCCCCACTTCCTGCCAATGGCAATCAAACAATCGACTATAAAATTAAATAGAGAAGAACTCAGGTAAAAATTCTGGAAGCCTCGCATAATCTCACCAACTCAAAATAAAATTCTCTCTTTTCTTATGGTGGATTGACTTAAGTATCGGAAAGCCTTTAGGTCATTGACAATTCTTTAAAGGATCAAGAAGCTCCAGACGACCGAAATTTAATCTCTGATATCGTCAAATGAAAAATGTGGAATTCACATTGAATTACCAATTAAAGATAGAGGCAATATATTATAGTATAGTAATTAAATTTATAGATTACCTCAACAGTGAATTTAGCCTAAACAATAGCTTCTATTACTCACTATCAAGGCAGATGATGGCAAAAATGTTCTTGGGTGGCAATTCTCAATTGTCGGCATAAACCCAACTAGTGGAAAAGCCTCAAGGAAAGGCGGGGCGGATGCGCTCTTTAGTCACATGTCAGCTTGACTTTAAGGACAATTGACCTTCGCCCCAGATGAGCTCTAGCATGATAGACCTAATGAAGAGCTAGTCCTTGATTTTTATACGCAAGAGTTGGATCTACATCCCCCTTTTTTTATTCTTTTTTATTTTGGTAAAATTCAAATATTGGACATTTAGTTTCAATTTCTTTCTTGAAAAAGTTGGTCAACGCCACTTCTGTCACATCTTCTACTCTTTCATCATTTTACTTAACCCCACCCAGCAAAAGCGAAGAAAGATGAGATTGAGGAATGAGTGGTTCTTGAATGTGCTCGACACTGAAAGATTGATGAAATATAAGAATCGGAGAGCCTGGGAAAGCATTCAAGTTGGGCTTCTCTTGCTCTGGCTACTTATTAGATTTTGTTTTTATGCAGATTTCAAGCTCCTTAGATAGGTTTAGTGACTGGGCCGCTTGAAGGTGGCTTGAAGTCCAACAAATGTGAAGGTGGTTTCCGGGAAGAATGACTTGAGAAGGTACTTTTGGAGTTAGACGATGAATTCGGCTTTAAGTACTTGCCGCCTTTTTTTCTCCTTCCTCGTTTGGGTATAGCTAGTTAGGTGGTGTGTCTTAGTAGAGTCTTTCAGTGGCATGTTTCGGTCCTCTTCCCCATTACTTAGAAAAAGTGAGTGTGTCGGCTTTCATGCACCTCAATTGGTCTACAGGTGCGTTTGGGAAGGCTTTTGAGGAAAGTCTTTAGGAAAATGCAAAGACCTTTGAGTTAAAGGTATTTTCCAAAATACAAACTGTGTTTGGTAAATTGTAGTTTGAAAACCATTTTATGAAGTACTTTGAGCAAAATGATGTTTGGGGGAATTATATTTAAAATGGACTTTTGTGATAAAAAAAATTATCAAAAGAAAAATAAAAAAAATTAACCGGCAATGGCAGGGGTTAGGAGACCCCTGGCGAGGGCTGCCGAACGTTGAGCGACCCCGCCGTGACCCAGATCTAGGGCAACGAGGGCTGTCGGACGTCAGGCAACCCTAGGCGAAGGCTGCTGGATGTTGGGCGACCGAACCGCGACCCAGATCTGGGGCGGCGAGGCCTGCCGAAAGTCGAGCAACCCCGCCGAGACCTAGATCTAGGGCGGCGAGGTCGCGGGAGGACCTCGCTGCCTCCGGCTCTGGGTCGCAGCGAGGTCACGCGACCTCGCCGCCCCCGAATCTGGGTTAGCGAGGTCGCAGGAGATTGCGTGACCTTGCCGACCCAAATTTGAGGGCGACGAGGTCGCACGACCCAAACCTTGCCACAACCCACAATGATCGCCGCGACCCAGACAAGGCGGCGATTGCACCACTCATCGGCGACGATCGCTTGGGCCACCGCGACCATGCCAAGCCGTCGACGGCCGCTCATAGCTTTGAGCAATCCATTGGCCAACCTCAACGGGTTGAAGAAGATGAACAATACAATGACGAGGGAAAAATCGGAAAAATCGAAAGTAAGTGAGGATGGTTTTGGAAAAAAAAAATGAAAAGTAGCTCTTATATGCCGAAAAAGCTGAAAGCCCAAGGCACCCTCACACTTGCCTTGGGCTTTCAGCCTTGAGAAGGCCAACTTTGGGCTAATGGGAATTTGAAAGTTGTTCCCAAACACCCAAACTTTGGCCTAAGTATCTTTGGAAGCCCAAAGCCCTTTGCAAATGCCCTGTTTGGTTCAGCATTTGGAATGCTCATTTGGGCTTTAAAGTCCCATGACCAAATGCAAAGGTGTTTGGTTCGTTTTTTTGCACGACTTTGGCGAGATGCAATTGTGTCTCCAAGTGGCTCTAAGAGCCTTTAGCCCAATGCAGCTCTTGAAATCCTTTGGAAAGTTGTATCTTCGGAATGCAACTTCCGGTATTGTTCATCTCTCCGGTGGAGAAGCCGATCGGCCGCCTGAATAAAAATAAATATAAAAATAAATATGTTTATATTTTTATATAAAAATATATATTTTAAATTTTATATAAAAATATAAACATATCTATTTTTTTATATTTTATGTTTAATAAATATATATTTATAAAAATATATATAAATATATATTTTTATATATTTTATATAGATATAAACATATCTATTTTTCTCTCCGATTGTTTTTATATAAATATATATTTATATAAACATATCTATTTTTTATATATTTTTTATGTTTAATAAATATATTTTATGTTTATATTTTTATATTTCTTATATAAAAATATGTTTATATAAAAAATATATAAACATATTTTTTATTCAGGCGGTTCGGCCGCCGGATTCGACGGTCCGTTGGCCGGACTTCAAAAAAAATATAAACATATTTTTGTTTTTTATATTTAATAAAAGTTAATTACAAATGCAAATTTTACCAAACAGTATTTTGGCCAAAGTTGTTTCTCAATGCAAATTTGACCAAACGACATTTGCATTTCGGAAAACTCCCTTCACCCAAAGGTATTTGCATTTCTGCAAATGCATTCCCCAAAAGCCGAACCAAATGGGCCCAAAGTCAATTCCAAATGCACCCTACGTCTCGTAAATTTCGATCCATGGAAGGGTTGAGTTTCGCATGCTTCACGCACAGTCCACATTTCATAAGCTGCATATTCATATTCAGAGCATAGTGACAGAGACGTCATGCTCAAACTCGAGACAACCTTTGCCCAGATCTTACTTATGATGTCATAGCGATCGTTTTTTGGCAGCTTGGGAACATTTTGAAGAGGAAGCTTCGTAAAGACAAGTTTATTGAAACCAGCTTTCAATAGTTGTAGAAAGTAACGATACGATTCGGTCCCCATACCAGAAATAGGTCGGCCGCATGAAGGTTTTAGCGCTAACTTTTCTCCATCTACGGACGGCATACACCGAGAAGGAGAGGAGGGGCGATTGAAATTTGAAGGGGCCAAGATAGACAGGAAAGCGATCTTGCTGATCCCCCAACGTTTGGTCCATCACTGCAATTTAATGCGAACAACTTTGGAGGAGATACACGTGAAAAGAAAAGCAGATGTCCAGAAGCCAAACGTTACGGGGAAGCCACGTCAAGATTAACATCGAGGCTCTGTTCGTATGAATTGGGCCGAGTATGATTTGCCACGTTCGCATTGCATGGAAATAGGCCAATCTGGGCCAGATTAGTTTTTCCTTTTTTCGGGACCCGACCCGACCCGACCCATCCATTTTAATAGGGTCATTGCTTCATATAATTTGGTATCCATTTCAAGGATCTATAAAATACAGTGATTAATTCTTATCGCAAGTCGTCTTAGGACGGCATTGATGAAGTCATAGCACCAGAAACAAGAACCAACCCCAGAAAAAGAGACAGAAAAATCTGTCTTGAGCAAAATGAATACAAATCCCTCAGGATATCGGGGCACTAGCCATGACAACTATGAAGATGGGCAAATCCACCGGGTCTCAACGTCTGAGAAGGAAAAGAGAGAGCAGGGCAGCCAAATAGGTAAAAATTAATTAGGTGTTGAAGGATCATCATCATCGAACACAAGATTAAGCATTCGGGAATCGGCCGTGTACAACCGATGTGGTTGCTCTCGTGTGTGAATTTTTGACAAGATCACGAATTAAACACACCAATTCGAGCTTCTTTTAAGGATTAAAAACAGAGAAAAGTTTTCTCAGTAAAAGCTTAACTCAATCGGGTCAGACAAGTCTGGGATCTTACATTGGCACGTGACTGTCACGTGCTCCCCGGACGGGAGGATCTTAGCACCAGCGACGAGCTGGTGGCGGGGGATCAAATTGAAATGAGGTGTTTCAGTTCGGGGGCCATTTTGGAAAACAAAGTACCATTTCGGGGTTTACTTCGAGAAATGCCATCAAACTGGGGGGGCTCTTTCGAAAATCTCTCACTCCCTCTCTCCAGTCTCCAGTGACTTCGGTTCGGGGTCCCTCGCGGCCGAGCCTCAGCCACGAACTGAGCGGAAGCAACGTGAACCAGAAAATCTTCCACGTACAAAAACTTCACCGGAAACCGAAGGAGGCCAACGATCGGCGGCGACAATGGCTTCCCTGAGCTTCGCCGCAGCCGCCGCCGTGCACCTCCGGCGACCGGACTTGGCCTCTGACTTCGGAAACCGCCAGAAAACCTCGAAGCTCGTCCGCGGGAAGCGACTCGCTCTGTCGCTGAACGCGGCGGGTTCGACGGAACCTTCGTCGGCCGCGCCAGAAAAGCCGGAGATCGAGCTCCAGTTCATCGGGGTAATCACTCCGCTACCCGGCTGATTATCGTCATGCGTTTTCGCCGGATTCTGTAGTTTCGTAAATGTAACTTGCTGCGAGTAGTCGCCATGTTAGTCAGACAAAATGCCGATCTCCTGCGTGAAGGAATTTGCATTGCTGATGATGAAACGCGGTTTCGATGGCAGCCGAAGCCGGGGGCTGACGGTTCGTATCCGGTGGATAAGGCTAAGGCCGTAAGCGGAGAGAAGCTGCTGAGGAACATCATGAACGAGAACAAGATCGAGCTCTATGCCACGTATGTAAGTTCGTTCTTAAAGCAAATTTCTGGCCGATTGATGAGTTCTTGATATAGATTAAGATTCGGTGTCACTTATCATCAATTAGATAGTATGATTGGTTTCTCAATGCATTGTGAATTTGCCTACTATTTTCTGGTTAAACGTGGTGGTGAGTTTTGGGATGCATTAGAAGTGTTTGATGATATTCTCTTCTCTACAGGGGAAAGCGATGAATTGTGGAGGTGGTGGAAGCTGTGGAACTTGCATTGTGGAGGTATGTATGTATGGCTCGCCAGTTTGCTGTGCAGCTCTCGTACTTTAGACAGGGAATTTATCGTCATTGGAGCGATAGTGAAGCTCATGTGAGGAAGCACACAGATGTTTCCGGATTCTTGACATGGAAGAAAAATCCGTTGTAGTTCTTGAGCTGAGAATTCTTAATCGTATGCTTCAAATAATCCCATGTCCAGAGCAACTTAACGAGATAAAACTATGAAGGACTGAGGGTTCGCAAGGTCTGAGTAATATAGATGTGCATTCTTAGAGCAAGAACTTTCAGGGGAAGATGTTAAGAGTGCTTCCCTCATGTGCATGGTTCTCTTCCTATTGCTGAGGCTTGCAGTCATGTGTAGAGCTTAGAAACCAACATGAGCTCCCTAGGGAGCCTACAATTTGAGGATTGTGTCTATTATCGGATGATCGAAACTTCTCCTGTTGGACAGATAATTGATGGGAAGGGTCTTCTAAATGAGAGAACCAATACTGAACTGCGATATTTGAAGAAAGTAAGCTGTCTCTCTCTCTCTCTCTCTCTCTCTTCTGTTGTTAGTCCAACGGATGCAGGTTATAACCTTGATAATCAAGTTTTTCTAACAATGGCTCCAACTGCCAGAAACCTGAATCCTGGAGACTTGCTTGTCAGACTATTGTGGGGAATAAAGAAAACTCTGGAAAGGTAAAGCACCATGGATCTGTACTATCCCTTAGTTGCTAGAAAGCATATTTACAATTTAATTGAAATCTGGAAGAAAGTAAGCTGCGTTTGTCATGAACTAGGGTCCCTTTGTTTGAAGGAAAACTAATTCCAGGAAATTGTTTTCTGATTTTCTGGTGTTTGTATGATGGAAAACTAATTGATGTATGGAAAATGTTTTCCTTAGACTCAAAACAACAAGTTAGATTGAGAGAAAATGACTTCCTCTTTTGGTAAGAAAGAAATCACTTTTCCTAAACTGCCAAACAAATGAAAACCAACTAATTTCATTCAAAATGATTTCCGTGGATAATATTTTCCTTTATAATGAAGTTTTAAATGCAACAAACGCAATATGAGAACTGCTTTGTTTCTTGGGGACATACAGGTCTGAACAAACATCTCTGCTCATGCGTTTCAATTGCAGGTTGTGGTACAAAGATTGCCCCAGTGGAAGAAGTGATGGAGAACCAGACCTTGTAAAAGGAGATGCGTCATGACAGGCAGTAGACACGCCGTTGCACTTGTATTCCCATGATTTTTCATGTCGATAGTGACCTTGATTGTGCACGCGTGGTTTTATAGAGTTAGATGCATGAATATAGAAGCATGTGGATGATCGTTTCGATGAGTCCCGAACGGTTCATGGGGCATCAAAGGAAACTCCGATTGGCTATTATATCGGATACCCTGTTCAGAAGCCTCAACTCTGATATAGGTCCAATAATTTCAACCACATTTTTTAGTTATATAATACACTTGACATATTTGAAAATGAAACTCTTTTAGAATATATTTTCTCTCAAAAGTATGAAGTGTTTTCATATTTGAAAATTGGAATTTTGATGTCTACTATCATTTCTCCGGACTTGAGGTGTATTTAATACAACTTTTCCAAGAGGCTTTCAACCTCCAAAACCTCTTGGGAAAATGCTGAGGTATTTAGCAAGCCTTTCAAGATGGCTTTTAGCCCAATGCTGACATTGGGAATGCTAAAAGCCCTTGGCAAGTAGGGACTAGCATTTGTGAAATATTGAAACTAAAGTTAAACATCTTTTTTCCAAATCTAACCTCATCAATTCTTTAGTTTTCTAGTTTTGCCCCTCATTGCTACTACTCATCTTCTTTGCGAGAACACCTGGCAAGGGCCAAAGAGGTCAAATCTAATCGGTGAGGGGCCAGAGAGGTTGTGTGACCCATGTGATGGCTACTTGGGATTGTGCGACCTAGGCGAGGGATGATTGGGTCATGAGACCCTAGGTGACGATCGTCTAGGTCACACAACCTCAGGGCTTGTTGCTTGGGGGTTGTGAGACCCCAGGCAATGGTCGCCTAGGTCACATGACCTCAAGCCTCGTCATCCAAGGTCACACTACCCTAGGCGATCGTCCTCAAGGTCATGCGACCCAACCTATGGCCGCCTGAGATTGCATGACTCCAAGGCGGCCCTCGCCTGGGTCGTGTGACCCTCCCTTGACCTCAATCGTCAACCACTAGCGCCAGATCTAGCTTGCTGATAGCCTAAACCTTCCCTAGAGTTGGCAAAGGGTTTGATTTCTTTTTAATCAAAAAAAGAAGAAAAATCACAGCTAAAGTCCTTTGCAATTTTTTTTATTTTATCAAACACTACTTTACTCAAAATTGCAATGCAAATGAGTTTTTAATCGAAACCTTGAAGCTTGTTTCAATCCATAAAGGGATTTGCGGAGACGACATACCTTATTCTCCCCCTCCCCCTGTCTCCGTAAGCCCTGAGGAATATCCATATAGATTTCCTCATCTAAATCGCCATGAAGAAAGGCGTTGTGAACATCCATTTGATGCAAAGACTAATTATGAACAGCTGCAACTGATAAAAATGAACGAACTGTGACGTCCTTAGCAACTGGGGAAAAAGTCTCATGATAATCGAAACTTTCTCGTTGCGTATATCCTTTAGCCACCAACCTAGCCTTGTAACGCTCAATGGAATCATTAGATCTATATTTGATCTTCTACACCCATTTACATCCTATGGACTTTCTGTTTTGAGGAAGAGTGACTAATTCCCATGTGTGGTTATCAGTCAATGCCTGTAGTTCTGCTGCCATGGCCTGTTGCCATCGTGGATCTCTAGATGCTTCATCATAACTAGAGAGTTCTTTCTCATCGGAAATACGGCTAATGCAACATCTATGATCTGACGAAAGCTGATCAAAGGATACGTAAAAAGATATTGGATAGCGAATACCTGGTGAGTTAAGCGAAGCACAGACATAATCTTTAGTCTAGGTTGGCGGTCTTGTGGCTCGTCCTAAGCAACGTGGATGAGTTGTCGGTGGTGGAGATGAAGATTGTCCCTCTGCATTTGTCTCAGGAGTATCCTCCATGTTGATTGTGTCTTCAGGAGCACTATCCAAAAATTCTTATGGAGGAGAGTTAGGCAAAGTTGGAGGAAGATCTGCTTTTGGTGGCGTTGTGAGGATAAAACCAGGGAATGCTTCTTCTTCATCTAGAATTTGGCGGGAACTCATCAGAGCATTCAAGTAATCTTGAAAAGATGAGCTTTCATGAAAATGAAAGATATTTTTATGAAAAACAACATCTCGACTAATAAAAAAATCTCTTGTTCTTATGTTAAGAACACAATATCCCTTTTGCAGATTTGGATATCCCATGAATATGCATCTCCTAGCACAAGGACTCATTTTGTCCCAAGGCCCCATTACTGCAGCATAACATAAGCAGCCGAAGACCCTCAGATGATCTAAGGTCGGCATTTTTTCATAAAGCAATTCGAAAGGCGATTTGCCATCCAGTATTCGTGTTGGCATCTGGTTGATCAAATAAGCTGCAGTGAGAACACAATCTCCCCAATAATTTTTTGGGATAGATCCCTGAAATTTCAATGCTCTGGTGACTTCCAAGAGATGGCGATGTTTTTGCTCTACTACCCCATTCTGTTGTGGAGTATAAATACAGGAGCTTTCATGAAGAATGTCATGGAGCAGAAAAAGTGAACGGCAATCATTATTAAAAAATTCTATCCTATTATCAGTGAGAATCCGTTGAATCAACCTTCTAAACTGATTTTTGGTCAGGACTAGAAACATCCTTAGATGAGAAACAACTTGTGCTTTCGACTGCATCAAGAATACCCATGTGGCACGGGAGTAATCATCCATAATTGTGAGAAAATAACGTGAACCATATGTGGGGTGTGATAGGGTCCCCAAATATCCATATGAATCAGAGAAAAAATTTCAGTGGAACGTGTTGTACTAAAAGGAAAAGGAGTTCAGGATTGTTTTGCAAGTGGGCATATTTCACATTTAGAGTAAGGGAAGAATGCACTATGACCCATTCGTGAATGCATAAGAAAACTGTTATCATTGGTAGACATATTACACAACGATTTTTTATTCAGGGAAGATAAATCAAAATGACTAGGGTAATTGATCCAAAAATAAAGCCGTTCAGAAAGACTACCCAAGCCCATCAGTTTGTCAGTCAAACGGGCCTGAAAAAAATAGGTGTCAGAATCAAAGAATATTTGATATGAATTTTCTCTGCAGACTTTGGAGATAGAAATGAGATTGAATTGGAATTGTGGGACATAAAGGACATTTTGAAGGGTAATTTGATGACTCAATTGGATAGTGCCTGTCAAAGTGACATGAGTAATGATCCCGTTTGGCAATTGCACAGAAATAGGTGTATCTAATTTCTAGTGCATATTGGAAAAAAATCTTCTATCACAAACAATATGATCGCTTGCCCCTGAATCAATTATCCAAGCCTTTCTTGAAATAGAATTTATCAGACAATGAGAAATACCTGAAAAAATTGCTCCTTTATTCCCAACATCGACCTTTTGCAAAGCCTGCATCAGCTGCTGATATTGCTCATATGTAATAGGTTAATCATAATTCAGACCGGTTGGTCCAATGATGATGTGAATCACTGCGGAAGGATCGTTCTACGAAGGCC
Organism: Eucalyptus pauciflora; assembly: GCA_007663325.1. Classification (NCBI taxonomy): domain Eukaryota; kingdom Viridiplantae; phylum Streptophyta; class Magnoliopsida; order Myrtales; family Myrtaceae; genus Eucalyptus; species Eucalyptus pauciflora. The sequence goes on from VMYD01000067.1 coordinate 4,274,389, forward strand.
TAGATGGTGCGAATTGCAAACCTCGACCTCCAATCAAACCTGTGATTGGCAACCTCGGTATGAACGTGACATGTTGACGAACACGTGTCAACCAACCAACGTTATTGACGCCACGAGCGAAAGAATTCGCTATCTCGCTCGATAAGTCAAATCGACCGTCACAAGGGAATCTTGATTAGGTCAAGTCCTCAAAAGAACAGTAAAAGAGAATCTCTCAATTATTTTTCAAAGTAAAATATATTTGTCCCCAAAGAAATTCAGTTAGTCTTATATATAGGCCTTCTAGCCGCCACACAAACCCTAAAACCAACCCTAGAAATATAATGCGTCATATTCTAGAATATTCCTAAACAAGAAGATATATATATATATATATATATATATATATATATATATATATATATATATATATATATATATATATATATATATATATCTATATATATTTGACTTGGTCAAATATTTGGTGTCCATATAATCAAATTGCGCCAAGATTTCCAAGATTCTTCAAGATTTGATCCAAGGTCATCTCCACGTTGAAGATCACGAACCATGACGCCAACAGCTTGCCTAAATTGCTTGGCCCGCGCTCGAGTGATCCAACCAGTAGGAATAGACATTGGGTCCTTAGCACCTCCTCCTCGATATGGCTCGATATCCACATCATTCCCTCCCCTGTGCAAAGGATTTGCCCTCAAATCATCACTGGCATCGAAAAGAGTCAAGTCAGAAACATTAAATGTGGCACTAACATCATACTTACCTGGAAGATCAAGCTTGTAGGCATTATTGTTAACTCTTTCCAAAACCATGAATGGTCCATTCCCTCGCAGTAATAACTTAGAATGTCGCTGCTCAGGAAATCTCTCTTTGCGCATATGAACCCAAACCCAATCGCTAGGTTCAAACACCACTTCCTTACGCCCTTTGTTGGCTTGCCTTGCATATTGCTCAGTCTTGCGCTCAATATTTGCGCGCGTCTTCTCATGCAACACCTTGACAAATTCAGCTTTCTTTGCTCCATCTAAATCCACACGCTCATCAATAGGTAAAGGGGTTAAATCTAACGGAGTTAACGGATTAAAACCATAGACAACCTCAAATTGTGTAAATTTAGTAGCAGAATGCATGCTCCTATTATATGCAAATTCAACATGTGGTAGACAATCTTCCCAAGATTTTATGTTCTTTTTAATAATAGCTCGCAACAATACCCCTAAAGTTCTATTAACTACCTCGGTTTGACCATCGGTCTGCGGATGACAAGTAGTAGAAAATAACAACCGTGTTCCTAAATTTTTCCACAATGTTTTCCAAAAGTAGCTAAGAAATTTAGAATCTCGATCTGAAACAATCGATCTAGGCATGCCATGCAAACGTACAACTTCCCTAAAGAACAAATCAGCAACATGAGATGCATCATCAGTTTTATGACAAGGTATAAAATGAGTCATTTTTGAAAACCGATCAACAACCACATAAATAGAATCTCTACCATACTTAGACCTAAGCAATCCTAACACAAAATCCATAGAAATATCAGTCTAATGATGCGTTGGAATAGGTAATGGTGTATACAAGCCATGCGGTTTAGTTGTAGACTTCGATTGCTTACAAGTAATGCATCTCTCACAGACACGTGTAACATCTCTCTTCATATGTGGCCAATAAAAATGTTCATGTAGTACTTCATAAGTCTTACTAATGCCAAAATGTCCCATTAAACCACCACTATGCGCTTCTCGCCGCCATATCGAGGAGGAGGTGCTAAGGACCCATTGTCTATTCCTACTGGTTCGATCACTCGAGCGCGGGCAAAGCAATTTAGGCAAGCTGTTGGCGTCATGGTTTGTGATCTTCAACATGGAGATGACCTTGGATCAAATCTTGAAGAATCTTGGAAATCTTGGTGCAGTTTGATTATATGGACACCAAATATTTGACCAAGTCAAATATATATATCTTCTTGTTTAGGAATATTCTAGAATATGACGCATTATATTTCTAGGGTTGGTTTTAGGGTTTGTGTGGCGGCTAGAAAGCCTATATATAAGACCGACTGAATTTCTTTGGGGATAGATATATTTTACTTTGAAAAATAATTGAGAGATTCTCTTTTACTGTTCTTTTGAGGACTTGACCTAATCAAGATTCCCTTGTGACGGTCGATTTGACTTATCGAGTGAGATAGCGAATTCTTTCGCTCGTGGCGTCTATAACGTTGGTTGGTTGACACGTGTTCGTCAACAGGTCACGTTCATACCGAGGTTGCCAATCACAGGTTTGATTGGAGGTCGAGGTTTGCAATTCGCACCATCTAGGCCTTCGTAGAACGATCCTTCCGCAACGATTCACATCATTATAATGCCGTTGCCTTCTAGGTTGTGTTCTAGAGGCATCTTGCTAATGTTGCGGCCTTCCTCGGGGTATCTCTCGGTCACCATCAACTCTCATGCCATTCCCCATCATTCGGGCACTAAGCTCCTCCACTACGACCCTCAATTGCTGGATGCTTTCCACGAGCGCTTCATCCCTTCGTATGGAGTCAACCTCCCTTTGATTCACGTTTTCTTCGCACGACATATTTTAGACCTGCAAATAAACGTTAGTCACAAAAATCCTCACCAATCGCTCCCTCACGTGTTTCTCTCAAGGTGTTTGTCACTCCCCTCGTGTTTAACTCAAGTCTAGGCTTCTTCTTTTTTTTAACCATCAATTAACCTCACACACTCTTGCCTTTTTCCTCTCGTATTCTCTTTTCACAAGCTCTTTATTGGACTCAAAACCTATCTCTCAACCCCCTCACGAAAATCAATTAAACTAATCAAAGAAGATTAGATCACTGTTGATTTTGTTTCAGCAAGTAACAATTTCAAACCAACAAGTACAACTTTCAAAATTCCAATTGAAACGCAAATCACTACTGATTTTGTTTCAATTCGGTCCACTAACAAACGAGTCGCCTTCTTGATTTTTTTTTTGTTCGGCTATATTTTTTTTTTGCCGAATCTGTGTTTTTTTTTTTCTTGCGCACTTTTTTTTGTGCGTTTTCTTTCTTTTCTTTTCTTTTCTTTGAAGAAATTTCTTTTTTTTTTTTGACGAACTCAGATACAATTTAAGATGCTAGGAAAAAAAATTAAAACTAACAGCAAACAACTATGTATGGAAGCACAAAACCAATCAGATTCCTAAATTGGCTAGAATCGAAACCCTAGCTCAATAAATCTCAAATTTCTGAATATAAACAAAAAATTAAAGATAAATAGACCTTGTAGAAGCAAGCTTTGATACCAAACTGATGTGAATCGCTGCGGAAGGATCGTTCTATGAAGGCCTAGATGGTACGAATTGCAAACCTCGACCTCCAATCAAACCTGTGATTGGCAACCTCGGTATGAACGTGACATGTTGACAAACACGTGTCAAGCAACCAACGTTATAGACGCCACGAGCGAAAGAATTTGCTATCTCACTCGATAAGTCAAATCGACCGTCACAAGGGAATCTTGATTAGGTCAAGTCCTCAAAAGAACAGTAAAAGAGAATCTCTCAATTATTTTTCGAAGTAAAATATATCTGTCCCCAAAGAAATTCAGTCAGTCTTATATATAGGCCTTCTAGCCGCCACACAAACCCTAAAACCAACCCTAGAAATATAATGCGTCATATTCTAGAATATTTGGTGTCCATATAATCAAATTGCGCCAAGATTTCCAAGATTCTTCAAGATTTGATCCAAGGTCATCTCCACGTTGAAGATCACGAACCATGACGCCAACAACTTGCCTAAATTGCTTGGCCCGAGCTCAAGTAATCGAACCAGTAGGAATAGACAATGGGTCCTTAGCACCTCCTCCTCGATATGGCTCGATGTCCACATCAAATGACCTGGTAGGCTGCAGCATATTCTTTTGTCTTCCCTTTTTCTCCTGGCTTACCATGCAATTTCCAACAATTATCTATGATATGATGTGGACGTTTGCAATATTCACAATATAATTTACCTCTCCTCTTTGAATTTTGACTAAAATTCTTTAAAGATGCGGAAAAAACCTGACCATCCGATCCCTTTGATGAGGAATAAGTTTGACCATCCAATCCCTTTAATGGAGAACAGATCTGACCGTTGGATCCCTTCATCAAGGGATAATATCCGCGGTCTAATTCCCCGAACTGATAGAGCCCTTGTGCACCGTCAGATTTCGGCAGAAGATCTAGGCCGTTCGTCCCCTCTCTTTTAAAGGGGCATTCGAATCCTCCCTACAACCCTAGCCCCCCTTCGCAATTCTCTCTCTCTCTCTCGGGCTAGGGTTTTTCCCGAGTCTTGCCGGACGCTGCGCATCGCGAGGGCGACGTTGTCGCTTCCTCGCGTTTGCTTCGGAACGGCGAGCCTCTAGCTTTCCTCTTGGACGGCCAGCTGGAAGATTCGTCCGAAGGGAGGCACCGGATCCATCGCCAAGATCTGAGATCGAAAGGTTAGATAATTTTCATTCAAAATCAAAAGGAATCGCGTTGCCTTCTCCCTCTCCTTCATAGATCTGTATTATTGGAGTGTCTCTGCTGGTCCCTCGAGCTTCTCCTCCGTTGCTTCGAGTTGGTTCCAAAGAGATGACAATTTGTTGTAGCAGGCCGTGATGGCCATATTTCCCTGCTTTAACTCGCTTAATTCCTGCATGAGAGAAAAGATCTTGGCTCGATCTAATTTCCCGTACATCTCTTTGATGCTATCCCACATCTTTTTTGAATCTTTCGTCGGAGGAAGCCCGGCGGCCACCTTTGGAGAAACGCAATTGCCGATTCACATTCGGATGAGGTGGTTGCACTTTCTCCAGTGCCTGGCCATCCGCTCATCCGACGATATGGGTATTGTTCCGTCAAGAAATCCGTCTTTGTCCTTCGTTACAAGGGCTCGTCGGAAATCCTGTGACCATTTGGAATAATTCTCCGACCCGGTGAGTTGTAAACTGATTAATTTTAGTTCTGGACCGTTGGCGGTGGATACGTACAAAGGGTCGCCAGGTTTCAGTCAGTCGGTGACGGCAACGATCGGAAACGGAAGGAAGCCTGGTGCAAGATTCAGGTAGGGGTTCGCCCTTGTACCCGATCCACTAAATCCGGATCCATAACCCATATTGGAAATACCTAGGTAGGGATTTGACCTTGAACCTGGTTCACCCGACCTGCTCACTTGTTCTGAACCAACGGCTGAGTTTGCCCCATTCGTGGTTGGCGAACTCCCGTCGGGCTGGAGGTTGCTTAGGCTGCTCCCAGTCCCCGGCAATGATGTATTTAGACCTGGCCCAATGTACCATGGATATGGTACCCATTGGTAAGGATGCCCGGAGATGGGCAGCCCCATGTTCGATCGAGCCAGGTGATACTGCCATGGTAGACCTTGAATTTGGGTTTGTTGTTGGATTGCCGAAATTGTGTTTTGTATTTGTTGTGCATATGTAGCCTCTCCTGTGAGTTGTGTATCCACGCCAGAAGATGGATTTTCTGGTTGATTCATGGTGAGTAACGATTTCTGCTTCTTTCTTCTCTAATAAATTTTTGATTCCTTCTTTGCTTTGATCCGGTTTTGCATATCAGAAAGCTTCGATAGGCAATCAATGCATGCAGAAGCGGAATCAAGAGCCAAGCTCTGATACCATGTTAGAAGGTGTAGAGAAGCAAAGAATAGACCGAAGGAAAGAAGAGATCATAAAGCTTTTGGGGAATTTTCTATTTTTCTCTGTATATCATTCAATGTACATTACACTGTAATTATAATACAGAAGATACATGAATAAAAGGAAAATAAATATTTTTACAAATCAAATCAATATCTCAATCTAATCAATCTAATCCCTAATTGATCTAATGCATGATCATAACCAAAAATACATCCTACATATCTTCCAACACAGACCAGCAAGCAAGGTAGAAAGCTGTCTTTGAAGGACACAAATGTGCATCAAAGAGGAGCTGTCCAAATAATTCAGTAGGATGTCACAGCGGAATATGTAGAAGAGCTGTCAAAAATAAAAGTGGCAGAGTCTATACAAATTGCATCCCAGACAAATGGGCAAAATGAGAAAATTCAGGGTATAATATCTGTTTGAGGGATGCGGTAGCAAAGTATTCAAGAATACCACTAGTTAATTGTCTAAGAACTCAGGAAGAAGGTTGACTCTTGTTTAGGGTAAATTATGAGAATTATTTGTTCGATGATAAGATATTTCCTCATTCTAACAATGAAGTACAACTTTTCTAGCCTAATTCAATTTGCTGTATATATATATAGTCAGCAGCTTTCAATAAAAATCCTTGACTTATATAATTGGTGTTTCTCTTATAGAGTTTTGACAGGTTCCGATAATGATTCCTTAGTTTCCTTTTCTTATACAAATCTATTTTTCAGCAGCATGCCTAATCCTACCTTAGTTCCATAATAGTCCATGATGATGCCAACGGTTTTAAAACTATATCAACCGAATAATAGCGAATTAATCTTTCTTTTTCTCCATAACTTCAACCAGCTTGCAACATTACTAAGCGATATTGATGATATGATCTCCTATGGTTTTGACAAACTAGATTGACTTCGCTTTGCAAGAAAGAGTTGTCGCTTTGAAAGAGAGAAGAGCATCGTCGAAGAAGGTTTTAGAGAGAGAAAGATGCGGAAGGAGAGATAAGCGGCGATTTGGTGATGGCGGAAGCAACAGATGAGGCAGAGGCGGAGGCGGAGGCGACGGCATGGTTTGTCGGACAAGAGAGAGTAGAGCTCGGCCGGAAGTTGGGAGGAAACGAAAGAGCTGACCATAGAGAGGGGAGAGAGAGTCTTTCAGGTGGACTTTCAAATTTCTGACATTGAGCCCGCGGATGACATGTGTACAATAGTCACCTCGAATTAACTTGTTTCTTGTTTCTGGAACAAAAATTAAGAATAGATTTTCTCTTTCCTCTCTTTTTTTTTTTTTTCCCACCGCCATGGCCGGCGCCAAAGAGGGCTGCGACACCCCGGCCGGAGCGCCGCTGGCCCCGGGAGGTCGAAGGCCGCCTGGCGGGCTTGGCCTTGCCTTGCGGGCGCCCGGCGCGTCGCCGGGCCTGGAGGTGGCCCGACGAGGCCGAGCCTCGCCGGTGGCTGGGCAAGCTCGGGCTCGCCGGATCTGGGCGAGCCCGAGCTCGCCTAGCCAAGGCGAGGCTGCCGACCAAAAGAAGAAAAAAAAGAAAAAAGAAAAAAGAAAGAAAATAAAAATTAAAATAAACAAAAAAAGAATTAAAATTTACCAAACGTGTTTTTGTTCATTTTTTATTCCCGGAACAAGTTTACCAAACGTGTTTTTTTGTTTAAAAATTGTTCCCCGGAACAGAAACACTTTTTTCTATTTCTGTTCCTTGGAACAATTTTTAAACAAAAATGTTACCAAACGCACCCTTAATAAGTGTGCTATGACACTCATCAATAAAATTCTAAGAATTAAATGAAGAAATGAGGTTGGTTGCAAAACATTTTACAAAAAAAACAAATTAAAGAAGTCTTCGAGATTTGCATCAACGTGACTTATATGTAAATCTCTTTCAAATAGGTAGATAAGGCTTAAAATCAATCGGTCATATGGTAACTTTGAGAGTAGATGCCATTATGCTATATATATATATATATTTCATATCAACATTATACCAGCTTTAATTTGTTGCGACTCATTCATTACAAGTCTAGGTTCTTTGCACGTCTTCTATATCTCACAGGGAATTTCCAGCTCAATATTACAAGCTCTCTTTTGATTGCGGTTTTACTAGATTGTGAGACATAAAACCTTAAAAGTCTCTTGAGGAGTCTTTTCCTCTACAGTACTCATGTGGCGTGTTCTATTCTATATGCTTTAGATTTTCTAGGGAAACATTGTCATATAAATTGCAACATATATATTTGTTTTTTTTTTTTTTTGGTCAGAACATATATATTTGTTCACATTGTTGTTTTCTGCTCCAAATTTAGATCTATTGTGTGTATAGCAGGGAAAGAAATCTGTTAGCCTCATATATCTCGTAGACTTCATTGTTCCTATAGATGTTATTCGGATTTTCTTTTGTCCTTCAGTCTAAACGACTATTGCCAATTCATGCACTCTGGTGCGTCCTGAGCCTTCTTTTTCCTTTCTGAGGATATGGAAGATTTCGTCCACCATGAGCTCAGACTTAGAATTTGACTGGTCAAAACAGAAGGGAACTGTACAGAAAAAACTACTTAAGAGTTTCAAAAGGACTAACCTTTGAGCGACAATGGAGAAACGTAAGTGGTATGAGCAGAACAAGGACCAAAACTCAATAAACTAAGTTACGATGAAGGACAAGACTTTCACGACAAGCCTTTGACTAACGAACAGACAATATAATTTTGTCATTTCTCGCTATCACTCTTATCTATTAAGAAGGAAATGAACCCGATGTCACCAGTTATCAAATGAGGATAACTAGCCCGCCTTTGGAATCAAGTTGACTTTCCTCGAGGTAAATTTTATCAACCATAAATAAAAGCCTGATGAATATTTTTAGTTAATTAATGGAAGAACTTTGCCTATAGATGGTCTTCTTCGTTATTAATTTAGACTACCATTCTTAGGTCCTTCTAATTGAGGTTTGATTCAGAATCATTTCCCTAGTAGGCTGAATGATGAAGTGTCTTTCACAGTTTCACTCATAGCGTTCAAATTGGGTGCTACAGAATTCTCGTTACTGAAGTGAGCACTATTCGAGCAAGCACCGGCAAGGTTGTCTGTTGCCACTTTTCATCAGATGGGAAACTGCTTGCTACTGGTGGACATGATAAAAAATAAGTGCGGGCATATACGTAGATACTTTAAAGCCAAAAACAACTCTGGAAGAACATTCTTCTTCGATCACAGATGTTCGATTTAGTCCAACCAGGCCTCGCGTGGCAACGTCTTCTTTTGACAAAACCGTCAGTTTCTGGGATGCTGACCATGTTGGTGAACATAATATCTCATCGACGCTGGTGTTTTCTAGATTTTTCAATTACTTTTGTTTTTGAAGTGTCTGACTATAAGTACTGATGAATTTCAAAACTTTTTTGCCACTTTGATATAAGAAGCTAGTTTTTTTCTGGAAAGAACAATCTAATGAAAGCTATTTTTACACGTACCCAGGAAAGTTACTCAGAACATGATCTACACTTGTAGCTCCAAGCAAGCTGATGTACTGGCATGGGTTAATTGACAGGACTCTGAATTTATAGTTACTGCATGATGGTGAAGGGTGAAGAAGTAGGTAATCTGTCCCTTAGAGCTGACCACAGAAGATTTTGGTCTTTTAGAGGAATGGAGCAAGACTTTTAATTAAAGCTGGTCACCTGTTATTGTGCAGATACTTAAAAATTCCTGCCTTTGGCTTGTTGCCACTTGCTACATCAATGAGAAATGAGTTTGTGGTCGATTTTAGGCTCGTAGCCCTAATAGGAGTTGCCATTGTTTTAAAATCTGACCATTGAAAATTTGGGAACATATATTATATTGAGTCAATATTATGAATTTATTGCAATCCGACTCTTGTTTACAACCTAGAGAGTTGCTTCAAAATGTCAAGTTCCCTGAATTCCAACACTTGCTTACATGAGATGATTGTCTCCTCTTATTACCCTTGAAGCCGGAATTCCAGAGCCTGCTGATAAATTCTGCCATGGGTACTCTCTTGTGATAATGATCAAGAGGATCCATCAACTCTTAAAAAAGGGTGAAGGAAAGGAAAAAGATCATGAGGTCTACTAAAAAAGTATTCCCCTGCTGCTTTATTCGGGTATTACTTTTCTTGTATCGATGAATAACCGCACACCCATAATATGGAATCTGAGACTCAGAGATAATACCTACCTCCGGCGATTCCATATGAGAGTTATGGCCTTCAAAGTAAAGCAACATTTACCGTGCAAAAAATGTGGTGGACATGTTGAGAGGCAACAACTCTTTTCTTGTAATAATTGTGTGTATGCATATGTAGCAATTAAGGCGTTCTACTAAATCGCTATAGTAAACATGTTTTGCATGATGCAGTGAATGCACTGTCAGCACGCCTCGTATTCATAGATATATAGTGTTACTATGTATTGTATTAATGCGGAGTGAAAAAGCTAGAAGCTGCTGTAGATGTTACTCGTTTTCAGCGGAGCTGATGGTAATTTTGGGGTTCTTTTTGTGGTTATATGAGGTAAATTTGTCACATATGTACCAATTTAGGATTTTTCATAATCAAAAAATTAATTTAGGTAAGTTTGTCACATGTGTACCAATTTGGGGGGTTTTTTAAGATATTAACCCTACTAAATTTCATGAACTATAATGGAATACAATATTTGATTATTTGTGGTATCTCTAGGCCAAATTTATTTAAGAAATTTGTAGAGATTCAATTTGATCTATTAATCTCCGAAAACAGATGCCGAAAAAAAAAACGATTCCATTTTTATTGGGAAAATTCCAAATAAGGACCCGAAGTGAATCTATTTTCTCAAATAAGGACCTAAAGTGAACTTTATGTCATATAAAGACCCGAAGTGAACCCATCGTTTCAAATAAGAACCCAAAGTGAATTTTGTGTCAAATAAGGACCTGAAGTGATTAAGTTAATCTCTATTGAGGACCTTAGCTCGCCAGTAAACATTTTCCGACAATTAAAATAAGGCCAATTTTGTTAGAAATTTGTGACCGGAAAAAAAATGGAAAATTCTATATTAATTAGTTTAGGTTATCTATTTAGATGTTTATGTTTTCTTCTTTCTTCTCCCTCGCTGCTCCTCATCTTGCTCAACCGACAGAGAATTTGGGTTTCCACAAAAAAAAAAAAAAACAAAAAACAAAAAACAAAACAAAACAAAAACAAAAAACAAAAACAAGAAGAGTTTGGTTTTCTTCTTGTTTTTGAATTCGTGCCTCCACCGACGGAGAATTTGAATCTTCGACTTTGCGGATGATGGGTACAAGGAACGGGGAGACCGTAGAAAACATAGGATTTTTTTTTTTTTTCTGTTTTAGGATTTGTTAATTTTTCCTATTTTTTTTTTTTTTGGACAAAATTGCCCAAACTTTGGTCTTTGGAAATGTCATATACTTGATAGCCGGCGAATATTTGGTTGACCAGTAAGCTCAAGTTCTTATTTGGAATTGAGGTCCTTATTTGAGACAATGGGTCCACTTTAGGTCTTTATCTGACACAAAGTTTATTTCGGGTCCTTATTTGAGAAAATTGGTTAACTTTGGGTCCTTATTTGAGACGATGGATCAACTTTAGGTCTTTATTTGACACTAAGTTCATTTTTTGTCATTATTTGAGAAAATTGGTCAATTTCGGGTCCTTATTTGGAATTTTCCCATTTTTATTTAAAGACTTAACTCAAAAAAAATAAAAATAAAAATTGCGCCGAATTATTATATAGATTGAAAAATCAGTAGGAAACTGTCACCCAATTTATCCGTTTTTTCAGGAATCCGCTCTAAATAATAAAGAGAAGATCCGACGGCAGAAAAGCGGGTCCGACCCTGGGGATGGCCAAGCCACCGTCCGATTCCCCGAGTCAGCTGACGGCCGTCATCGGTCTCCTAGAATCGATCGATCTCGGCGCGACACGGCGTCGCCACCCGCCGGACGCCGCCGCGCTCGTCGCCGGGCTGTCCCGGTGCATCGGCGACGTCTATCCCGAGCTCAGCCTCCCCTCGCCTGAAACTCTAACTCAAGATAACATCAGGCACTCTCTCTCTCTCTCTCTCTCTCTCTCTATCGTGGGCGTATTGCTTCTTGCATTTCCACTTTGATTTACATCTCCCTCTGTCGACATTGATGGCGAGAGATGGAAGAAAGGACGTTTCTTTGTCTGATCCGTTCGTTCGTTTAGTGGGTTGATCATTGATGGCAGTGACACTACATGGGTTGGTGAACCCTCTTGAGTTTCACGTCATATCACTGCTCAGAATGAAGTTTGCGCCCTGTGTTCTGAGGTTGTTTGATTGTTAGAGAGCATGCATTCCTTTCTTTGATATGAGTTCTGAGGAAAGCTCGAGTCTTGACCAATGGCTGCTTGGGGTATTTTGCCAAAAATCCAGTCTTTCTTGCTCAAGTAAATTAGTTTCTTTTCGGGGAGTCGCCTCGATGTAGTTTATGTTGCCCTCCGTACAATTATGTCACAGGGTAAATGGGTATTCAGATTGAACTTTTTCCAATTGCATTTATGGCTTCTGTTATTGGTATTCAGGGAAGCGAGTCATGGTGTTGAAGAAGCTTTAAAATTGTTAAACTGCCTGCACCCTCTGCAAGCTTTGGACATTTACAGTCTCGAAGTCGAAAGCATGTATCCTGTTGCACGGTGGCTTGTCAATCATGTTCGGACGCGCGTTGGAGTTACGGGGGATGAGGTGAGTTTGGCTAATTGGTGCGGTGCCATGGTTCTGAACTAGTTTTGCATCTTTACATGCTAATGTGGCTTCTTTTCTGTTGTAAATTGAATCACTCTTGCTACTAAGATCATGCCATCTTTGCTCTAGAGACACTCATACTACTCACACAGGACTTTTTGCTAAAGATCAGGAGAATACACTTTGGCAGCTTGATGGTGGATTAGGTGTTGCAAGAACTACTTTTGAGTCTAGATACGGCGATCCAGAGGAAAAGGTTAGTGAGATGATATAACGGTTGGAGCTCATTAATTCGGATTCATGCAAGAGATTAACACTTATTTAGGAGTACTTTCTTCAAAAGGCAGAAGCTATTTTCTCTGTTTCCTATGGTAGCTAGATTCATGTAGTGTTAACTTTAGTTTTCTTCTTCTCCTGGCCAGAAGCTGATGAGATGCAACTCTTACACGAGAAAATCAGGGCAGCAAAAGTCGATTCTGTGGTTCACCGATTAATGTTGCTCATGAAGTCACTGAAGGTGGATATTCTCCCTCTACTATGTGGACATGTCTCTAAACCATTTTTTGATGCTAATGCATTTGTTCCTGGACCAACTGCTAATTTAGCCTCAAATCAATGTCAATTTTCATTTTCTGGGGTTTGGCCAGTAGGTGGATGTCCTTCCATGTTCTCTCATAATCTGTCATGTGTAGATCCATATTTTTACCTTTTTTTTCCCCAATAGTCTTTTGCTCCCATTTTTACATTTATGTAATGGGAATGGCTGCAGGCCTTGTAAAAGAAAGAATTGGATTGCCAATCTGATCACACTGCAAAGAAATCAGATTTGGAAGCCAAGATTATTCACTTGGAGGAGAAAATATCCAACAACTGTGATAGCAAGAGTCTCCATGATGATTTAGACCATTGTATTAGCATATCACTGGAAAAGTTGCACCTTGTGAAGAAGGTATTGGATCTTATTACTACCCTTGAGGACTTATGTCATCTGATTGTATATTTTGATCCACTGCCAGAATGTCACCAATCCATAATTTCTGCATATATCTGATCAACACATTTGTTTTTTTTTTTTGGGTCGCTGATCAACATGTTTGAGTCATGGTGATTAGTCAATGATTGAGCACAATAGAGGCTAGTCAACAGTAATCCATCATGATGGTCCATATGTGAATTGAAATGTACTGCAGGGTCGGAATCACAATGAAAGCAATATAAGGATCTTGTCGAGAAAAGGTAGTTTTTGCTGGGATTCTGATGTCCGTTTTTTTCTATGTAAGCCAAGGAGTTGTTTTATTACTGTGTGTTCATGTTCATATTTTCTGCGAAAGAATTTTGGCTGATGCTTTCTTCTGCCATCCCTTTGTAACTTGTACGGATTATAATGAGCAGAAACATAATGGAAGTTCTCTTCTCTTGGGGGCCCTTTCTTTAGTTCAATGGATGGGACAAATAGTGTTTGAGATGAATTGCTAATTAGCTAGTGCAATTCACTGCTTATCCTCTCTGCTTGTTGTGAACTCAATTTGGTCTACCTTTGGAATTTGACATTGGATGGCTCTAATCAAATCTTGTTCTGTCATATAAGATTTTGGTCAAGATCTCTTCTTTGATTTCATGTTCCAGTTTTTATAATGGTGCGTGCAAATTTTCTTACAAGACTGCAATCTTTATGATAAAAGAAAATAATGGTGTATCAATTGGGTAAAATTTGTCTTGGGATTTTAAATCTTTCATGTTTTGATTCTGATGTCTATCCAGTAAACTGCTGCCATTGACCAAGGTGTAGCATTTCTCTGTGTGTGCAGTAGAGCAATTTAGGGTGCTTATGGTAACGCTTCTTGGCTGGGAAGAGTTTTTTTTCAGAAATAGTTCTTTTATATATCTATTCCGGGGAATAATTTTTGAGTAAAAGAACCCGTTTGGTAACTACACAAAATTTCTACTCTAAGAATAGAAAAATAATAAAAATGCGTTTAATAACGCAATTATTCTTTTTTGTATTTATTTATTTTTTATTTGTTATTTTTTATTTGTTTTTTAATTCTTTTTTGTATTTATTTATTTTTTATTTGTTCTTTTTTATTTGTTTTTTAATTCTTTTTTGTATTTATTTGTTTTTTATTTGTTTTTGTTTTCTTATTCTTTTTGTATTTATTTGTTTTTTTTATTTTTGATTTTTATTTTTTTTTATTTGTATTTATTTGTTTTTTTTGTATTTATTTTTTGTATTTTTTTTTTTGTATTTGTTTTTTTTGTATTTATTTGTTTTTTATGTGTTTTTTATTTTTTTATTTGTTTTTGTATGTATTTTTGTATTTATTTTTTTGTATTTTTGTATTTTATTTGTTTTTTTTGTTTTTTTTTTTATTTTCTTGCGTTTGTTTTTTATTTGTATTTATTTGTTTTTTTATTTGTTTTTTTATTATCGCTCACGATCGGCGGCGGCGAGCGACGGTCGGTGGTGGCTCCGAGCGGTTGGAGGTGGCCACGGCAAGAGAGAAATAAAAAAGAAAATTTGCTTATTTCTAGAAATTGTTCCCGGAACAAGAAGCAATTTTTTTTTGTTTCTCGTTTCTATTCCCGGGCTAACTTTTCTATTTCGGAGAATAGAAATCAACTTTCCATTACCAAACGGGTTTCTGTTCTTTTTTTGTTCCAGGGAACAAAAGAACAGAAATTGAGAGAAACAGAAATGTTACCATGCAGGCCCTTAATATCTTTGGCCTTGGGCCCAATTTTGGCGGGCAACCTTTGAGTGATGGATTTTTCAAGTGGATATTATTTTTGTTATGATTTCTTTTGCAGAATGCAATACAAATGACTTGCTGTTGCATGCCTGATTTTATTTGGTCCAAAGATATAGCTTAGCTGTCATACCTTTTGAGCATATTTTGTCCTGCAATTCTCATTTATGGTGCATAATGTATTCCTGATGGTAGGACCTAGCAGCTAGGCTGAGGATGGTATTATCTGTAAAGCAGCAACTTGAAGATGTGCCTTCCCAATCCGAACTCATTCAGCATGTTCTCTCTCTCCCTTGCCCTAATTCTGTCTTTTAGATTTTTCTAGACTATGATGACCTGGTCTATTTTTATCACCCCGATTTTTCAATTTTCTTTTGGCTCCTGATTTCATTGTCTTGATTCCATAGACTAGTTTGATCATTTCCTAGTCCTTACTCTGGTCCCGCAACAGGTATTTTCTTTACTCAGCATTTGTAGTCTGTGTCAAAATCATAATATGGTTTATAAATTGATATAGTGCGTGCAACACATCTAGCCTTTTCTCCTTAGTCGTTCTTTTCCTGTTTAATTGAAGATCCAAACTCTAGTTTTCTTCTTGTTCTTCTTCTTGAGTGTAGTTAGTAATGCTCTAACATGAAAATGGGAATTAAGCTATGGGATCCTGCACTGATGAGACATGTAGATCAAACTACTGGCAGTGGTGAGATGAAATACTTAAATTGAATCGTCGACAGGCATGCATTGGATTACCAACTATCTAAAGAAAACATTAATCCCAACAAGTTAACTGATCCTACCAGTAAGGGACCTTAAAATTGTGATTTAGACATAATCTAGGGATGAAACTATAGGAGTGATGTGGGTTACAGGAAGTACTTTTTATATGTTCATGTTAAAGGATTCTGGAACTTTTATTGACAAACAGGTTTGCCTTATGTCCAATTATTGTCAAGCTAAAAAACTATTTTGCTGACAAAGTAGAAGATGTGAGATTTTGTGGAGAGGTTGCTCAAATTTTTGAAATTTTGTAACATCACTATTAACTGTTTTAAAAGTTTAAACTATTAGATGAAAGCTTGATTGGTTTATTATCATAACTCTAACATTAACACTTTTTCATACTTTTAACATTTATGATTTTTTATGTCTACATCTGCACTATGGATGTAGACATGAAAAGTCACGTACTTATATCAGGGGACAAAAATGGCCCCACTTTTTTGAATGTCCAAAACAAATATCATGAACCCTTACTTGAGGGTATAAAAGGGCCATCATTGTATTTTCCGTTCAAGCAATCATTCATGGCAGCGATGTGGTTAATGATGCTTACGTGTCATGCTGACTCGTCACTTCCTTTTTTTAAAAAAAATAATAATAATTAAAAATTAAATATTTTTTAAGCTAAAAAATAATTTTCACTTAACATTAAAAGAAAAAAAACAGTTATCATAGAAGAGGAGTGAGGGGAAGGGGGAGTGGCCGGTGGCAGTGGCCGATGCCATCCTTGAGGTCGGCATTGGCTGCAACGACGTCTGTTGTTGACATAATTAGTTGACACCATTGTCATTTGGCCATAGGACAGAGTAGTCAAAGGCGACTGCAGAGAGAGTTGCCATTGGTGCTTGGGGTTGGGTGTAGATGGAGGCTGAATATTTGACAGTTCTGCTTGATAAAATTTACAAACAAATTGTAAGTGTCGGTCAATGGAACATTTGGATCATCGAGCTGAGACCACTCTTAATGGAACACCGGCACCCTAATTGTCACCTCTTTGCTTGCCCTTGTAACCATGGCAACCATTCTGCTCCATCAATTGACTGCTCTCGCGACCTTTTTGCACTCATCTAGAGCCATTCTAAACCTCCCGGATTTAGTTATTCAGTATAAAATTAAGCCAAGCCATTTTTACTGACATGTTGCGGTTAACACTAGCCTCAAGGGTAGGATCGACCACCGCTGCCGGCCCACCCCCTTCCCCTATCTCATTCTACATCCATTTGCCTTTCTTTTTCCTTTAATCTTAAATAAATATCATTTTTTTTAGTTTAAAAATCTTTAATCTTAAAAAGTGCCGTGTTGGCATGTCTTGTAAATGGCATCTTATGTCAACTGCCTCATAGGATCACTGGTGTGGAAAATACAATGGTGGCCCTTTTTGTTCCCTGAGTAAGAGCATGTGATTTGTTTTTGAAACATTCAAATTGGGGCCATTTTTGTCCCCTAGGTACAAATACATTATTATTATTATTATTATTATTATTATTATTATTATTATTTTGAGACTTGGTTCTTGTCAACCTGCTGAAATTGCACTGCATCTTTTATGCTCAAAATTACCAACTTAATTTTGTCTCTCCTTACTATCTCCCCAGCAATGCCAAACATCATAGGTTGTAAAAGATTTTGTGGACCACTGTCAATAGTTCTAAATGATTAGATTGTTGGATGAAGGTGTGGTAATAATATTTAAAGACTTCAACACTCCTACTCGCACATAGGCTGGATTTTGACACAACATTAAAGCAAGTAAATATATAGTATGGGAAGTAAATAAAGGCCTGGAAAGATTTGAACTCAGAATTTGATGTTCGGCTGCCATTAAAGATTTTATGGAACCGTTGCTAACTGTTTTAAAAGTTTAAGTTGTTAGATGACGGCGTGGTTTTAATGTTTAAGTTCTTGCAGGAGGATTTTGGGCCTTCTCTTCTCCTTTTAAGTATTTCTACTACTTGTTAACTTTAGATAGTTGATCCTGTTCACATGATGATTTGCTTCCTAATTCCCTCCTGAAACAAATTTGCTGTGCTGGGCATTGTTAATTCAGTTTAAGTTTTAACTATCAGAGTGGATCAATCTGGGTATGGTTTAAGGGTAAACTTCTTCCCTCAGTATGAGAGTATGTTCTTTAGGGATTGGTAATCAAAGTGCTCTTTGCAGGTATGAACACCGTTTTTCTGAGTTGAATATGAATATTGAGGTGAGGAGTTCATTTTTTGAGGCTTTGCTTCTATGTATCTTGTACATTATATTGGTATAACTATTCTTAGTGCTGACACTGCAATTACAATTCCTTTTGTTTGTTAATTTACAGGAAATTCATAGACAAACGCGTAAATACTATGCAACATATAATGCACTTTTGGAGCTTAAAGAGCTAATGCTGAAGGAAACATCATTATTGAATTCACTAAATTCCCAGGTATAACATAATCAATTGAAGATCTTGATTAATATTTGTCAGTTCCCCCTCATCTTCTGAAATGCTCCCCATGTCCTCTCCTGTAATCATTCTATTTTACCAGTTATCTTCTCTTCTTTCTTTGAGTCTCATGAACGTTGCCTCAAGCGAGAAGTATCTAGCTGCAGTGAAATTCATTTTGAAAGGGCTCATGGGCCCCCACAGATTTCTCTTTTAGCGAAGCCCTTAATTAGTATTAGAATTCTAAAGGAAGTTATGACTGCATATACTGTGTTAGAAACTTCCAGTGAAGTTCCTCTTAAACATGGTTTTACATACTCTTTCTAATGGTTTATATCACAAACATAAGCTTTTGGTTGGTCATCAGCTTTTTAACAGTTTTATCTTCCCTGAAACTATTTTGTTTATAATTCCATTCAGTTTCAAGATGCCATAAGTGATACTGCTGGTCGCCTGAAACTTATTGATTTCATGGAAGGAATTCTGAAGGGCATAAAACAGGTAACATTATATACAAACTTTGTGCCTTCTCCTCCTCCGGCTTGGCTTAGAGTTAATTTCACTGCATGAAGTTGTAACATGGATTATATGGTCCTATGTGCAATTTTTACGAACTATACATCATTGCTGTACCTTCAGCTAAGTGAAAATTGAACAATTGGTCTTGTGCTGAACGTTCTATGGTTGTGTTTTCAGAAAATAAAAGAGATTGCTGTTGCCATCTTTCAGTTGCATTTTCTTGCTGGTTCATTCTTGTCACCTCTCTTTAAACATCTCTACACGTCTACGTCTTCTCTGTCTCCTGTATAGGGTTGGATGCCTTATTATTTAAAAGAACATATTTGGGGATGTCAACATGCATACATAGACATTTTGTTGGTAGAACTTTTTCCATCTAATCTTTAGTGGGAAGAAAGATAATTGGTGCTAATATGTTTCTTTTTAGTTTTGGTACTCTGTTCATCAATTGATCTTTATCCTTATGTTCGTGTTTGGGTCTCTTAGAGCACCCAGCTAATTGCGATTGTTTGTCAATTGACTTACACATCTACTAATACCACTTTCTCCAGTTACTACTTTTATATATTTTCTGATGCCCATTGGGAGAGCTCTACAGACATGATGAAAATTTTGAGAACATTTTTGATATCTTGGGTGTTGGAAGACTTTTGGGTTGGCTGAGCCTGAGATATGTCAGTCTTAGACGCTTAAACTATGTGTTGTAAAATGAGGCCCATGTCAAACTTTCTCAAAAGAATGGAGAAAGCTGTAAATCAGTTTTATTTCTTTTTTCCTTTAGCAGTTTTTTTGTATTAGGCAGCACAGACAGATTGTGTTGTTATGCAGAAGCCACAGAAAGTGCAAGAGGGGATCCAGGCTGATCAGAAGGTCTGCAATACACTCAGGGAGAAGTATGCGGCAGCAGCAGCTAGTCAGAGACGCGGTTCCAGTCTGTTAAGAGCTCTTCAGGTAACCACTTGCGCCAGAACAGTAACTAACTGAAGTACACTGTTCTTCCTCATCTTCGTTCCCACACTGAAATGTGTTCTTAAATATAAGGAAGCCAAATGTGTTCTGTTTTCATATGTATAGAGTCGGATCCCGTAGTCAGTGGTTCTTGTGATGATGCTATGGAAGGTTATTACTGCCTTTTAGTTTTTATGAGGTCATTGTCTACAGTGGCAGACACTACGAATGAACAATCTTTCTACGGACATATCTTTTTTTACCATTGTTTTGACCTTTTTTGGGACCTCTCTGTGAAGTTGACATTATAAAATCACTTAGTCCCTTCCTTGTAGTTAATTCACATCTTTTTAGTGGGTCTGAGTAATATTGTAGCTCCAAATAAAAGAGAAAAAGGTTCTTGGCCTAGTGGCGTTCAGGGATAATTTGATCTGTATAGAAAGAGGGATGCAGATCATCCATTTTCTAGGGAGTCTTGAGGAACTAATGGTCAGGGTGCAATCAAGTTATATTGCCACTTGTTTTATAATCTTCTATCGACTGGGTAATTGGCGCTGACTAATTTAATTACAATCTGATCTCTCTTCTTTCTTACTGCTTATTTAGAGAAACCATGGAATAAATGGCATATGTTTGAAAAATTGGTAGATCTTTCTGGAGGGAGTGATGACAAATAACCCTACAGCAAAGAGAAAATTTCTATTCTCGTACACATTTTTCTTTTTAAATTATTTTCACCAATCAATACCAATCCATTGTGCGTATCTTGTTTATGTTAGTTGTGTTCTGTTCGAGTTTCCTAATCCTTAGCTATACATTAGTTTAGTCTAGTACATTGCTTCAATATCTTACGATAGTTGGTTCACCCAAAGCCTAAATTGAGACACCTGATTTCCTCTGATTTCCAGGAGGAAATCACAAGAAACCAGAGACTTAAGAGTGAACTTCGGTCCAGAAATGCTGCTACACCATGTGAAGTTGAGGTGATAGGAAGTTTGTGAAGTTGTGGAACTAATATGAGGGTGCAGCTTTGGTCAAGATGATTCACGTGACCTGTGTACCACATGCCTGCGTACGAAACTAGTAGTCTATGCAATGCAGGATTGAGGTTATGTGCATCTGGTCATCCTGAGAATCCTCAATGTGGGGGCATCATGGATTGAGGGTCCCAGTTAGCATGTTCAGGTAAATGATTGCAGATTATATGGAGCGACATAAGTCTTTAGTTACTTTTGATGTTAGGTCAAGGCCTTAAATTGTCGTGTATGGTTTTCAAAGCCAGCACAAAAGCCAATTATTTGGTTCTGAATGATGTAAAATTATCTGGATACAACGTTTCTTACCTTTGATAATTATAACATGATTATTTTAGGACATTTTTCTTTACTTCTCCTAATCTTTATGCTATAATCCATCTAAGATGACTATCTTTGGATCGTCATTTTCCTAGTCATCTCTTCAACCATTGGTCAACATGAATCTTCTGAGTCTTTTTGATAGTCATGTCTTTTATTCCAAACCTAGCTAAGTGATAAGAATATCTTTACTTGTGACATCTTTTAGTTTATGGGTTTTAAATCTTTGTGGATTTGCATTGATCTGATATTTTACTACATGATTGAAGAGGGTGCTAGCTGGTGATTGAATTTCTCATGTCAAGACGGGGTGATTTGTCTTATTCTGAAAGAAATATCTTATTGCAAAAGGGTTAAAGAGATTGTTGTTCACTTGTCTTTGTACTATAATAATTTAAGCCCGGTACATCTGTTGCCTTTTGGCATCAGGACAATAGGGGCAACACTAACGACACTTAGCCTGACATCCCATCATATGCATATGTTTTCTTCTGTAGACACGCTGTGAATTGTGTGAGGGGACATGCAAGTGCCATGTTGCCCACCCTACGTGACAAATGAAAAGAGAGCTTTTTCATTGCATTTTTAATTTTCTTCTTTTGGCTGCATATTCTTTACTTAATTTAGCTCAGAAGAACCGCAATCCATGCCAAGATTCGTTCCTGTATTGCACATCATCCTTTGAAATGGTCCTTGATTTAAGGAGCAAAGTGTTTTGTCCATCATGCACCAATCAAGACCTACAACTTCATAATCAACTGTGCTCAACATAATGGAGTAGTTATTAGAGACAATGAAATCATCCATATCTGAGTAATATGCCAATCATGGATGATAAGAAGTGCACCTTCTTTAGACGCTGCTTTTTGATGCTCTTGAAACTCCTTTACAAAGGACAAATTTTGGGTGGGCCACAGAATTAGGCAAAAAGAAATATTTATAGCATTTTCCCCTGACTCAGGGCAGACACATGGGCAACTGGAGTCCTTTTAATGACATGTCATTTTTTTAAGGTCTCGTTATTTGTCGATAAGTTAAAAGACTTTGGAAATCCTCAGAAAAGGACAACATAGCATCACCTCTTCCCCACCACCATAAAATAAAGCAGAATATAATAGAATAAAAGACATGTAGAAGGGGGGCACAGAGCCAGACATTTCCAAACTCCCCAGAAAAAGGACAAGAAAGAGGAGAGTAGAAAAAAGAGCAAAACCTCTCTGATCTTGGAAGATGCGTTCGTAAGCAAGAGCAATACTAAGAAAGGGAAAATGAGAAGACTCAATCGTCTTTAATTAATAAAAGTTTATCACATCACTTTGTATACCAATTCATGAATCTATGTTACTATGCTTAGCGTTATTCTTGTCCCTTAACATCATAAGCTCGATTCCATAGTTCCACGAGATATTATGAATTCCGATATTACTTAATTCAGGGGAAATCTTAGATTACTCGCATGAGATAGAGCAAAAGGCTTGTTAGAGAAATAAAAACAGAAGACATGCAATCATAAGGTGAAGAGAACACTATTATGACTTTAGATCTTCTTTCATTTCTTATTCCACCAAAAGGAATGCTGAGTCCATCTCCAAAAGGATTAGATTAATGCAATGGTATTATTAATTAATTTTCTCTATCATACTCCATTAAAAACACAAATTCAAAAGCTTTGGCCAAGGTTCCAAACTCTTCCATGGTTTAAATACAATCAACAGACACGACATAAAATACCTCATTCTAGTTGCACATCGCACATGCTTCTCCTTTAACTCAACGTACCAGAAACTTGTCATGTCACTTTGTACCATGATTATCACAATGAATTCTTGAACTTGCATGGAATTCGACCACAAGATAAGCTTGCCATAGCATGGAATTCCATATTAAAGGGAGAAACTCCATTTTTATCAAGATTCTTTTGGACTGATGCTAAAGTTGGCCTGTTTTGGAGGTATTCTACTTTCTGATTTGAGCCTTTCATATGCTCACGGAACCCTCAATCTGATTATTGGTGTTTAGCTTGCAAGGATATGTCAAGAAAGATAAGGTCATAAAAAAAACAACTATTATCGTCATCATTACATCCCAAAGAAAATTGGACTGCCTTACTGTTTAATGAACTTTATACAAACCCTCGTACATGAATTTATAGTAAGACTCACTTTGATCCGCTAATTCGATCATTAGAAGAGAGCATTTGGAAAGAAATTGAATCAAATTAATTTGATTTATTTTTTTTATAATTTTTTGATACTAGAAAGTAACTCGAACATAAATTTGAGATTTATCTTTTTCATTAGCTTTTTACGTTATTAATTGTTATAACCATCAAAGGTTAAATCATATACATTAACTTGAAGTGTATATTTAATCTTTTGTTTTATTATCTAAGTAAAATGTTAGGTAGATTTCAAATTGAAATTTTGGTTGTTTATTGCATGCGTAATTTATTTGACCAAAAAATAGCTTGCGTAAGTTGACCCATGATCCCCACAAAGTCCTATGAAAGGACTTGTAGCCAGAGGAAGGTGAAGACAAGTTTGACTACGCAGTCTTGTCTGGTTTCAAATTTACAGCTTTTGTTTCTTTGCCCCTCGTATATCGTCCCCGTACCCGAGCCCCCACCCAAACAAACTTTTGTTTGTGTGTGTGTTTATATATATATTATAAGAATTTGCCTTTTTATTAAAATGGGACGGTTCCAGACCTTAAAAGGCGGTTCAATCTGATTGGAACAAGCACACATCCGTCCGAAAATCTCTTAAAGCGTGGCAATCGCATCTTGTCATCATTCGCTAATGCTTGACAAAATATAAATGTGCTGACTACTGTGGCGGTGGAGAAATTCCAATCGCTGAACAAGAGGCTCTCTTTGTCTCATCGTCACATGGGTTAAGAAATATCCGAGCCCCAGCATGATATCAAAACGTGTCCGACTGTTTCTTCTTTGTCCTGATCTTTTCCTTTTGATTTGTAAACATGAGGCGGACGCAGTTGACAAAGAGTTTTCTTGCAGATTGTTTATATAATTAGGATTCCAACCAGCAGGTTCAGGATAATAACTCACATCTCAAATGCTGAAGCTTTGCAAATAAACTTCCATATGCACAAACGTGGAGCTTTTGTCTTTTTCACGAGCGGCTATCCATCGAGACATGTGCGCGTTTACATTATTTATGGAATAATCATGCGTCATGCACCTGACTAGGAACTAATAACAAAGATCATACTTTATAGAGAAGACGACTGGAGGGGCAAAAAAGAACAAAGACAATAATTGATTCTTCATCATCTAATCCTAATCATAGAGAGTGCCTTGTCAAGATTCTTAGCCTTCATCTGAACGTAATCCTTCATCACGACGGACCGGAACCGAGCAGCGTCCTCTCGGCCTGAGGCCTGTGTGAGTCCATGAATAGGGCCGACGTGAAAATCCGTCGGGGGTCCGTAAAAGTAACCAACCGTTAGCCGGTGCCTATTCTCACTTGGAATCACCCGGTGAACGACAGTAGGGAACATGGCATTGGACATGATGTGGAGCATGTCACCCACGTTCACCACAAGTGCACCGTTCATGGGAAACACGGGAACCCAGCCTCGGCCTTCCCTGTGGACTTGGAGCCCATGTGCGCTGCGGTTTTGGTGAAGAATTGTCAAGAGGAAGGTATCGGTGTGCGGCGCGAGCCCCATGGCCTGGCGCGGATCGGGACACCGCGGGTACGAGTTCAGCTGCAGCGCAGTGCAGGCGTTGCTCCGGAGTCGCGGCCAGTCGACATCGTGCTCGGATATGCCGAGGTACTTCAGGATCATGGCGAGTAGTCTCTCTGAGAGCGCCTTCATTTTGTCCTGATAGTCTTCCATTACTTCACTGTTGTACGTGACCACAAGAAAACACGAGAGGACAAAAACATAATGATGCCCAGTACAAGTAAGATCAATAATGCTAACGATACCAAGACAAGTCTATTAGATCTGCATAAAACCAAGTTTTGTAAATACATTTTTGTATTTATAGCATTATTCATAATGGAAATCACTCCTTCACTAAAATAAGAAATTAGTGTTGAGCATATTACAAGCTTTCGCTGAAAGTGGCTTATTAGATCTGCAAAAGCGATAAAAACCTAAGAAATTTTCAGCATCACTCCGTAGTAAGCTTGAATAACAAGTTCTCTAATCTTTGATAAATATGCAGCTCCCTCCCCTCTTTTAGCTCTTTGATTTTCAGGTTCACTAGAATCACAAAGTCGACTACTTTCTGGGGGAGTATCTGAATCTCTAGAAAGAAGGAAAGAAGACTATTCAATTTAGTCATCATGCAAGTAAGTATATAGGGAAAAATAGGTAGCTAATCTTTTTAATTTGCCTTTGGTGCTAGAATGGTATTGAACTAGGTTCAGGAGTGAAGTAGAACACCATATTCCTCGCACTCAAAGAGTAATTATCTACTTATTGATTTATAAAGACTTTTTAAATTGTCGCCAAAATTTAATGAAAGATTTCTCCAGCCAAACCCTGGTTCTTCCTAGTCATGCCTAAATAAACCTTCTACCCACTCATCACCTTCTCCACGTGCATGAACTGACCATGCATGGAAGTTACCACTCACCAAAACTTGCCATACCCATGAGGCCAAACCTCCCTAGCATGCTCCAATGGCGATCCCATCATGGTAAACCCTTCATGCCACATGAACTTGTTGAAGAACGGTGCGATCCGAGCGACGCCGTAGCCTGTAGCTCCACTGGGGGACCTGAGGGCCTTTACCTTGGCTCTCGCGGGGAGCGT
This sequence comes from Eucalyptus pauciflora, assembly GCA_007663325.1. Taxonomy (NCBI): domain Eukaryota; kingdom Viridiplantae; phylum Streptophyta; class Magnoliopsida; order Myrtales; family Myrtaceae; genus Eucalyptus; species Eucalyptus pauciflora. Next base: position 4,300,352 of record VMYD01000067.1, read on the forward strand.
GAAAAACCGCCAGGCTTGCGACTCAACCTCCCTCAGAAGACTTGAAGGGATTCCGTGGTTAGTGACCTGGAATATGCCCATAAATTTGCATGCATGACCCGCCATTTTGATCGCATCCGGGCTATTGAGATCGATGTCTGGAATTGAGAAGTGATCGCCATCTAAATTGAACATCATCCTTGGAGACTCATCGTCCGACTGAGGCCAAGAATGCGATTGCGGAACTTCTTTAAAAGAATCAAAGTCTATGGGGATGATGTGCTGAAGATGGAGAGGTGTCTCTGTGTAGGCTTCAGAGAGAGTAGCCATGAAAAGCTGGAATTTGAAAGGAAAATAGAAGCTAACAAGGAAAGATAGGGTTCCTTATTAATCATAGAAGGTTATATATATGCACCCCCACTAATGGAGTGAGTATATTAATGTAAACATCTGGTTCAAATGTTAATAGGGTTAAAATGGGGCCGGCTGGTGGACAGAAGTGGTGTCTGGATGTGGTTTTGGAAGGATGTTGGGGAAGGTGGAAATAAGACAAAATAGTGGACAGAAAAAATTTGAAGAAATTGTGGCGTCTCAATAAGACTCCAAACACTTTTTAGTGTTTACATGACAAGGCTGTTTTTTCCTTTCTTTCCTTTCTTCTTTCCTTGCGCTCTCGTGTGGACGATAAACACATGCTTTGTCCACTAGTTGGGAAAGAGAAAAATGGACCCACTTAAAGGGTCTAATTGGATAGAAATACAGTACGAACTTGTTATATGTACGATATGTAGTGGAAATAGGGCAGTACTAATCATACTACATAAACTAATGTATTGGACCATGCACTTTTTCTAACAAAATCCAACACGGTCTTAATTACTAATATTGACTTGGGATTGGAGTTAATTTAGTGAAAGAATTTTGGTATTTTTTTTTTCTTATGTAGTTACATAAAGTACACATAAGATTATAATCACGACGGGCCGAGAGTGGTGTCGATGTACTTCTACTAGGAATTCAAGGATGGGATAGTTATCATTTTAGAGGAAATTTCAAGGTGGGGTTGGTCGCCATGCCAAACTGGTCGAGAGTTGATGTTGCTTCTCGATGATAGTCATACTAGGTTGAAATTGGTTATTATGCTTAAGTGATCTGTATATCTCGTTCGAGAAAATGAATACCCAAGCTAAATTGGGTATGGTATGATCAATTCTGAGGATGTTATTTGACATATTGTACTTGAAAAGAATCTATTGAGAGAAGGTTGGCTTGGTAATCTGACTCACCAAGCACTATAGGGCTTGTCCTTGACGAGGAAACTTTAGGCCTGACAAACAGTATTAGAGTGGGTTTCCCAAATTGTATGGCGAGTGTTGAGAAGAGATCTATTGTTGTGTTTCCAACAAAAAGAGAAATCTCCATTGGTTTGCTAAGATTAGGAGAAGCCTAGTAGGCAAAAGAAAGGTGTTCCAAAAATAAAAATAAAAATTCAAATAGTGTTTGAATAGTTGGCTCTTGGTACATTCTAGTAAATCAATTTTTTTTTTTCAATGATCTAAAATTACAGGAAAAGGAATAAAAAAAGAGACGACAACAATTACTCAACTTGACGAATGTTGTCCAGAGGCCATGAGACCTGGGCAAGGCTCATTGGGGTTGTGCAACCTCAGCCGAGGAGGTGCCAGGGTCGCTTGAACCATGGTAAGATAGATCTCGTTTAGGCAAAGTTTGCCGGTGTCGAGCAACCCTTGGCAAAGCTTGCTAGTGTTGCTTTTGGTGGCGTCATGTAACCCTCGTGGGAGGGGTTAATAAAGGTCGCTATAGCTCGACAAGGCACGTTGAGGCTGTGCGACCATAGACAAGGCTGCTATGTTGATCGACTCAAGGTGAGACAGATCTTTGCTTGGCGAAGCTTGTTCGCATTGTGTGTCCATAGGCAAGCTAGATCTGGGGCTCGACAAGCTAGACTGAGATCAGGAGACCTCGGGACGGCTCGTTAGGGGTGGGCAAACCCAGGCAAGGCAGCATTGAGGTCGCTTGACCCAAGGTGAGGCAGATCTCATCTAAGCAAAGCTTGTCGGCATGAAGCAACCGTTGACGAAGCTATGTCGGCATCTCTCTACCTCCTCTAGAAAACTTCCCAGTCATGATTGTCTTTGTCTCCATTTAAGAAACACGAGTACAATAAGAATATCAATTTATTAGTGTGGGTAAAATTGAAAGAAGAAAAGTCGATTCAACGCATATAGTAGCATTCCAAAAATATAAAGTCCAAAGTTGGGGAAAGGGGGGGTTTTGCCGTGGGCCTTGAGCATATTCAAAGCTCGACTTTGTACGATTGTGTCACCTAATTTGATGGCCTCAAGAGGTCCAAAGTCACTTGTAGATAGCTGCGCCAAATGCGTCCACAAAAATTGACTTTTTATTTCTTGAGGCGTGAATAAAGAAGAAGTGGAACCCGTTGCCTTCTTTTGAAATTCAGAGATGTCGCCGAAGGCCAAGTGTCAAGTCGGCACATCATAATCTGACAAAGTGTTTTCCACTCCCATTTGTAGGGCATTAGAAATTTCTTCATCTTACCTAGATATTGCCCACGTTGCGGAAGATTTTGCTTTTCTCCAAGCTTTTTTTTTTCCTTTCGTGATACATGCGAAGATTTGATTATTCTATGTAGATTGGGGGATCAACGTCAAGGGTAGAGTTTTGTCTTTTTAGATTACTTAAGAGGTCTCCTAATTATGATGATTATTCGATTGTGGTAGGACAAGGAAACTGCCGTGACACAATGAGATTCATTGGGTGCTCTAAAAGAACTCAACAATTGACGTAAGGAATAAAAAATAGAAAGAAAAGTGGAGAAAAATTTCCTTTCATCGACAGTCATGATAGAATTTGTTTTTCTCTTTTGATCTCATTTCGAGAGGTCTATTGACTCTAGTAATTATCAAATTTCAATATGATGAAAGAATTTATCGTGCCCAAAAAATTGGTCGCAAGCTCCAAAAAGAAAAAAAAAAAAAGGCCAACAATCAAGTTTATAAAAAACAAAGTAGGGTAATTTTCATTCGCCGACATTAAATCAATGCAGATCCTGTAGTTGGAGCTTTCCAACCCAAGTTATAGAACTTGAACCACAAAGTTTTGAAGCATAGACCGATCCGCACGCTTCCTCCCTACATCAGAAATTCCTTTCCACGCGGGTCGCAATGACCAAGCAATTCCTTTACGCTCACAATAAAGCCCACATTGACCAAATTGCATTATTGTGTATTCATCCCGAGATTCTTTCTTTCCTCGTAACTTGATCTAGCATTGTCATCGAATCGATTTTGTAAGATTTTACGGGACCACTGCCTATGATAATGATTTAATATATAAATATTCTATCAACTTCCTTTCACACTTAGTCTGATGTTTTTGCTTAGTACTAAGTGAGGAAATATTTCGTTGAGGAGACAAATGAGGCCTTGAAAAGATTCAAACTTGGGACCTCTTGCTTTGATACTGTGTAAAATTTTATGAGAGCACTATCAAGTATTCTTAAAAATTTAAGTTATAGTGTGGTTTAATATTTAAAATTCAATCAAATTTTATTAATTCCGAGATATAGAAAAAAACCTTGAGTTATAGAGACAATAAATTATTGATTTCTAAGACTTCCAATTGCATCAAGTACATAATAACATTTCGTAGGCTCATTTTGATTGACTATATCAATTACACTTGGAGATATAAGACTTCAAGATATAGGTAGGATGATTTGGCCAAAGGCTTTGTATTAAAAATTGGACTTCAAAGTAATAGAGCAAGAAAGGCGCTGAGATAACAGTGCGATATTCGACTTCGATACAGAACCGAATTGGACCTCCTTATAGAAGTCGGTAAAGGAGTGGCAAAAGACATCAAGGAAACAGTGATAGCTCATGTTGCTTTGTCGGTCAAGTTGCCCATATTCTAACAACCCCATTTGACAAGTGTGAGGAGTGATTGCTGGAATAAGAGAGCTTGGATAAAGAGCGTATCCTGGCAATCTTTTAGCAAGAGTGAATTGAATTTCGTACCGACATGAGGAGATCATTCTTGAAATATATATGTGAAATTGAAATTAACTTAAAAAAGACGCCTTTTAATGTTACGAAACTTTTAGCATCAGAACTCTAATGTTAATAGTGCTGAGGTGAGAATACTATGAGGGGAAAGTACTACTGAGATGGGTAACCTCCTAGAAAAGTGCCTACTATTAGAGTATTAAATCATGCATTCAAATAATAGTATAAGCTTTTTAAATAGTTAGTAATGGTTCCACAAAATCTGATATAATACCAGAGTAGAAAATCCCAAGTTCAACGCAACAAGGCTTCTATTTGCGACATTTAGGCCAAAATACAAGCATATGAGTGAGTGTTAGAATATGTAAATATCAAATCTCGCATTCATCTAATAGTTTAAATTTTTAAAATAGTTTCTAATGGTTTCACAAAATCTCAAACCTACGTACAAAATTTCAGCTTGGTGAGAAATTTGGTCCTGTGGAGCTTCTTGATCCTTTAAAGAATTGTCAATGACCTAAAGGCCTTCCGATACTTAAGTCTATCCATCATAAGAAAAGAGAGAATTTTATTTTGAGTTGGTGAGATTTTGCGAGGCTTCCAGAATTTTTACCTGAGTTCTTCTCTATTTAATTTTATAGTCAATTGTTTGATTGCCATTGGCTGGAAGTGGGGCCAAGTGTCGTAACCACTCCATTATCAATTTGTGTGGCACCTTTAGATTCATTCAGTTGAGATATTGTTCATTCTAGTGAATCCCATATTAAGCCTCACGGTTTTGTACGTAGGTGTGAGATTTTGTGAAACCATTAGAAACTATTTTAAAAATTTAAACTATTAGATGAATGCAAGATTTGATATTTACATATTCTAACACTCACTCATATGCTTGTATTTTGGCCTAAATGTCGCAAATAGAAGCCTTGTTGCGTTGAACTTGGGATTTTCTACTCTGGTATTATATCAGATTTTGTGGAACCATTACTAACTATTTAAAAAGCTTATACTATTATTTGAATGCATGATTTAATACTCTAATAGTAGGCACTTTTCTAGGAGGTTACCCATCTCAGTAGTACTTTCCCCTCATAGTATTCTCACCTCAGCACTATTAACATTAGAGTTCTGATGCTAAAAGTTTCGTAACATTAAAAGGCGTCTTTTTTAAGTTAATTTCAATTTCACATATATATTTCAAGAATGATCTCCTCATGTCGGTACGAAATTCAATTCACTCTTGCTAAAAGATTGCCGGGATACGCTCTTTATCCAAGCTCTCTTATTCCAGCAATCACTCCTCACACTTGTCAAATGGGGTTGTTAGAATATGGGCAACTTGACCGACAAAGCAACATGAGCTATCACTGTTTCCTTGATGTCTTTTGCCACTCCTTTACCGACTTCTATAAGGAGGTCCAATTCGGTTCTGTATCGAAGTCGGTCTATGCTTCAAAAATTTCAATCGCCCCTCCTCTTCTTCTCGGTGTATGCCGTCCGTAGATGGAGAAAAGTTAGCGCTAAAACCTTCATGCGGCCGAGCTATTTCTGGTATGGGGACCGAATCGTATCGTTACTTTCTACAATTATTGAAGGCTGGTTTCAAGAAACTTGTCTTTACGAAGCTTCCTCTTCAAAATGTTCCCAAGCTGCCAAAAAACGATCGCATTTACATCACTGGGGCAGTCAAGATTTTCAGGTTGCCCCTATTTGACATGACAACATTGTAGGAAGGCGGTGTTATATTTATGGGGCACCATTATAGGGAAAAAAAATACTAAATCAAGCCTGAACATTTTCGTGAAATTTCAATATAGTTCTTCCAGTCATTTTTAATAAAAATACTGGTATGGCAAAAATCCAACCATCGCTAGCCATTTTACGTGATACATCCAATGTTTGACTTGAAAGATCTCAAGAAAAACAGGCAATTTCATGTACTGTGCTAATCTTCTTAACTTTTTCCTTTTTCTCTCTTTTTTCTTTCCTTTTTTTTTTTTGTGGTTAATGTTCATCTCTTTCCATTTCCTCATTTACTGTTCATTTTCTTCAAGAACACACTTTTTTTTGTAAATCTTCAGCTAAGTCTAACATTACATGAATCTCCCTCTAGTTTAGTTTGCTGTAGAAATTCGAAATAATGCTCATTACATATAATAATGCATGACCTAACCATAAAAAAGAACACAATTTCTCATTGAACTTTTCTATGTCTCACAATTCCAATAAGGACGCTTCGAGTCTCGCCCAACTAAATTGTGTAACGTGGGATAGAATATGTGTGGTACATGAATATGATGATGAGAGAGACTCATATCAAGCATGATGATCTTAATGTTAGAAATGCTACTCCTTACATCGTCAAAACAAGAGTAAGGGTCGGCATAATACATGAAGACATCATAAGTAAGATCTGGGCAAAGGTTGTCTCGAGATTGAGCATGACGTCTCTGTCACTATGCTCTGAATACGAATATGCAACTTATGAAATGTGGACTGTGCGTGAGGCATGCGAAACTCAACCCTTCCATGGATCGAAATTTACGAGACGTAGGGTGCGTTTGGAATTGACTTTGGGCCCATTTGGTTCGGCTTTTGGGGAATGCATTTGCAGAAATGCAAATACCTTTAGGTGAAGGGAGTTTTCCGAAATGCAAATGTCGTTTGGTAAAATTTGCATTGAGAAACAACTTTGGCCAAAATACCGTTTGGTAAAATTTGCATTTGTAATTAACTTTTATTAAATTAAAAAAGCAAAAATATGTTTATATTTTTTTTTGAAGTCCAGCCACCGGACCGCCGAATCCGGCAGCCGAACCGCCTGAATAAAATATATGTTTATATTTTTTATAGACATATTTTTATATAAAAAAATAGACATGTTTATATAAATATATATTTATATAAAAACAATTGGAGAAAAAAATAGATATGTTTATATCTATATAAAATATATAAAATATATATAAAAATATATATAACTATATTTTTATATAAAATATATAAATAAAATATATATTTTTATATATTTTTATTTATTAAACATAAAATATAAAAAAATAGATATGTTTATATTTTTATATAAAATTTAAAATATATATATATATATATAAACATATTTATTTTTATTCAGGCAGCCGATCAGCTTCTCCACCAGAGAGATGAACAATACCGGAAGTTGCATTCCGAAGATACAACTTTCCAAAGGATTTCAAGAGTTGCATTAGGCTAAAGGCCCTTAGAGCCACTTGGAGATGCAATTGGATCTCGCCAAAGTCGCGCAAAAAAATGAACCAAATACCTTTACATTTGGCCATGGGACTTTAGAGCCCAAATGAGCATTCCAAATGCTGAACCAAACAGGGCATTTGCAAAGGGCTTTGGGCTTCCAAAGATACTTGGGCCAAAGTTTGGGTGTTTGGGAACAACTTTCAAATTCCCATTAGCCCAAAGTTGGCCTTCTCAAGGCTGAAAGCCCAAGGCAAGTGTGAGGGTGCCTTGGGCTTTTAGCTTTTTTGGCATATAAGAGCTACTTTTCATTTTTTTTTTAATTTTTTTTTCCAAAACCATCCTCACTTACTTTCGATTTTTCCGATTTTGCCCTCGTCATTGTATTGTTCATCTTCTTCAACCCGTTGAGGTTGGCCAATGGGTTGCTCGAAGCTATGAGCGGCCGTCGATGGCTTGGCATGGTCGCGGTAGCCCAAGCGACCGTCGCCGAGGAGTGGTGCAACCACTGCCTTGTCTGGGTCGCGGCAATCACTGTGGGTCGTGGCAAGGTTTGGGTCGTGCGACCTCGTCGCCCTCAGATCTGGGTCGGCAAGGTCACGCGACCTCCCGCAACCTCGCCGACCCAGATCCGGGGGCGGCGAGGTCGCATGACCTCGCTGTGACCTAGAGCCGGAGGCGGCGAGGTCCTCCTGCGACCTCGCCGCCCCAGATCTAGGTCTCGGCGGGGTTGCCCGACTTCCGGCAGCCCTCGCCGCCCCAGATCTGGGTCGTGGTTAGGTCACCTAACATCCAGCAACCTTCGCCTGGGGTCGCCCGACATCCGACAGCCCTCGCCGCCCTAGATCTGGGTCACGGTGGGGTCGCTCGACGTCCGGCAGCCCTCGCTAGGGGTCTCCTAACCCCTGCCATTGCCGGTCAATTTTTTTTTATTTTTCTTTTGATAATTTTTTTTTATCACAAAAGTCCTTTGTAAATATAATTCCCCCAAACATTATTTTGCTCAAAATACTTCATAAATGGCTTTCAAACTACAATTTACCAAACACAGTTTGCATTTTGGAAAATACCTTTAACTCAAAGGTATTTGCATTTTCCTAAAGACTTTCTCCAAAAGCCTTCCCAAACGCACCCGTAGACCAATTGAGGTGCATGGAAGCCGACACACGCACCACCTAACTAGCTATACCCAAATGAGGAAGGAGAAAAAAAGGCGGCAAGTACTTAAAGCCGAATTCATCGTCTAACTCCAAAAGTACTTTCTCAAGTCATTCTTCCCGGAAACCACCTTCACATTTGTTGGACTTCAAGCCACCTTCAAGCGGCCCAGTCACTAAACCTATCTAAGGAGCTTGAAATCTGCATAAAAACAAAATCTAATAAGTAGCCAGAGCAAGAGAAGCCCGACTTGAATGCTTTCCCAGGCTCTCCGATTCTTATATTTCATCAATCTTTCAGTGTCGAGCACATTCAAGAACCACTCATTCCTCAATCTCGTCTTTCTTCGCTTTTGCTGGGTGGGGTTAAGTAAAATGATGAAAGAGTAGAAGATGTGACAGAAGTGGCGTTGACCAACTTTTTCAAGAAAGAAATTGAAACTAAATGTCCAATATTTGAATTTTACCAAAATAAAAAGGAATAAAAAAAGGGGGATGTAGATCCAACTCTTGCGTATAAAAATCAAGGACTAGCTCTTCATTAGGTCTATGATGCTACAGCTCATCTGGGACGAAGGTCAATTGTCCTTAAAGTCAAGCTGATATGTGACTAAAGAGCGCATCCGCCCTGCCTTTCCTTGAGGCTTTTCCACTAGTTGGGTTTATGCCGACAATTGAGAATTGCCACCCAAGAACATTTTTGCCATCATCTACCTTGATAGTGAGTAATAGAAGCTATTGTTTAGGCTAAATTCACTGTTGAGGTAATCTATAAATTTAATTACTATACTAGAATACGTTGCCTCTATCTTTAATTGGTAATTCAATGTGAATTCCGCATTTTTCATTTGACGAAATCGGAGATTAAATTTTGGTCCCGTGGAGCTTCTTGATCCTTTAAAGAATTGTCAATGACCTAAAGGCCTTCCAATACTTAAGTCTATCCATCATAAGAAAAGAGAGAATTTTATTTTGAGTTGGTGAGATTTTGCGAGGCTTCCAGAATTTTTACCTGAGTTCTTCTCTATTTAATTTTATAGTCAATTGTTTGATTGCCATTGGCTGGAAGTGGGGCCAAGTGTCGTAACCACTCCATTATCAATTTGTGTGGCACCTTTAGATTCATTCAGTTGAGATATTGTTCATTCTAGTGAATCCCATATTAAGCCTCACGGTTTTGTACGTAGGTGTGAGATTTTGTGAAACCATTAGAAACTATTTTAAAAATTTAAACTATTAGATGAATGCGAGATTTGATATTTACATATTCTAACACTCACTCATATGCTTGTATTTTGGCCTAAATGTCGCAAATAGAAGTCTTGTTGCGTTGAACTTGGGATTTTCTACTCTGGTATTATATCAGATTTTGTGGAACCATTACTAACTATTTAAAAAGCTTATACTATTATTTGAATGCATGATTTAATACTCTAATAGTAGGCACTTTTCTAGGAGGTTACCCATCTCAGTAGTACTTTCCCCTCATAGTATTCTCACCTCAGCACTATTAACATTAGAGTTCTGATGCTAAAAGTTTCGTAACATTAAAAGGCGTCTTTTTTAAGTTAATTTCAATTTCATATATATATTTCAAGAATGATCTCCTCATGTTGGTACGAAATTCAATTCACTCTTGCTAAAAGATTGCCAGGATACGCTCTTTATCCAAGCTCTCTTATTCTAGCAATCACTCCTCACACTTGTCAAATGGGGTTGTTAGAATATGGGCAACTTGACCGACAAAGCAACATGAGCTATCAATGTTTCCTTGATGTCTTTTGCCACTCCTTTACCGACTTCTATAAGGAGGTCCAATTCGGTTCTGTATCGAAGTCGAATATCGCACTGTTATCTCAGCGCCTTTCTTGCTCTATTACTTTGAAGTCCAATTTTTAATACAAAGCCTTTGGCCAAATCATCCTACCTATATCTTGAAGTCTTATATCTCCAAGTGTAATTGATATAGTCAATCAAAATGAGCCTACGAAATGTTATTATGTACTTGATGCAATTGGAAGTCTTAGAAATCAATAATTTATTGTCTCTATAACTCAAGGTTTTTTTCTATATCTCGGAATTAATAAAATTTGATTGAATTTTAAATATTAAACCACACTATAACTTAAATTTTTAAGAATACTTGATAGTGCTCTCATAAAATTTTACACAGTATCAAAGCAAGAGGTCCCAAGTTTGAATCTTTTCAAGGCCTCATTTGTCTCCTCAACGAAATATTTCCTCACTTAGTACTAAGCAAAAACATCAGACTAAGTGTGAAAGGAAGTTGATAGAATATTTATATATTAAATCATTATCATAGGCAGTGGTCCCGTAAAATCTTACAAAATCGATTCGATGACAATGCTAGATCAAGTTACGAGGAAAGAAAGAATCTCGGAATGAATACACAATAATGCAATTTGATTTTTTCTATTTCTGAAACAAATTTCTATTCCAGAAATAGAGAAATCGAAGAAATCAAAAGCTGAAATTTTTAATTTCTCAGTTTATGAAATAGAAATTAGAAGCTGAAATCAAACCATATAAAAGAACCTTGCGCTTTCTTGCTAACTTAATTCACTCATAACCACAACTTCACAAATTATTGCTAATTTTTTTTCTTATTTTGCTCGTGTTTTTTTTTTTCAATTTTTTTTGATAACTTCCTCTTTAGAATGAAAGACAATCGAATGGGTCCCCAATTTTCAAAAACGACAAAGTTCTTAAATGCTTACTTAAAAACAATGGGGCTCTTTCCTCCTAAAGACAAAGTTCTTCGATTTCTCTGTTTCTGGAATAGAAATTTGTTTCAGAAATAGAAAAAATCAAATTGCGTTACCAAACGGATTTCTGTTCCAAACATGTTCCGAGGAACAGAGAAACAGAGAAATAAAAAAATAGAAATTTTGTCATACGCGCCCTTATTAAATTTTGTTTTCATGCAGATTTCAAGCTCCTTAGATAGGCTTAGTGACTGGGCCGCTTTAAGGTGGCTTGAAGTCCAACAAATGTGAAGGTGGTTTCCGGGAAGAATGACTTGAGAAAATACTTTTGGAGTTAGACAATGAATTCGACTTTGAGTACTTGCCGCCTTTTTTTTTTCTTCCTCATTTGGGTGTAGCTGGTTAGGTGGTGCATGTGTCGGCTTTTGCGCACCTCGATTGGTCTACATCCCGTAAATTTCGATCCATGGAAGGGTTGAGTTTTGCATTCTGCACGCAAAGTCGACATTTCATAAGCTGCATATTCATATTCATAGCATAGTGACGGAGACGTCATGCTCAGATTTGAGACGACCTTTGCCTAGATCTTACTTATGATGTTTTCATGTATTATGCCAATGCTTATAGATTCGAGACGACCTTTGCCCAGATCTTACTTATGATGTTTTCATGTATCATGCCGACGCTTACGCTTGTTTTGATGGTGTAAGGAATAGCATTTCCAACATTAAGATCATCATGCTTGATATGAGTCTCTCTCATCATCATATTCATGTACCACACAAAAATGTTCATAATCACATCCGTAGATTTAGGTTTGATTTAGTATTTTTCTCCTATAACGATGCCCCGTAAGTAGAACACCGCCTTCCTACAATGCTGTCATGTCAAATAGGGGCGACCTGGAAATCTTAACTGCCCCAGCGACGTAGAAGCGATCGTTTTTTAGCAGCTTGGGAACGTTTTGAAGAGGAAGCTTCGTAAAGACAAGTTTCTTGAAACCAGCTTTCAATAGTTGTAGAAAGTAATGTATGATGGAAAACTAATTGATGTATGGAAAATGTTTTCCTTAGACTCAAAACAACAAGTTAGATTGAGAGAAAATGACTTCCTCTTTTGGTAAGAAAGAAATCACTTTTCCTAAACTGCCAAACAAATGAAAACCAACTAATTTCGTTCAAAATGATTTCCGTGGATAATATTTTCCTTTATAATGAAGTTTTAAATGCAACAAACGCAATATGAGAACTGCTTTGTTTCTTGGGGACATACAGGTCTAAACAAACATCTCTGCTCATGCGTTTCAATTGCAGGTTGTGGTACAAAGATTGCCCCAGTGGAAGAAGTGATGGAGAACCAGACCTTGTAAAAGGAGATGCGTCATGACAGGCAGTAGACACGCCATTGCACTTGTATTCCCATGATTTTTCATGTCGATAGTGACCTTGATTGTGCACGCGTGGTTTTATAGAGTAGATGCATGAATATAGAAGCATGTGGATGATCGTTTCAATGAGTCCCGAACGGTCGATGGGGCATCAAAGGAAACTCTGATTTGCTATTATATCGGATACCCTGTTCAGAAGCCTCAACTCTGATATAGGTCCAATAATTTCAACCACATTTTTTAGTTATATAATACACTTGACATATTTGAAAATGAAACTCTTTTAGAATATATTTTCTCTCAAAAGTATGAAGTGTTTTCATATTTGAAAATTGAAATTTTGATGTCTACTATCATTTCTCCGGACTTGAGGTGTATTTAATACAACTTTTCCAAGAGGCTTTCAACCTCCAAAACCTCTTGGAAAATGCTGAGGTATTTAGCAAGCCTTTCAAGATGGCTTTTAGCCCAATGCTGACCTTGGGAATGCTAAAAGCCCTTGGCAAGTAGGGACTAGCATTTTGAAATAGCATTTGTGAAATATTGAAACTAAAGTTAAACATCTTTTTTCCAAATCTAACCTCATCAATTCTTTAGTTTTCTAGTTTTGCCCCTCATTGCTACTACTCATCTTCTTTGCGAGAACACTTGGCAAGGGCCAAAGAGGTCAAATCTAATTGGTGAGGGGCCAGAGAGGTTGCGTGACCCATGTGATGGCTACTTGGGATTGTGCGACCTAGGCGAGGGATGATTGGGTCACGAGACCCTAGGTGACGATCGTCTAGGTCACACAACCTCAGGGCTTGTTGCTTGGGGGTTGTGAGACCCTAGGCAATGGTCGCCTAGGTCACATGACCTCAAGCCTCGTCATCCAAGGTCACACTACCCTAGGCGATCGTCCTCAAGGTCATGCGACCCAACCTATGGCCACCTGAGGTTGCATGACTCCAAGGAGGCCCTCGCCTGGGTCGTGTGACCCTCCCCTGACCTCAATCATCAACCACTAGTGCTAGATCTAGCTTGCTGATAGCCTAAACCTTCCCTAGAGTTGGCAAAGGGTTTGATTTCTTTTTAATCAAAAAAAGAAGAAAAATCACAGCTAAAGTCCTTTGCAATTTTTTTTATTTTATCAAACACTACTTCACTCAAAATTGCAATGCAAATGAGTTTTTAATCGAAACCTTGAAGCTTGTTTCAATCCATAAAGGGATTTGCGGAGACGACATACCTTATTCTCCCCCTGTCTCCGTAAGCCCTGAGGAATATCCATATAGATTTCCCCATCTAAATCGCCATGAAGAAATGCGTTGTGAACATCCATTTGATGCAAAGACTAATTATGAACAGCTGCAACTGATAAAAATGAACGAACTGTGACGTCCTTAGCAACCGGGGAAAAAGTCTCGTGATAATCGAAACCTTCTCGTTGCGTATATCCTTTAGCCACCAACCTAGCCTTGTAACGATCAATGGAACCATCAGATCTATATTTGATCTTATACACCCATTTACATCCTATGGACTTTCTGTTTTGAGGAAGAGTGACTAATTCCCATGTGTGGTTATCAGTCAATGCATGTAGTTCTGCTGCCATGGCCTGTTGCCATCGTGGATCTCTAGATGCTTCATCATAACTAGAGGGTTATTTCTCATCGGAAATACAGCTAATGCAACATCTATGATCTGACGAAAGCTTATCAAAGCATACGTAAGAAGATATTGGATAGTGAATACCTGGTGAGTTAAGCGAAGCACGGACATAATCTTTAGTCTAGGTTGGCGGTCTTGTGGCTCGTCCTAAGCAACGTGGATTAGTTGTCGGTGGTGGAGATGAAGATTGTCCCTCTGCATTTGTCTCAGGAGTATCCTCCGTGTTGATTGTGTCTTCAGGAGCACTATCCAAAAATTCTTCAGGAGGAGAGTTAGGCAAAGTTGGAGGAAGATCTGCTTCCGGTGGCGTTGTGAGGATAAAACCAGGGGATGCTTCTTCTTCATCTAGAATTTGGCGGGAACTCGTCGGAGCATTCAAGTCGTCTTGAAAAGATGAGCGTTCAGGAAAAGGAAATATATTTTTATGAAAAATAACATCTCGACTAATAAAAAAATCCCCTGTTCTTATGTTAAGAACATGATATCCCTTTTGCATATTTGGATATTCCATGAATATGCATCTCTTAGCACAATGACTCATTTTGTCCCAAGGCCCCATTACTGCAGCATAACATAAGCAGCCGAAGACCCTCAGATGATCTAAGGTCGGCTTTTTTTCATAAAGCAATTCAAAAGGCGATTTGCCATCCAGTATTCGTGTTGGCATCCGGTTGATCAAATAAGCTGCAGTGAGAACACAATCTCCCCAATAATTTTCTGGGATAGATCCCTGAAATTTCAATGCTCTGGTGACTTCCAAGAGATGGCGAGTTTTTGCTCTACTACCCCATTCTATTGTGGAGTATAAATACAGGAGCTTTCATGAAGAATGCCATGGAGCAGAAAAAGTGAACGGCAATCATTATTAAAAAATTCTATCCTATTATCAGTGAGAATCCGTTGAATCAACCTTCTAAACTGATTTTTGGTCAGGACTAGAAACATCCTTAGATGAGAAACAACTTGTGCTTTCGACTGCATCAGGAATACCCATGTGGCACGAGAGTAATTGTCCATAATTGTGAGAAAATAACGTGAACCATCCCGATGTGGGGTGTGATAGGGTCCCCAAATATCCATATGAATCAGAGAAAAAATTTCAGTGGAACGTGTTGTACTAAAAGGAAAAGGAGTTCAGGATTGTTTTGCAAGTGGGCATATTTCACATTTAGAGTAAGGGAAGAATGCACTATGACCCATTCGTGAATGCATAAGAAAATTGTTATCATTGGTAGACAGATTACACAACGATTTTTTATTCAGGGAAGATAAATCAAAATGACTAGGGTAATTGATCCAAAAATAAAGCCGTTCAGAAAGACTACCCAAACCCATCAGTTTGCCAGTCAAACTGGCCTGAAAAAAATAGGTGTCAGAATTGAAGAATATTTGACATGAATTTTCTCTGCAGACTTTGGAGACAGAAATGAGATTGAATTGGAATTGTGGGACATAAAGGACATTTTGAAGGGTAATTTGATGACTCAATTGGACAGTGCCTGTCAAAGTGACATGAGTAATGATCCCCTTTGGCAATTGCATAGAAATAGGTGTATCTAATTTCTTGTGCATATTGGAAAAAAATCTTCTATCACAAACAATATGATCGCTTGCCCCTGAATCAATTATCCAAGCATTTCTTGAAATAGAATTTATCAGGCAATGAGAAATACTTGAAAAACTTGCTCCTTTATTCCCAACATCGACCTTTTGCAAAGCCTGCATCAGCTGCTGATATTGCTCATATGTAATAGGTTAATCATAATTCAGACCGGTTGGTCCAATGATGATGTGAATCGCTGCGGAAGGATCGTTCTACGAAGGCCTAGATGGTGCGAATTGCAAACCTCGACCTCCAATCAAACCTGTGATTGGCAACCTCGGTATGAACGTGACATGTTGACGAACACGTGTCAACCAACCAACGTTATAGACGCCACGAGCGAAAGAATTCGCTATCTCGCTCGATAAGTCAAATCGACCGTCACAAGGGAATCTTGATTAGGTCAAGTCCTCAAAAGAACAGTAAAATAGAATCTCTCAATTATTTTTCAAAGTAAAATATATCTGTCCCCAAAGAAATTCAGTCAGTCTTATATATAGGCCTTCTAGCCGCCACACAAACCCTAAAACCAACCCTAGAAATATAATGCGTCATATTCTAGAATATTCCTAAACAAGAAGATATATATATATTTGACTTGGTCAAATATTTGGTGTCCATATAATCAAATTGCGCCAAGATTTCCAAGATTCTTCAAGATTTGATCCAAGGTCATCTCCACGTTGAAGATCACGAACCATGACGCCAACAGCTTGCCTAAATTGCTTGGCCCGCACTCGAGTGATCGAACCAGTAGGAATAGACAATGGGTCCTTAGCACCTCCTCCTCGATATGGCTCGATGTCCACATCATTCCCTCCCCCGTGCAAAGGATTTGCCCTCAAATCATCACTGGCATCGAAAAGAGTCAAGTCAGAAACATTAAATGTGGCACTAACATCATACTTACCTGGAAGATCAAGCTTGTAGGCATTATTGTTAACTCTTTCCAAAACCATGAATGGTCCATCCCCTCGCGGTAATAACTTAGAATGTCGCTGCTCAGAAAATCTCTCTTTGCGCATATGAACCCAAACCCAATCACCAGGTTCAAACACCACTTCCTTACGCCCTTTGTTGGCTTGCCTTGCATATTACTCAGTCTTGCGCTCAATATTTGCGCGCGTCTTCTCATGCAACACCTTGACAAATTCAGTTTTCTTTGCTCCATCTAAATCCACACGCTCATCAATAGGTAAAGGGGTTAAATCTAACGGAGTTAATGGATTAAAACCATAGACAACCTCAAATGGTGTAAATTTAGTAGCAGAATGCATGCTCCTATTATATGCAAATTCAACATGTGGTAGACAATCTTCCCAAGATTTTATGTTCTTTTTAATAATAGCTCGCAACAATACCCCTAAAGTTCTATTAACTACCTCGGTTTGACCATCGGTCTGTGGATGACATGTAGTAGAAAATAACAACCGTGTTCCTAATTTTTTCCACAATGTTTTCCAAAAGTAGCTAAGAAATTTAGAATCTCGATCTGAAACAATCGATCTAGGCATGCCATGCAAACGTACAACTTTTCTAAAGAACAAATCAGCAACATGAGATGCATCATCAGTTTTATGACAAGGTATAAAATGAGCCATCTTTGAAAACCGATCAACAAACACATAAATAGAATCTCTACCATACTTAGACCTAGGCAATCCTAACACAAAATCCATAGAAATATCAGTATAAGGATGCGTTGGAATAGGTAATGGTGTATTCAAGTCATGCGGTTTAGTTGTAGACTTCGATTGCTTACAAGCATCTCTCACAGACACGTGTAACATCTCTCTTCATATGTGGCCAATAAAAATGTTCATGTAGTACTTCATAAGTCTTACTAATGCCAAAATGTCCCATTAAACCACCACTATGCGCTTCTCGCCGCCATATCGAGCCATATCGAGGAGGAGGTGCTAAGGACCCATTGTCTATTCCTACTGGTTCGATCACTCGAGCGCAGGCCAAGCAATTTAGGCAAGGTGTTGGCGTCATGGTTCGTGATCTTCAACGTGGAGATGACCTTGGATCAAATCTTGAAGAATCTTGGAAATTTTGGCGCAATTTGATTATATGGACACCAAATATTTGACCAAGTCAAATATATATAGATATATATTTATAGATATAGATATATATATATATATCTTCTTGTTTAGGAATATTCTAGAATATGACGCATTATATTTCTAGGGTTGGTTTTAGGGTTTGTGTGGCGGCTAGAATGCCTATATATAAGACTGACTGAATTTCTTTGCGGACAGATATATTTGACTTTGAAAAATAATTGAGAGATTCTCTTTTACTGTTCTTTTGAGGACTTGACCTAATCAAGATTCCATTGTGACGGTCGATTTGACTTATCGAGCGAGATAGCGAATTCTTTCGCTCGTGGCGTCTATAACGTTGGTTGGTTGACACGTGTTCGTCAACAGGTCACGTTCATACCGAGGTTGCCAATCACGGGTTTGATTGGAGGTCGAGGTTTGCAATTCGCACCATCTAGGCCTTCGTAGAACGATCCTTCCGCAGCGATTCACATCATTATAATGCCGTTGCCTTCTAGGTTGTGTTCTAGAGGCATCTCGCTGATGCTGCGGCCTTCCTCGGGGTATCTCTCGGTCACCATCAACTCTCATGCCATTCCCCATCATTCGGCCACTAAGCTCCTCCACTACGACCCTCAATTGATGGATGCTTTCCACGAGCGCTTCATCCCTTCGTATGGAGTCAACCTCCCTTTGATTCACGCTTTCTTCGCGCGACATATTTCAGACCTGCAAATAAACGTTAGTCACAAAAATCCTCACCAATCGCTCCCTCACGTGTTTCTCTCAAGGTGTTTGTCACTCCCCTCGTGTTTAACTCAAGTCTAGACTTTTTTTTTTACCCTCAATTAACCTCACACACTCTTGCCTTTTTCCTCTCGTATTCTCTTTTCACAAGCTCTTTATTGGACTCAAAACCTATCTCTCAACCCCCTCACGAAAATCAATCAAACTAATCAAACAAGATTATATCATTGTTGATTTTGTTTCAGTAAGTAACAATTTCAAACCAACAAGTACAACTTTCAAAATTCTGATTGAAACGCAAATCACTACTGATTTTGTTTCAATTCGGTCCACTAACAAACGAGTCGCCTTCTTGATTTTTTTTTTGTTCGGCTATATTTTTTTTTTGCCGAATCTGTGTTTTTTTTTTTCTTGCGCACTTTTTTTTTGTGCGTTTTCTTTCTTTTCTTTTTTTCTTTGAAGAAATTTCTTTTTTTTTTTTTGACGAACTCAGATACAATTTAAGATGCTAGAAAAAAAAATTAAAACGAACAGCAAACAACTATGTATGGAAGCACAAAACCAATCAGATCCCTAAATTGGCTAGAATCAAAACCCTAGCTCAATAAATCTCAAATTGCTGAATATAAACAAAAAATTAAAGATAAATAGACCTTGTAGAAGCAAGCTCTGATACCAAACTGATGTGAATTGCTGCGGAAGGATTGTTCTACGAAGGCTTAGATGGTGCGAATTGCAAACCTCGACCTCCAATCAAACCTGTCATTGGCAACCTCTTTATGAACGTGACTTATTGACGAACACGTGTCAACCAACCAACGTTATAGACGCCACGAGCGAAAGAATTTGTTATCTCGCTCGATAAGTCAAATCAGCCGTCACAAAGGAATCTTGATTAAGTCAAGTTCTCAAAAGAACAGTAAAAGAGAATCTCTCAATTATATTTCAAAGTAAAATATATCTGTCCCCAAAGAAATTCAGTCAGTCTTATATATAGGCATTCTAGCCGCCACACAAACCCTAAAACCAACCCTAGAAATATAATGCGTCATATTCTAGAATATTCCTAAACAAGAAGATATATATATATCTATATATATTTGACTTGGTCAAATATTTGGTGTCCATATAACCAAATTGCGCCAAGATTTCCAAGATTCTTCAAGATTTGATCCAAGGTCATCTCCACGTTGAAGATCACGAACCATGACGCCAACAGCTTGCCTAAATTGCTTTGTCCACGCTCGAGTGATCGAACCAGTAGGAATAGACAATGGGTCCTTAGCACCTCCTCCTCGATATGGCTCGATGTCCACATCAAATGACCTGGTAGGCTGCAGCATATTCTTTTTTCTTCCCTTTTTCTCCTGGCTTACCATGCAATTTCCAACAATTATCTATGATATGATGTGGACGTTTGCAATATTCACAATATAATTTACCTCTCCCCTTTGAATTTTGACTAAAATTCTTTAAAGATGCGGAAAAAACTTGACCATCTGATCCCTTTGATGAGGAATAATTCTAACCATCCAATCCCTTTAATGGAGAACAGATCTGACCGTCGGATCCCTTCATCAAGGGATAATATCCGCGGTCTAATTCCCCGAACTGATAGAGCCCTTGTGCACCGTCAGATTTCGGCGGAAGATCTAGGCCGTTCGTCCCCTCTCTTTTAAAGAGGCATTTGAATCCTCCCTACAACCCTAGCCCCCCTTCGCAATTCTCTCTCTCCCGGGCTAGGGTTTTTCCCGATTCTCGCCGGACTCTGCGCATCGCGAGGGCGACGCTGTCGCTTCCTCGCGTTTGCTCCGAAACGGCGAGCCTCTAGCTTTCCTCTTGGACGGCCAGCTGGAAGATTCGTCCGAAGGGAGGCACCGGATCCATTGCCAAGATCTGAGATCGAAAGGTTAGATAATTTTCATTCAAAATCAAAAGGAATCGCGTTGCCTTCTCGCTCTCCTTCATAGATCTGTATTATTGGAGTGTCTCTGCTGGTCCCTCGAGCTTCTCCTCCGTTGCTTCGAGTTGGTTCCAGAGAGATGACAATTTTTTGTAGCAGGCCGTGACGGCCATATTTCCCTGCTTTAACTCGCTTAATTCCTGCACGAGAGAAAAGATCTTGGCTCGATCTAATTTCCCGTACATCTCTTTGATGCTATCCCACATCTTTTTTGAATCTTTCGTCGGAGGAAGCCCGACGGCCACCTCTGGAGAAACGCAATTGCCGATCCACATTCAGATGAGGTGGTTGCACTTTCTCCAGTGCCTGGCCAGCCGCTCATCCGACGATATGGGTATTGTTCCGTCAAGAAATCCGTCTTTGTCCTTCGTTACAAGGGCTCGTCGGAAATCCTATGACCATTTAGAATAATTCTCCGACCCGGTGAGTTGTAAACTGATTAATTTTAGTTCTGGACCGTTGGCGGTGGATACGTACAAAGGGTCACCAGGTTTCGATCAATCGGTGACGGCAACGATTGGAAACGGAAGGAAGCCCGGTGCAAGATTCAGGTAGGGGTTCGCCCTTGTACCCGATCCACTAAATCCGGATCCATAACCCACATTGGAAATACTTGGGTAGGGATTTGACCCTAAACCTTGTTCACCCGACCCGCTCACATGTTCTGAACCGACGGCTGAGTTTGCCCCATTCGTGGTTGGCGAACTCCTGTCGGGCTGGGGGTTGCTCAGGCTACTCCCAGTCCCTGGCAATGATGTATTTAGACCTGGCCCAATGTACCATGGATATGGTATCCATTGGTAAGGATGCCCGGAGATGAGAAGCCCCATGTTTGATCGAGCTAGGTGATACTGCCATGGTAGACCTTGAATTTGGGTTTGCTGTTGGATTGCCAGAATTGTGTTTTGTATTTGTTGTGCATATGTAGTCTCTCCTGTGAGTTGTGTATCCACGCCAGAAGATGGATTTTCTGGTTGATTCATGGTGAGTAACGATTTCTGCTTCTTTCTTCTCTAATAAATTTTTGATTCCTTCTCTGCTTTGATCCGGTTTTGCATATCAGAAAGCTTCGATAGGCAATCAATGCATGCGAAAGCGGAATCAAGAGCCAAGCTCTGATACCATGTTAGAAGGTGTAGAGAAGCAAAGAACAGACCGAAGGAAAGAAGAGATCGTAAAGCTTTTGGGGAATTTTCTATTTTTCTCTGTATATCATTCAATGTACATTACATTGTAATTATAATACAGAAGATACATGAATAAAAGGAAAGTAAATATTTTTACAAATCAAATCAATATCTCAATCTAATCAATCTAATCCCTAATTGATCTAATGCATGATCATAACCAAAAATAGATCCTGCATATCTTCCAACACAGACCAGCAAGCAAGGTAGAAAGCTGTCTTTGAAGGACACAAATGTGCATCAAAGAGGAGCTGTCCAAATAATTCAGTAGGATGTCACAGCGGAATATGTAGAAGAGCTGTCAAAAATAAAAGTGGCAGAGTCTATACAAATTGCATCCCAGACAAATGGGCAAAATGAGAAAATTCAAGGTATAATATCTGTTTGAGGGATGCGGTAGCAAAGTATTCAAGAATACCACCAGATAATTGTCTAAGAACTCAGGAAGAAGGTTGACTCTTGTTTAGGGTAAACTATGAGAATTATTTGTTCGATGATAAGATATTTCCTCATTCTAATAATGAAGTACAACTAATTCAATTTGTTGTGTATATATATCTAGTCGGCAGCTTTCAATAAAAATCCTTGACTTATATAATTGGTGTTTCTCTTATAGAGTTTTGACAGGTTCCGATAATGATTCCTTAGGTTCCTTTTCTTATACAAAACTATTTTTCAGTAGCATGCCTAATCCTACCTTAGTTCCATAATAGTCCATGATGATGCCAACGGTTTTAAAACTATATCAACCGAATAATAGCGAATTAATCTTTCTTTAGTTTTTGTCTCCATAACTTCAACCAGCTTGCAACATTACTAAGCGATATTGATGATATGATCTCCTATGGTTTTGACAAACTAGATTG
Source organism: Eucalyptus pauciflora (assembly GCA_007663325.1). Lineage (NCBI taxonomy): Eukaryota > Viridiplantae > Streptophyta > Magnoliopsida > Myrtales > Myrtaceae > Eucalyptus > Eucalyptus pauciflora. The sequence goes on from VMYD01000067.1 coordinate 4,322,942, forward strand.
ACTTCGCTTTGCAAGAAAGAGTTGATGCTTTGAAAGAGAGAAGAGCATCGTCGAAGAAGGTTTTAGAGAGAGAAAGATGCAGAAGGAGAGATAAGCGGCGATTTGGTGATGGCGGAAGCAATAGATGAGGCAGAGGCGGAGGCGGAGGCGACGGCATGGTTTGTCGGACAAGAGAGAGCAGAGCTCGGCCGGAAGTTGGGAGGAAACGAAAGAGCTGACCATAGAGAGGGGAGAGAGAGTCTTTCAGGGGGACTTTCAAATTTCTGACATTGAGCCCGTGGATGACATGTGTACAATAGTCACCTCGAATTTATATCTAAATATTTGTTAGCTTTGGTAAATTAGATTCTTCCTACATTGACAAAGATTTGCGTTCACTTTTCTCAATGGACCAACTCTACAACCATATATTCTCAACGTATTATTTTGACAAATGTTATTACATTCATTTTCACAAGCAAAGCGTTAGCTCTAGAGCTAGCAATAAATAAAGGTCATACAAGTGAGTAATGAGTCCTCCGGAAGTACATTTTGAGGATCCTTAATGAAGGTATGTTTAACCAATGATTACATATGAGGCAAAAAAGGCATTGCATTTGATAAAACCTACAAAGCTTCTTAGGAATGACTACATATAAAGCAAAAAAGTCATTGCATCTGATAAAACCTACAGAGCTTCTGCGGTTTCTTAGGGGTGTTTGTTAACATTTTTTTTTTTTTGTTTATAAACAAAATTTTTGTTCTTTTTGTTCCAAGGAACAAAAAAAGAATAGAAACGCGTTTGTTTGCGTTTTTGTTCCAAATCTATTTTTTTGTTCCCAAGAACACTTTTGGAACAGAAACGAGAAACAATAAAAACTTATTTCTTGTTTCTGGAACAAAAATTAAGAACAGATTTTCTCTCTTCTCTCTTTTTCTTCTCTTTTTTTTTTCTTTTTTTCTTTTTCTTTTTTCTTTGGCCAGCCACCGGCCTCGGCCATGGCCAGCGACCGGCCAAAGAGGGCCAGCGACGCCATCGAGGGCCGGCAACCTCGTCGGAGCGTCGTTGGCCCCCGGCGAGGTCGAGCGTCGCCGGCCCCTGGCTAGGCTCGACCTCGCCGGGCAAGCTCGCCGGTCGAGCTCGCCCCCTCGGAAGCTCGACCCCCCAGCCGAGCTCGAGGCCTCGGCCTCGCCAGGCCACCGCCAGGCGACGCCGGCCTGGAGGTGGCCCGACGAGGCCGAGCCTCGCCGGTAGCTGGGCAAGCTCGGGCTCGCCGGATCTGGGCGAGCCCGAGCTCGCCTAGCCAAGGCAAGGCCGCCGGCCAAAAGAAGAAAAAAAAGAAAAAAGAAAAAAGAAAGAAAATTAAAATTAAAATATTAAAAAATTAAAATAAACAAAAAAAGAATAAAAATTTACCAAACGTGTTTCTGTTCATTTTTTATTCCCGGAACAAGTTTACCAAATGTGTTTTTTTGTTCAAAAATTGTTCCCCGGAACAGAAACACTTTTTTCTATTTCTGTTCCTTGGAACAATTTTTAAACAAAAATGTTACCAAACGCACTCTTAATAAGTGTCCTATGACACTCATCAATAAAATTCTAAGAATTAAATGAAGAAATGAGGTTGGTTGCAAAACATTTTACAAAAAAAAAAAAATTAAAGAAGTCTTCGAGATTTGCATCAACGTGACTTATATGTAAATCTCTTTCAAATAGGTAGATAAGGCTTAAAATCAATCGGTCATATGGTAACTTTGAGAGTAGATGCCATTATGCTATATATATTTCATATCAACATTATACCAGCTTTAATTTGTTGCGACTCATTCATTACAAGTCTAGGTTCTTTGCACATCTTCTATATCTCACAGGGACTTTCCAGCTCAATATTACAAGCTCTCTTTTGATTGCGGTTTTACTAGATTGTGAGACATAAAACCTTAAAAGTCTCTTGAGGAGTCTTTTCCTCTACGGTACTCATGTGGCGTGTTCTATTCTATATGGTTTAGATTTTCTAGGGAAACATTGTCATATAAATTGCAACATATATATTTGTTTTTTTTTTTTTTTGGTCAGAACATATATATGAAAGAAGTCGAAGGTGAAGAAGAGAGGAACGAAGCTCTTTACTGTATTTCCTCTAATTGATTGTAAAATGTACAAGTCCTAAAGATATAGAACTAGGTTTGTACAATTAATGGAAATAAAGAATTCTATGTATCAATCTAAATCTAGATCTGATATTGAATTGATATGTACAGAATAAATCAATTCCTAAGATATATTGCATATCTTCTAACACTCCCCCTCAAGCTGGTGGCTTGTATATGTCCAAGGTGCCTAGCTTGCTTAATAGATATGCATGTTGTCGATGACATAAAGGCTTGGTGAAGATGTCTGCTGGCTGCTCTGTTGTGCCAATCCCTTCTGTTTCAATCACTCCTTCTTGAATCTTGTCTCGTGTAAAATGACAATCCACCTCTATGTGTTTAGTTCTTTCATGCACTATAGGGTTTGCTGCCAATTTGAGAGCTGCATCATTGTCACAATATAATGTTGTTGCTCCTTGTACCTGTATTCCGAGATCTTTAAGTAACCCTCGTATCCATACTACTTGGCATGTAGTTTTTGCCATAGCTCAGTACTCAGCTTCAGCTGAAGATAAGGATACAGTAGGTTGCTTCTTGGTCTTCCATGATAGAAGTGAGTCTCCTAATTTGATACAATATCCAGTGACTGATCTTCGGCTAGTAGGGCATGTAGCATAATCAGCATCGCAGTATGCCCTCATCTTCATGTCACATTTCTTGGATAAAAGAATTCCAAGTCCTGGACACCCTTTTAGGTACTTCACAACTTTAAATGCTGCTTCCAAATGAGACCGCTTTGGACTGTGCATAAACTGACTAAGTGTTTGTACTGCATAAGAGATATCAGGTCTAGTCATTGTCAGGTAAATGAGTTTCCCGACAAGTCTTTGATATCCTGACGGATCTTTGAGAATGGGGTCATCATTTTGTGAAATGCCCTCATCATATTCTGCAGTAGTCAACTTAATGTTCTGTTCAATAGGGATCGCGGCTGGTCTGCATCCTGATAAACCTGCTTCTGATATAATCTCTAAGACAAACTTCCGTTGACTAAGAGAAATCCCTTGATCAGATCGTGCAATTTCAATTCCAAGGAAATACTTAGGTGCTCCTAAATCTTTAATGTGAAAGGTAGCATGTAAATAATCCTTGAAATTGTCTATAGCAGCCTTATCGTTTCCCATAACAAGTATGTCATCAACATATATCATCAGATAAATAGATGACATACCTTCGGTCCGTGTGAATAAAGCATAGTCGTACTTAGACTGCTTGAAGCCTGCTATTATAAGAGCATTTGCAAACTTAGCATACCATTGTTTGGATGCTTGCTTTAATCCGTAAAGGGATTTACGGAGACGACATACCCGATTCTCCCCCTGTCTCCGTAAGCCTTGAGGAATGTCCATGTAGATTTCCTCATTAAGATCCTCGTGCAAAAAGGCATTATGTACATCCATTTGATGTAAACTCCAATTATTAATAGCAACAACAGATAAAAAAGAACGAACAGTGACATCAGTGGCAACAGGAGAAAAGGTCTCGTGATAATCAAAACCTTCCCTTTGTGTGAATCCTTTGGCAACCAATCGTGCTTTGTATCGTTCAATGGAACCATCAGCACGATACTTGATCTTGTAGACCCATTTACAGCCAATTGACTTTCGATCAGAGGGAAGAGAGACAAGATCCCATGTCTTGTTGTCGATAAGTGCTTGGAGTTCTGCCTTCATGGCCTGTTGCCATTTTGGGTCAGTAGATGCCTCCTTATAACTAGGAGGTTCCTGTTCTTCTGAGAGGCGACTAACACAACATCTATGTTCCTGTGATAATCTATGGAAGGAAACATATGATGAAACTGGGTATTGAGTACCTGGAGAGTGACGAGTGGCACAGATATAGTCTTTGGTCCATGTGGGAGGTCGTGTGCTGCGACCTGAACGCCTTGGGTGAATAATGTCTGTGGGAGTTCCATTGGTAGATGTAGTTTCAATATGCTGACTGTCTTCAACAGCATTGGTATTTTCTAGTCGTGGCTGGAAGATTTCTTCTGGGCAAATGGCCCTATCAACAGGTGTTGATATTGATTCTGGAAGATATGAAGCAGTTGGAGGAATGGGCCTCAATTCTGCCAATGGTATATAGGCAGTGTCTTGAGGTATTGCTTCATCAATGCTGCCAGAAGGAGCTGTCATCCCTGTATCTGTAGCTGTAGTGGGTTGCTCAGAAAAAGGAAATATGTCCTCACGAAAGATGACATCACGACTTACTAGAAATTCCTTTGTAGATATGTCGAGAACTCGATAGCCCTTTTGTAAATTGGGATATCCCATGAAAATGCATCGTCGAGCTCGAGGAGTGAATTTGTCTCTAGGTCCCACTGTTGTGACAAAACAGAGACATCCGAAAACCTTGAGATGTTGAAGTTCTGGCCATTTTTTGAACAATAACTCAAATGGAGTTTTTCCTTTAAGTATGCGAGTCGGCATACGATTGATTAGGTAAGCAGCTGTGATCACACAATCTCCCCAATAATCGTCCGGAACTGACGCTTGAAACTTTAAGGCTCGTGCGACTTCCAATAAATGACGATGTTTCCGTTCTACCACACCATTTTGTTGTGGTGAATAGACACAAGTGCTCTCATGTTGTATGCCATGTTGAGTGAATAATGAAGAACAGTCATGGCTGAAGAATTCTCTGCCATTATCAGTACGAATCCGCTGTATGGATTTCCCAAACTGATTTTTTGAGAGTGAGAGAGAACTTTTCAAATGAGAATAAGTTTGGTTCTTGGATTGCATCAAGAAAATCCAAGTCGCACGAGAATAATCATCGACTATAGTGAGAAAATATCGAGACCCATCATGATTAAATGTGTGATATGGTCCCCATATATCGACATGAATTAGGGCAAAAATTGCATTAGTGCGGGTACTACTAGACGGAAAAGGAGCACGAGATTGTTTAGCAAGAGGACATATTGAACATTGTGGATATGGAAAAGAGGCACTGTGACCCAATCTTAAATGCATAATGGAATTTCTATCATTGGTAGTCAAGTTACACAATGAAGATTTATTCAAGGGAATGCAAGAAAAATTACTCAAGGAATTATTCCAGAAATAAAGGCCTTCAGAGAGACTACCCAAGCCCATCAGTTTCCCAGTCGAAAGGTCCTGAAAGAAACATGCATCAGCATTGAAAATGACCCGGCATGAATTTTCTTGACAAGCTTTGGACACAGATATTAGATTAAACTGGAATTCTGGGACACAGAGAACATTTCTAAGAGTAATTTTTGGGCTGAGATTTACTGTCCCTGTTTCATGGACATGAGTAATATCCCCAGTAGGCAACTGCACAGAAATAGGGAAATCCAACCTAGGATTGATACTTGAGAAAAATGCCCTGTCACATATAATATGGTCGCTTGCCCCTGAATCAATTATCCATGATTTTTTGGATATTGAATTAATCAAGCAATGTGTAATACCTGAGAAACTTGCTCCTTTGTTGGTGTCCATTTTCTGAAGTGCCTCCATCAATTGATGATACTGATTAGTTGTGATAGATTGGTCACCCTGTTTACCGGTCGAACCAGTAATTTGATAAGCTGCTGAAATTCTTTTTTCTTTTTCACCGGGCTTTCCATGTAATTTCCAGCAATTATCAATGGAATGATTAGCACGCTTGCAATAATCACAAAACAATTTATTCTTGCCTTTAAAATTTCTCCCGAAATTCCTTGCTGACGTGGCAAGGATCTGACCGTCCATGCCTTTAATCGCAGCGAAGATCTGGCCGTCCGATGCTTTGAAGATCTGACCGTTCGACGCTTTGAAGATCTGACCGTCCGATGCTTTGAAGATCTGGCCGTCCGATCCTTTGCCCGCGAGTTCCTGTCCACCGTTGGATCCGATCAAATGACCGAAGCCGTCGGATCCTCGTAACACATCCTGACCATCCATCCGGTCAGTCTTATATATGCGGGAGTCCTCTTCCGCGAACCCTAGCCCCAATTTGGCCGCTCGTCTTTCTCGATTTAGGGTTTGTGTCCTGGTGGCCGCGTCTCGCCGATCGCCGCGGGCGGCGAGAGCGACGCTCTCACTGCTCCTGGTGTGTTCTGGCGTCGCGTGTCGCTGACTCTCCTCCTGCACGGCCAGTTGAAATATGCGCCCAATCGGCGGCATCGGATCCATGGCAAGGATCTGTGAGCGAAATCCGAGGTATGTTTCGTTCAAGATGAGGAGAAAGCGTGTAGCTTTCTCCTTGTCTTTGATAGATCTGTATTGTTTGAGCGTGGGTTCTGGTCCCACGAGTTTCTCCTCGGCCACCTCGAGATTTTTCCACAGAGACGAGAGCCGGTTGAAAACGGCCGTGACCGTCATGTTGCCTTGCTTCAATTCGCTAAGATCCTGCATTAAATTGAAAATTTTTGCCTGATCTAGTTTCCCGTACATTTCCTGTATATTTTCCCACATCTCCTTTGCATCTTCTGTCGGTGGGAGTCCGGTCGAGACCTCGGAGGAGACGCAATTGCCGATCCAGGTTCGGATCAGGCGATTGCTCTTCCTCCAGAGTCGGGCCAGACGTTCCTCCATGGGTATTGGAATGGTTCCGTCGAGGAAACCATCTTTGTCTTTGGTTGCCAGGGCGCGCCGGAACTCCTGCGACCATCTTGTGTAATTTTCTGGGCCAGTTAGCTGCTAGCTGATGAGCCGCAATTCTGGTCAGTCGGCGTTGGAAACGAACAATGGATCGCCGGGTTCTGGTCGTCCGGCGAGCGCCGCCGCTGGGAAAGGCATGAAACCCAGCGCGAGGTTCGGGTAGGTATTTGTGCCTTGACCCGATTCATTCACCCCAATCGGATAACCCGCATAGAAACCCGGGTAGGGATTTGTTCCCATACCCGGCTGACCCGACCCGCTTAACCGCTCCGATCCGATGGCTGGATTTGCCCCATTCGTGGTTGGCGGATCCCCATCGGGTCGGACGTGGCTCTGGTGACCCACAGATGCAGACAATGATGGATTTGGGTTTGCCCCAAAGAGAAATGGATACGGGATCCATTGGTATGGTTGACCCGCTAAGGGTTGCCCCGCATTGAACTGAGTCTGCGTGGGCCACCACTGAGCGGGCGGTATTTGTGTCTGCTGACTTGTGAATGGAAGTGTTGCAGGTGGAATCGCAGGTGGAATCGCAGGTGGAGTCGCTGTAGATCGATCTTCATCTTGCGGATCTTGGTGCAACATCTCTTCAGTCAGTGGATTTCCAGAAGCCGAGAAGCTAGCTTGCGGGGATGTCATGGTAAGATAAAAAAAACTTTCGAAAAATAATTCTAATGCCGAAAGAATAACTTCTTCCCCTTTTTTGTTTATAGGTGGAAGACCTTTTGGCAAGGGAACAAAGCGGAAGCAAATCAGAAGCCTCGTGGCTCTGATACCATGAAAGAAATCGAAGGTGAAGAAGAGAGGAACGAAGCTCTTTACTGTATTTCCTCTAATTGATTGTAAAATGTACAAGTCCTAAAGATATAGAACTAGGTTTGTACAATTAATGGAAATAAAGAATTCTATGTATCAATCTAAATCTAGATCTGATATTGAATTGATTTGTACAGAATAAATCAATTCCTAAGATATATTGCATATCTTCTAACAATATATTTGTTCACATTGTTGTTTTCTGCTCCAAATTTAGATCTATTGTGTGTATAGCAGGGAAAGAAATCTGTTAGCCTCATATATCTCGTAGACTTCATTGTTCCTATAGATGTTATTCGGATTTTCTTTTGTCCTTCAGTCTAAACGACTATTGCCAATTCATGCACTCTGGTGCGTCCTGAGCCTTCTTTTTCCTTTCTGAGGATATGGAAGATTTCGTCCACCATGAGCTCAGACTCAGAATTTGACTGGTCAAAACAGAAGGGAACTGTACAGAAAAAACTACTTAATAGTTTCAAAAGGACTAACCTTTGAGCGACAATGGAGAAACGTAAGTGGTATGAGCAGAACAAGGACCAAAACTCAATAAACTAAGTTACGATGAAGGACAAGACTTTCACGACAAGCCTTTGACTAACGAACAGACAATATAATTTTGTCATTTCTCGCTATCACTCTTATCTATTAAGAAGGAAATGAACCCGATGTCACCAGTTATCAAATGATGATAACTAGCCCGCCTTTGGAATCAAGTTGACTTTCCTCGAGGTAAATTTTATCAACCATAAATAAAAGCCTGATGAATATTTTTAGTTAATTAATGGAAGAACTTTGCCTTTAGATGGTCTTCTTCGTTATTAATTTAGACTACCATTCTTAGGTCCTTCTAATTGAGGTTTGATTCAGAATCATTTCCCTAGTAGGCTGAATGATGAAGTGTCTTTCACAGTTTCACTCATAGTGTTCAAATTGGGTGCTACAGAATTCTCGTTACTGAAGTGAGCACTATTCGAGCAAGCACCGGCAAGGTTGTCTGTTGCCACTTTTCATCAGATGGGAAACTGCTTGCTACTGGTGGACATGATAAAAAAATAAGTGCGGACATATACGTAGATACTTTAAAGCCAAAAACAACTCTGGAAGAACATTCTTCTTTGATCACAGATGTTCGATTCAGTCCAACCAGGCCTCGCGTGGCAACGTCTTCTTTTGACAAAACCGTCAGTTTCTGGGATGCTGACCATGTTGGTGAACATAATATCTCATCGACGCTGGTGTTTTCTAGATTTTTCAATTACTTTTGTGTTTGAAGTGTCTGACTATAAGTACTGATGAATTTCAAAACTTTTTTGCCACTTTGATATAAGAAGCTAGTTTTTTTCTGGAAAGAACAATCTAATGAAAGCTATTTTTACACGTACCCTGGAAAGTTACGTAGAACATGATCTAAACTTGTAGCTCCAAGCAAGCTGATGTACTGGCATGGGTTAATTGACAGGACTCTGAATTTATAGTTACTGCATGATGGTGAAGGGTGAAGAAGTAGGTAATCTGTCCCTTAGAGCTGACCACAGAAGATTTTGGTCTTTTAGAGGAATGGAGCAAGACTTTTAATTAAAGCTGGTCACCTGTTATTGTGCAGATACTTAAAAATTCCTGCCTTTGGCTTGTTGCCACTTGCTACATCAATGAGAAATGAGTTTGTGGTCGATTTTAGGCTCGTAGCCCTAATAGGAGTTGCCATTGTTTTAAAATCTGACCATTGAAAATTTGGGAACATATATTATATTGAGTCAATATTATGAATTTATTGCAATCCGACTCTTGTTTACAACCTAGAGAGTTGCTTCAAAATGTCAAGTTCTCTGAATTCCAACACTTGCTTACATGAGATGATTGTCTCCTCTTATTACCCTTGAAGCCAGAATTCCAGAGCCTGCTGATAAATTCTGCCATGGGTACTCTCTTGTGATAATGATCAAGAGGATCCATCAACTCTTAAAAAAGGGTGAAGGAAAGGAAAAAGATCATGAGGTCTACTAAAAAAGTATTCCCCTGCTGCTTTATTCGGGTATTACTTTTCTTGTATCGATGAATAACCGCACACCCATAATATGGAATCTGAGACTCAGAGATAATACCTACCTCCGGCGATTCCATACGAGAGTTATGGCCTTCAAAGTAAAGCAACATTTACCGTGCAAAAAATGTGGTGGACATGTTGAGAGGCAACAACTCTTTTCTTGTAATAATTGTGTGTATGCATATGTAGCAATTAAGGCGTTCTACTAAATCGCTATAGTAAACATGTTTTGCATGATGCGGTGAATGCACTGTCAGCACGCCTCGTATTCATAGATATATAGTGTTACTATGTATTGTATTAATGCGGAGTGAAAAAGCTAGAAGCTGCTGTAGATGTTACTCGTTTTCAGCGGAGCTGATGGTAATTTCCGAGTATGCGTTGCTCTCTGAGATGCTGGTGTCATGGTGATATCAAATTCTCCCCCAGTTCTATGCTCTTCATGGGGCCAGAACACAGAAACATCATGAAGATAAACATGCCAACCTAGGCTTGAATCTCTCTCTCTCTCTCTCTCTCTCTCTTGCTCATTGTGGGCGCACGCCCGCCTGCCTCTGGTTTGATCGGAACTGTTTATTTTTGTGACTTTCCTGCCATTACATTGCCTTTTGTTGTATCATTTAAGGCAACGATCCTTTGCTGCATGGCCTCATCTTGCAAGTTCCGTTCTCGCTCCTGCCCAGCGAAGTGCATAATACCATCGACCGTCTCCTCAACCCGCTGTGCCGCCCGGAGGTTCTTGAATCTTTGCTCATTGGGCTGACTAAAAATTCCTACATTATAGGAGAGTTCTGGTCCGATGATGTCAAGTTGATCTGCTGTGTTCCTCTATTATTTTGTGACAGGGATCATGCGTTTGTCTTGGACAATAAAGGATTTTTCTTTTTAAATAGAGAGAACACAGAATACAAAAGTCGAGAATTTTTATCTATCTAAAATGTTAGAAACATATATATACGAGCCTACAGATAAGTTGATATTGTTCTTAGATATAGTTATGAAAATACTTAGATAACTTGATACAATTTGAAATGAGGTTTTATTTTTACCACCATACTTATTGTTGAAAAGATATTTTAAAATCCGGATAATAGTGTAATTTTGAATATTTGTGAAATAGTTTCCAAGAATTGATTTGACATTGTTATAGAAAGTTGACGACGAGACTCAATAAATGGAGAGTTTTGAGGATTAGATTGTGCATTTCGCAGTTAATTATGGATCGGATTGAATATTTCACAATCGTTCAAGGGCTTGTGGTGAGTTTCTCCTTGTTTGATGAAATTTGCAATCAAATATTTAGAAATAATTCAAGGACCGAATTAAATGAATTAAAAATTATTACACATCATACTAAATTGGGTTAATACCCTAAAAAACTTTAAATTGGTACACATTTGATAAATTTATTTCAAATTAATTTTTTGACCACAAAAAATTTCAAATTGGTATATCTTTGACAAATTTATTTCAAACTGATATATTTATGATAAATTTATCTTTTGTTAATTAATGTTAAATTTTACTGTGAAATTATTAAGTTGGATGGCACGTAACAGTTGATTAATGTAGGAGTTTGAATTTTTATTCTCTGTTTATCATAACTATACAATTTTTTTGTGATTTTTTGTTGTATTAATTCAATTTAACAGAGGGTATATTCATCATAAATGTACCAGTTTTGGGCTTTTGGATGTCAAACAAATTAGTTTTGAGTAAATTTGTCACAAATATACAAATTTTGGGGTTTTTTTTGTGGTTATATGAGGTAAATTTGTCACATATGTACCAATTGAAGGTTTTTCATAATCAAAAAATTAATTTAGGTAAGTTTGTCACATGTGTACCAATTTGGGGGTTTTTTAAAATATTAACCCTACTAAATTTCATGAACTATGATGGAATACAATATTTGATTATTTGTGGTATCTCTAGGCCAAATTTATTTAAGAAATTTGTAGAGATGCAATTTGATCGATTAATCTCCGAAAACAGATGCCGAAAAAAAAAAAGGATTCCATTTTTATTTAAAGACTTAACTCAAAAAAAATAAAAATAAAAATTGCGCCGAATTATTATATAGATTGAAAAATCAGTAGGAAACTGTCACCCAATTTATCCGTTTTTTCAGGAATCCGCTCTAAATAATAAAGAGAAGATCCGACGGCAGAAAAGCGGGTCCGACCCTGGGGATGGCCAAGCCACCGTCCGATTCCCCGAGTCAGCTGACGGCCGTCATCGGTCTCCTAGAATCGATCGATCTCGGCGCGACACGGCGTCGCCACCCGCCGGACGCCGCCGCGCTCGTCGCCGGGCTGTCCCGCTGCATCGGCGACGTCTATCCCGAGCTCAGCCTCCCCTCGCCTGAAACTCTAACTCAAGATAACATCAGGCACTCTCTCTCTCTCTCTCTCTCTCTCTCTATCGTGGGCGTATTGCTTCTTGCATTTCCACTTTGATTTACATCTCCCTCTGTCGACATTGATGGCGAGAGATGGAAGAAAGGACGTTTCTTTGTCTGATCCGTTCGTTCGTTTAGTGGGTTGATCATTGATGGCAGTGACACTACATGGGTTGGTGAACCCTCTTGAGTTTCACGTCATATCACTGCTCAGAATGAAGTTTGCGCCCTGTGTTCTGAGGTTGTTTGATTGTTAGAGAGCATGCATTCCTTTCTTTGATATGAGTTCTGAGCAAAGCTCGAGTCTTGACCAATGGCTGCTTGGGGTATTTTGCCAAAAATCCAGTCTTTCTTGCTCAAGTAAATTAGTTTCTTTTCGGGGAGTCGCCTCGATGTAGTTTATGTTGCCCTCCGTACAATTATGTCACAGGGTAAATGGGTATTCAGATTGAACTTTTTCCAATTGCATTTATGGCTTCTGTTATTGGTATTCAGGGAAGCGAGTCATGGTGTTGAAGAAGCTTTAAAATTGTTAAACTGCCTGCACCCTCTGCAAGCTTCGGACATTTACAGTCTCGAAGTTGAAAGCATGTATCCTGTTGCACGGTGGCTTGTCAATCATGTTCGGACGCACGTTGGAGTTACGGGGGATGAGGTGAGTTTGGCTAATTGGTGCGGTGCCATGGTTCTGAACTAGTTTTGGGTCTTTACATGCTAATGTGGGTTCTTTTCTGTTGTAAATTGAATCACTCTTTCTACTAAGATCATGCCATCTTTGCTCTAGAGACACTCGTACTACTCACACAGGACTTTTTGCTAAAGATCAGGAGAATACACTTTGGCAGCTTGATGGTGGATTAGGTGCTGCAAGAACTACTTTTGAGTCTAGATACGGCGATCCAGAGGAAAAGGTTAGTGAGATGATATAACGGTTGGAGCTCATTAATTCGGATTCATGCAAGAGATTAACACTTATTTAGGAGTACTTTCTTCAAAAGGCAGAAGCTCTTTTCTCTGTTTCCTATGGTAGCTAGATTCATGTAGTGGTAACTTTAGTTTTCTTCTTCTCCTTGCCAGAAGCTGATGAGAATGCGTATTTTAGACGAGATGCAACTCTTACACGAGAAAATCAGGGCAGCAAAAGTCGATTCTGTGGTTCACCGATTAATGTTGCTCATGGAGTCACTGAAGGTGGATATTCTCCCTTTACTATGTGGACATGTCTCTAAACCATTTTTTTATGCTAATGCATTTGTTCCTGGACCAACTGCTAATTTAGCCTCAAATCAATGTCAATTTTCATTTTCTGGGGTTTGGCCAGTAGGTGGATGTCCTTCCATGTTCTCTCATAATCTGTCATGTGTAGATCCATATTTTTACCTTTTTTTTCCCCAATAGTCTTTTGCTCCCATTTTTACATTTATGTAATGGGAATGGCTGCAGGCCTTGTAAAAGAAAGAATTGGATTGCCAATCTGATCACACTGCAAAGAAATCAGATTTGGAAGCCAAGATTATTCACTTGGAGGAGAAAATATCCAACAACTGTGATAGCAAGAGTCTCCATGATGATTTAGACCATTGTATTAGCATATCACTGGAAAAGTTGCACCTTGCGAAGAAGGTATTGGATCTTATTACTACCCTTGAGGACTTATGTCATCTGATTGTATATTTTGATCCACTGCCAGAATGTCACCAATCCATAATTTCTGCATATATCTGATCAACACATTTGTTTTTTTTTTGGGTCGCTGATCAACATGTTTGAGTCATGGTGATTAGTCAATGATTGAGCACAATAGAGGCTAGTCAACAGTAATCCATCATGATGGTCCATATGTGAATTGAAATGTACTGCAGGGTCCGAATCACAATGAAAGCAATAGAAGGATCTTGTTGAGAAAAGGTAGTTTTTGCTGGGATTCTGATGTCCTTTTTTTCTATGTCAGCCAAGGAGTTGTTTTATTACTGTGTGTTCATGTTCATATTTTCTGCGAAAGAATTTTGGCTGATGCTTTCTTCTGCCATCCCTTTGTAACTTGTACGGATTATAATGAGCAGAAACATAATGGAAGTTCTCTTCTCTGGGGGGCCCTTTCTTTAGTTCAATGGATGGGACAAATAGTGTTTGAGATGAATTGCTAATTAGCTAGTGCAATTCACTGCTTATCCTCTCTGCTTGTTGTGAACTCAATTTGGTCTACCTTTGGAATTTGACATTGGATGGCTCTAATCAAATCTTGTTCTGTCATATAAGATTTTGGTCAAGATCTCTTCTTTGATTTCATGTTCCAGTTTTTATAATGGTGCATGCAAATTTTCTTACAAGACTGCAATCTTTATGATAAAAGAAAATAATGGTGTATCAATTGGGTAAAATTTGTCTTGGGATTTTAAATCTTTCATGTTTTGATTCTGATGTCTATCCAGTAAACTGCTGCCATTGACCAAGGTGTAGCATTTCTCTGTGTGTGCAGTAGAGCAATTTAATATCTTTGGCCTTGGGCCCAATTTTGGCGGGCAACCTTTGAGTGATGGATTTTTCAAGTGGATATTATTTTTGTTATGATTTCTTTTGCAGAATGCAATACAAATGACTTGCTGTTGCATGCCTGATTTTATTTGGTCCAAAGATATAGCTTAGCTGTCATACCTTTTGAGCATATTTTGTCCTGCAATTCTCATTTATGGTGCATAATGTATTCCTGATGATAGGACCTAGCGGCTAGGCTGAGGATGGTATTGTCTGTAAAGCAGCAACTTGAAGATGTGCCTTCCCAATCGGAACTCATTCAGCATGTTCTCTCTCTCCCTTGCCCTAATTCTGTCTTTTAGATTTCTCTAGACTATGATGACCTGGTCTATTTTTATCACCCAGATTTTTCAATTTTCTTTTGGCTCCTGATTTCATTGTCTTGATTCCATAGACTAGTTTGATCATTTCCTAGTCCTTACTCTGGTCCCGCAACAGGTATTTTCTTTACTCAGCATTTGTAGTCTGTGTCAAAATCATAATATGGTTTATAAATTGATATAGTGTGTGCAACACGTCTAGCCTTTTCTCCTTAGTCGTTCTTTTCCTGTTTAATTGAAGATCCAAACTCTAGTTTTCTTCTTGTTCTTCTTCTTGAGTGTAGTTAGTAATGCTCTAACATGAAAATGGTAATTAAGCTATGGGATCCTGCACTGATGAGACATGTAGATCAAACTACTGGCAGTGGTGAGATGAAATACTTAAATTGAATCGTCAACAGGCATGCATTGGATTACCAACTATCTAAAGAAAACATTAATCCCAACAAGTTAACTGATCCTACCAGTAAGGGACCTTAAAATTGTGATTTAGACATAATCTAGGGATGAAACTATAGGAGTGATGTGGGTTACAGGAAGTACTTTTTATATGTTCATGTTAAAGGATTCTGGAACTTTTATTGACAAACAGGCTTGCCTTATGTCCAATTATTGTCAAGCTAAAAAACTATTTTGCTGACAAAGTAGAAGATGTGAGAGATTTTGTGGAGAGGTTGCTCAAATTTTTGAAATTTTGTAACATCACTATTAACTGTTTTAAAAGTTTAAACTATTAGATGAAAAAGCTTGATTGGTTTATTATCATAACTCTAACATTAACACTTTTTCATACTTTTAACATTTATGATTTTTTATGTCTACATCTGCACTATGGATGTAGACATGAAAAGTCACGTACTTATATCAGGGGACAAAAATGGCCCCACTTTTTTTAATGTCCAAAACAAATATCATGAACCCTTACTTGAGGGTATAAAAGGGCCATCATTGTATTTTCCGTTCAAGCAATCATTCATGGCAGCGATGTGGTTAATGATGCTTACGTGTCATGCTGACTTGTCACTTCCTTTTAAAAAAAATAATAATAATAATTAAAAATTAAATATTTTTTAAGCTAAAAAATAATTTTCACTTAACATTAAAAGAAAAAAAACAGTTAACTTAGAAGAGGAGTGAGGGGAAGGGGGAGTGGCCGGTGGCAGTGGCCGATGCCATCCTTGAGGTCGGCATTGGCTGCAACGACGTCTCTCATTGACATAATTAGTTGACACCATTGTCATTTGGCCATAGGACAGAGTAGTCAAAGGCGACTGCAGAGAGAGGTGCCATTGGTGCTTGGGGTTGGGTGTAGATGGAGGCTGAATATTTGACAGTTCTGCTTGATAAAATTTACAAACAAATTGTAAGTGTCTGTCAATGGAACATTTGGATCATCGAGCTGAGACCACTTTAATGGAACACCGGCACCCTAATTGTCACCTCTTTGCTTGCCCTTGTACCCATGGCAACCATTCTGCTCCATCAATTGACTGCTCTCGTGACCTTTTTGCACTCATCTAGAGCCATTCTGAACCTCCCGGATTTAGTTATTCAGTATAAAATTAAGCCAAGCCATTTTTGCTGACATGTTGCGGTTAACACTAGCCTCAAGGGTAGTATCGACCACCGCTGCCGGCCCACCCCCTTCCCCTATCTCATTCTACATCCATTTTCCTTTCTTTTTCCTTTAATCTTAAATAAATATCATTTTTTTAGTTTAAAAATCTTTAATCTTAAAAAGCGCCATGTTGGCATGTCTTGTAAATGGCATCTTATGTCAACTGCCTCATAGGATCACTGGTGTGGAAAATACAATGGCGGCCCTTTTTGTTCCCTGAGTAAGAGCACGTGATTTGTTTTTGAAACATTCAAATTGGGGCCATTTTTGTCCCCTAGGTACAAATACATTATTATTATTATTATTTTATTTTTTTTTAGACTTGGTTCTTGTCAACCTGCTGAAATTGCACTGCATCTTTTATGCTCAAAATTACCAACTTAATTTTGTCTCTCCTTACTATCTCCCCAGCAATGCCAAACATCATAGGTTGTAAAAGATTTTGTGGACCACTGTCAATAGTTCTAAATGATTAGATTGTTGGATGAAGGTGTGGTATTAATATTTAAAGACTTCAACACTCCTACTCGCGCATAGGCTGGATTTTGACACAACATTAAAGCATGTAAATATATAGTATGGGAAGTAAATAAAGGCCTGGAAAGATTTGAACTCAGAATTTGATGTTCGGCTGCCATTAAAGATTTTATGGAACCGTTGCTAACTGTTTTAAAAGTTTAAGTTGTTAGATGACAGCGTGGTTTTAATGTTTAAGTTCTTGCAGGAGGATTTTGGGCCTTCTCTTCTCCTTTTAAGTATTTCTACTACTTGTTAACTTTAGATAGTTGATCCTGTTCACATGATGATTTGCTTCCTAATTCCCTCCTGAAACAAATTTGCTGTGCTGGGCATTGTTAATTCAGTTTAAGTTTTAACTATCAGAGTGGATCAATCTGGGTATGGTTTAAGGGTAAACTTCTTCCCTCAGTATGAGAGTATGTTCTTTAGGGATTGGTAATCAAAGTGCTCTTTGCAGGTATGAACACCATTTTTCTGAGTTGAATATGAATATTGAGGTGAGGAGTTCATTTTTTGAGGCTTTGCTTCTATGTATCTTGTACATTATATTGGTATAACTATTCTTAGTGCTGACAGTGCAATTACAATTCCTTTTGTTTGTTAATTTACAGGAAATTCATAGACAAACGCGTAAATACTATGCAACATATAATGCACTTTTGGAGCTTAAAGAGCTAATGCTGAAGGAAACATCATTATTGAATTCACTAAATTCCCAGGTTTAACATAATCACTTGAAGATCTTGATTAATATTTGTCAGTTCCCCCTCATCTTCTGAAATGCTCCCCATGTCCTCTCCTGTAATCATTCTATTTTACCAGTTATCTTCTCTTCTTTCTTTGAGTCACATGAATGTTGCCTCAAGCGAGAAGTATCTAGCTGCAGTGAAATTCATTTTGAAAGGGCTCATGGGCCCCCACAGATTTCTCTTTTAGCGAAGCCCTTAATTAGTATTAGAATTCTAAAGGAAGTTATGACTGCATATACTGTGTTAGAAACTTCCAGTGAAGTTCCTCTTAAACATGGTTTTACGTACTCTTTCTAATGGTTTATATCACAAACATAAGCTTTTGGTTGGTCATCAGCTTTTTAACAGTTTTATCTTCCCTGAAACTATTTTGTTTATAATTCCATTCAGTTTCAAGATGCCATAAGTGATACTGCTGGTCGCCTGAAACTTATTGATTCCATGGAAGGAATTCTGAAGGGCATAAAACAGGTAACATTATATACAAACTTTGTGCCTTCTCCTCCTCCGGCTTGGCTTAGAGTTAATTTCACTGCATGAAGTTGTAACATGGATTATATGGTCCTATGTGCAATTTTTACGAACTATACATCATTGCTGTATCTTCAGCTAAGTGAAAATTGAACAATTGGTCTTGTGCTGAACGTTCTATGGTTGTGTTTTCAGAAAATAAAAGAGATTGCTGTTGCCATCTTTCAGTTGCATTTTCTTGCTGGTTCATTCTTGTCACCTCTCTTTGAACATCTCTACACGTCTACGTCTTCTGTCTCCTGTATAGGGTTGGATGCCTTATTATTTAAAAGAACATATTTGGGGATGTCAACATGCATACATAGACATTTTGTTGGTAGAACTTTTTCCATCTAATCTTTAGTGGGAAGAAAGATAATTGGTGCTAATATGTTTCTTTTTAGTTTTGGTACTCTGTTCATCAATTGATCTTTATCCTTATGTTCGTGTTTGGGTCTCTTAGAGCACCCAGCTAATTGCGATTGTTTGTCAATTGACTTACACATCTACTAATACCACTTTCTCCAGTTACTACTTTTATATATTTTCTGATGCCCATTGGGAGAGCTCTACAGACATGATGAAAATTTTGAGAACATTTTTGATATCTTGGGTGTTGGAAGACTTTTGGGTTGGCTGAGCCTGAGATATGTCAGTCTTAGACGCTTAAACTATGTGTTGTACAATGAGGCCCATGTCAAACTTTCTCAAAAGAATGGAGAAAGCTGTAAATCAGTTTTATTTCTTTTTTCCTTTAGCAGTTTTTTTGTATTAGGCAGCACAGACAGATTGTGTTGTTATGCAGAAGCCACAGAAAGTGCAAGAGGGGATCCAGGCTGATCAGAAGGTCTGCAATACACTCAGGGAGAAGTATGCGGCAGCAGCAGCTAGTCAGAGACGCGGTTCCAGTCTGTTAAGAGCTCTTCAGGTAACCACTTGCGCCAGAACAGTAACTAACTGAAGTACACTGTTCTTCCTCATCTTCGTTCCCACACTGAAATGTGTTCTTAAATATAAGGAAGCCAAATGTGTTCTGTTTTCATATGTATAGAGTCGGATCCCGTAGTCAGTGGTTCTTGTGATGATGCTATGGAAGGTTATTACTGCCTTTTAGTTTTTATGAGGTCATTGTCTACAGTGGCAGACACTACGAATGAACAATCTTTCTACAGACATATCCTTTTTTACCATTGTTTTGACCTATTTTGGGACCTCTCTGTGAAGTTGACATTATAAAATCACTTAGTCCCTTCCTTGTAGTTAATTCACATCTTTTTAGTGGGTCTGAGTAATATTGTAGCTCCAAATAAAAGAGAAAAAGGTTCTTGGCCTAGTGGCGTTCAGGGATAATTTGATCTGTATAGAAAGAGGGATGCAGATCATCCATTTTCTAGGGAGTCTTGAGGAACTAATGGTCAGGGTGCAATCAAGTTATATTGCCACTTGTTTTATAATCTTCTATCGACTGGGTAATTGGCGCTGACTAATTTAATTACAATCTGATCTCTCTTCTTTCTTACTGCTTATTTAGAGAAACCATGGAATAAATGGCATATGTTTGAAAAATTGGTAGATCTTTCTGGAGGGAGTGATGACAAATAACCCTACAGCAAAGAGAAAATTTCTATTCTCGTACACATTTTTCTTTTTAAATTATTGTCACCAATCAATACCAATCCATTGTGCGTATCTTGTTTATGTTAGTTGGGTTCTGTTCGAGTTTCGTAATCCTTAGCTATACATTAGTTTAGTCTAGTACATTGCTTCAATATCTTACGATAGTTGGTTCACCCAAAGCCTAAATTGAGACACCTGATTTCCTGTCCAGAAATGCTGCTACACCATGTGAAGTTGAGGTGATAGGAAGTTTGTGAAGTTGTGGAACTAATATGAGGGTGCAGCTTTGGTCAAGATGATTCACGTGACCTGTGTATCACATGCCTGCGTACGAAACTAGTAGTCTATGCAATGCAGGATTGAGGCTATGTGCATCTGGTCATCCTGAGAATCCTCAATGTGGGGGCATCATGGATTGAGGGTCCCAGTTAGCATGTTCAGGTAAATGATTGCAGATTATATGGAGCGACATAAGTCTTTAGTTACTTTTGATGTTAGGTCAAGGCCTTAAATTGTCGTGTATGGTTTTCAAAGCCAGCACAAAAGCCAATTATTTGGTTCTGAATGATGTAAAATTATCTGGATACAACGTTTCTTACCTTTGATAATTATAACATGATTATTTTAGGACATTTTTCTTTACTTCTCCTAATCTTTATGCTATAATCCATCTAAGATGACTATCTTTGGATCGTCATTTTCCTAGTCATCTCTTCAACCATTGGTCAACATGAATCTTCTGAGTCTTTTTGATAGTCATGTCTTTTATTCCAAACCTAGCTAAGTGATAAGAATATCTTTACTTGTGACATCTTTTAGTTTATGGGTTTTAAATCTTTGTGGATTTGCATTGATCTGATATTTTACTACATGATTGAAGAGGGTGCTAGCTGGTGATTGAATTTCTCATGTCAAGACGGGGTGATTTGTCTTATTCTGAAAGAAATATCTTATTGCAAAAGGGTTAAAGAGATTGTTGTTCACTTGTCTTTGTACTATAATATTTTAAGCCCGGTACATCTGTTGCCTTTTGGCATCAGGACAATAGGGGCAACACTAACGACACTTAGCCTGACATCCCATCATATGCATATGTTTTCTTCTGTAGACACGCTGTGAATTGTGTGAGGGGACATGCAAGTGCCATGTTGCCCACCCTACATGACAAATGAAAAGAGAGCTTTTTCATTGCATTTTTAATTTTCTTCTTTTGGCTGCATATTCTTTACTTAATTTAGCTCAGAAAATCCATGCCAAGATTCGTTCCTGTATTGCACATCATCCTTTGAAATGGTCCTTGATTTAAGGAGCAAAGTGTTTGGTCCATCATGCACCAATCAAGACCTACAGCTTCATAATCAACTGTGCTCAACATAATGGAGTAGTTATTAGAGACAATGAAATCATCCATATCTGAGTAATATGCCAATCATGGGTGATAAGAAGTGCACCTTCTTTAGATGCTGCTTTTTGATGCTCTTGAAACTCCTTTACGGAGGACAAATTTTGGGTGGGCCACAGAATTAGGCAAAAAGAAATATTTATAGCATTTTCCCCTGACTCAGGGCAGACACATGGGCAACTGGAGTCCTTTTAATGACATGTCATTTTTTTAAGGTCTCCTTAGTTGTCGATAAGTTAAAAAGACTTTGGAAATCCTCAGAAAATGACAACATAGCATCACCTCTCCCCCACCACCATAAAATAAAGCAGAATATAATTGAATAAAAGACATGTAGAAGGGGGGCACAGAGCCAGACACTTCCAAACTCCCCAGAAAAGGACAAGAAAGAGGAGAGTACAAAGAAGAGCAAAACCTCTCTGATCTTGGAAGATGCGTTCGTAAGCAAGAACAATACTAAGAAAGGGAAAATGAGAAGACTCAGTCATCTTTAATTAACAAAAGTTTATCACATCACTTGATATACCAATTTATGAATCTATGTTAGTATGCTCAGCGTTATTCTCGTCCCTTAACATCATAAGCTCGATTCCATAGTTCCACGAGATATTATCAATTTCGATATTACTTAATTCAAGGGAAATCTTAGATTACTCGCATGAGATAGAGCAAAAGGCTTGTTAGAGAAATAAAAACAGAAGACATGCAATCATAAGGTGAAGAGAACACTATTATGACTTTAGATCTTCTTTCATTTCTTATTCCACCAAAAGGAATGCTAAGTCCATCTCCAAAAGGATTAGACTAATGCAATGGTATTATTAATTAATTTTCTCTGTCATACTCCATTAAAAACACAGATTCAAAAGCTTTGGCCAAGGTTCCAAACTCTTCCATGATTTAAATACAATCAACAAACACAACATAAGAGATCGGTCATTCTAGTCGCACATCGCACATGCTTCTCCTTTAACTTAGTGTACTAGAAACTTGTCACTTCACTTTGTTCCATGATTATTGTAATGAATTCTTGAACTTGCGTGGAATTCGGCCATGAGATAAGCTTGCCATAGCATGAAATTCCATATTAAAGCAAGAAACTCCATTTTTATCAAGATTCTTTTGGACTGATGCTAAAGTTGGCCTGTTTTGGAGGTATTCTACTTTTTGATTCGAGCCTTCCAAGTGCTCACAGAACCCTCAATCTGATTACGAGTGTTTAGCTTGCAAGTACATGTCAAGAAAGATAAGGTCGTAAAAAAATAACTATTATCATCATCATTACATCTCAAAGAAAATTGGACTGCCTTACTTTTCAATGAACTTTATGCAATCCCTCGTACATGAATTTATAGTAAGACTCACTTTGATCCACTAATTCAATCATTAGAAGAGAGCGTTTGGAAAGAAATTGAATCAAATTAATTTAATTTATTTTTTTTATAATTTTTTTATACTAGAAAGTAACTCGAACATAAATTTGAGATTTATATTTTTCATTAGCTTTTTATGTTATTAATTGTTATAACCATCAAATGTTAAATCATATACATTAACTTGAAGTGTATATTTAATCTTTTGTTTGATTATCTACGTAACTACTAATTAGAATGTTAGGTAGATTTCAAATTGAAATTTTGGTTGTTTATTGCGTAATTTATTTGACCAAAAAAAAAAAATTATAGCTTGCGTAAGTCGACCCATAATCCCCACAAAGTCCTATGAAAGGACTTGTAGCCAGAGGAAGGTGAAGACAAGTTTGACTACGCAGTCTTGTCTGGTTTCAAATTTACGGCTTTTGACTTGTCGTGACAATTTATTTATCTTCTTTCTTTGCCCCTCGTATATCGTCCCCTTTTTTTAAATTAAAAAAGCACTTTGCCCACTAAATTTGAAGGTTAATAAATAATTTGTTATCATGACATTTGAATTTTGGACCTTAATTAGCCTAGACTAGTTCCAACAAAATATAGACAAATCATTCAGTCACGAATCATTGATTGAGGTACACTCATAAAAAAAGGCGAGTATAGACCCAAAATTCCTCCGGCTGAGAAATGCTCCGATTTGAATATGGTATTACCGCTTTCAAACAAAGTGTAGCCAATCAATTTGTGGAGGCTCTGTTGATGCACCAAGGCTTTTAGTTATTTGCCATTCTTAATGTTAGTTACCTTTTGTGTCTTTCTTGCATAAGATCAAGAAAAGATGGCTGTGATAAGGGTGAAAATCATATCCAATTCAACTCAGGAGCTAGACCAAACTAGCTTGAAACCACTGGTTCGAGGCCTAGTATAGGAATAGCTGGTTTGGTTTCCTAGAACCAGTCTAGGACCGTCTCAATCACCGATTCCAAGGCGAGAACCGCTAGTTCTACTTGGGAATCAATTCAACTAGTTCAGTTCCTGAAGTTTTGTCTAGAAAAAAAAAAATTGGAACGCATCAATAATTGAGTCATGATTTTTAACATGAACAAAGATGATAATCGCTTGACCAACGAATGCTACTAAAGTAAAATGGTTCAACTTGTGTATATATATCATAAGAATTTTCCTTTTTAATTAAAATGGGACGGTTCCAGACCTTAAAAGGCGGTTCAATCTGATTGGAACGAGCACACATCCGTCCGAAAATCTCTTAAAGCGTGGCAATCGCATCTTGTCATCATTCGCTGATGCTTGACAAAATAAAAATGTGCTGAGTACTGTGGCGGTGGAGAAATTCCAATCGCTGAACAAGAGGCTCTCTTTGTCTCATCGTCACATGGGTTAAGAAAGATATCAAAACGTGTCTGACTATTTCTTCTGTCCTAATCTTTTCCTTTTGATTTGTCAACATGAGGCGGACGCAGTTGACAAAGAGTTTTCTTGCGGATTGTTTATATAATTAGGATTCCAACCAGCAGGTTCAGGATAATAATTCACAACTCAAATGCTTCATTTAGGTTATGGCGACTTCGATTTCCACCCACTGAAGCTTTGCAAATTAACTTCCATATGCACAAACGTGGAGCTTTTGTCTTTTTCACAAGCGGCTATCCATCGAGACGCATGAACGTTTACATTATTTATGGAATAATCATGCGTCATGCGCCTGACTAGGAACTAATAACAAAGATCATACTTTACAGAGAAGACGACGGGAGGGGCAAAACAAAGACAATGGTTGATTCTTCATCATCTAATCCTAATCATAGAGAGTGCCTTGTCAAGGTTCTTGGCCTTCATCTGAATGTAATCCTTCACTGTGACGGACCGGAACCGGGCAGCGTCCTCTCGGCCTGAGGCCTGTGTGAGTCCATGAATAGGGCCGACGTGAAAATCCGTCGGGGGTCCGTAAAAGTAACCGACGGTTAGCCGGTGCCTATTCTCACTTGGGATCACCCGGTGAACGACAGTAGGGAACATGGCATTGGACATGATGTGGAGCATGTCACCCACGTTCACCACAAGTGCACCGTTCATGGGAAACACGGGAACCCAGCCTCGGCCTTCCCTGTGGACTTGGAGCCCATGTGCGCTGTGGTTTTGGTGAAGAATTGTCAAGAGGAAGGTATCGGTGTGCGGCGCGAGCCCCATGGCCTGGCGCGGATCGGGACACCGCGGGTACGAGTTCAGCTGCAGCGCAGTGCAGGCGTTGCTCCGGAGTCGCGGCCAGTCGACATCGTGCTCGGATATGCCGAGGTACTTCAGGATCATGGCGAGTAGTCTCTCTGAGAGCGCCTTCATTTTGTCCTGATAGTCTTCCATTACTTCACTGTTGCACGTGACCCCAAGAAAACACGAGAGGACAAAAACATAATGATGCCCAGTACAAGTAAGATCAATAATGCTAATGATACCAAGACAAGTCTATTAGATCTGCATAAAACCAAGTTTTGTAAATACATTTTTGTATTTATAGCATTATTCATAATGGAAATTACTCCTTCACTAAAATAAGAAATTAGTGTTGAGCATATTACAAGCTTTTGCTAGAAGTGGCTTATTAGCTCTGCAAAAGCGATAAAAACCTAAGAATTTTTCAGCATCACTCCGTAGTAAGCTTGAATAACAAGTTCTCTAATCTTTGATAAATATGCAGCTCCCTCCCCTCTTTTAGCCCTTTGATTTTCAGGTTCACTAGAATCACAAAGTCGACTACTTTCTGGGGGAGTATCTGAATCTCTAGAAACAAGGAAAGAAGACTGTTCAATTTAGTCATCATGCAAGTAAGTATATAGGGGAAAATAAGTAGCTAATCTTCTTAATTTGCCTTTGGTGCTAGAATGGTATTGAACTAGGTTCAGGAATGAAGTAGAACACCATATTCCTTGCACTCAAAGAGTAATTATCTACTTATTGGTTTATAAAGACTTTTTAAATTATCACCAAAATTTAATGAAAGATTTCTCCAGCCAAACCCTGGTTCTTCCTAGTCATGCCTAAATAAACCATCTACCCACTCATCACCTTCTCCACGTGCATGAACTGACCATGCATGGAAGTTACCACTCACCAAAACTTGCCATACCCATGAGGCCAAACCTCCCTAGCATGCTCCAATGGCGATCCCATCATGGTAAACCCTTCATGCCACATGAACTTGTTGAAGAACGGTGCGATCCGAGCGACGCCATAGCCTGTAGCTCCACTGGGGGACCTGAGGGCCTTCACCTTGGCTCTCGCGGGGAGCGTGAAAAACCGCCAGGCTTGCGACTCAACCTCCCCCAGAAGACTTGAAGGGATTCCGTGGTTAGTGACCTGGAATATGCCCATAATTTTGCATGCATGACCCGCCATTTCGATCGCATCCGGGCTATCGAGATCGATGGCTGGAATTGAGAAGTGATCGCCATCTAAATTGAACATCCTCCTTGGAGACTCATCGTCTGATTGAGGCCATGAATGCGATTGCGGCACTTCTTTAGCAGAATCAAAGTCTATGGGGATGATGTGCTGAAGATGGAGAGGTGTCTCTGTGTAGGCTTCAGAGAGAGTAGCCATGAAAAGCTGGAATTTGAAAGGCAAATAGAAGCTAACAAGGAAAGATAGGGTTCTTTATATGGTCTTCTTTCATTAATCATAGAAGGTTATATATATGCACGCCCACTAATGGAGTGAGTATATAATGTAAACATCTGGTACAAATGTTAATAGGGTTAAAATGGGGCCGGCTGGTGGACAGAAGTGGTGTCTGGATGTGGTTTTGGAAGGATGTTGGGGAAGGTGGAAATAAGACAAAATAGTGGACAGAAAAAATTTGAAGAAATTGTGGCGTCTCAATAAGACTCCAAACAGTTTTTAGTGTTTACATGACAAGGCTGTTTTTTCCTTTCTTTCCTTTCTTCTTTTTTTGCGCTCTCGTGTGGACAATAAACACATGCTCTGTCCACTAGTGGGAAAAGAGAAAATGGACCCACTTAAAGAGACTTTTTGGATAGAAATACAGTACGAACTTGTTATCTGTATGATGTGTAGTGGAAATTGGGCAAAACTAATCATACTACATAAACTAATGTATTGGACCATGCACTTTTTCTAACAAAATCCAACACGGTCTTAATTACTATATATTGGGATTGGAGTTAATTTAGTGAAAGAATTTAGGCAATTTTTTTTTCATATGTAGTTACATAAAGTACACGTAAGATTATAATTACAACGGGCCAAGAGTGGTGTTGAGGTACTTGTACTAGGAATTCAAGGAAGGGATAGTTATCATTTTAGAGGAAATTTCAAGGTGGGGTTGGTCGCCATGCCAAACTAGTCAAGAGTTGACGTTGCTTCCCGACGATAGTCATAGTAGGTTGAAACCAGTTATTATGCTTAAGTGATATGTATATCTCGTTCGAGAAAATGAATACCGAAGCTAAATTGGGCATGGTATGATCAATTATGAGGATGTTATTTGACATATTGTACTTGAAAAGAATCTATTGAGGGAAGGTTGTTTTGGTAATCTGACTCACCAAGCACTATAGGGCTTGTCCTTGACAAGGAAACTTTGGGCCTCACAAATGGTATGAGAGTGGGTTTCCCAAACTGTATGGCGAGTGTCAAGAAAAGATCTATTGTCGTGTTTCCTACAAGAAGAGAAATCTCCATTGGTTTTCTAAGATCAAGAGAAGCCTAGTAGGCGAAAGAAAGTTTTGTTGAGGGAGCATAGTTGGCTTGAGATGCCACACTTTTCAAGGAGAGCACAAGTGACTAAAGATTTAGGAATAACTTTCATCAAGGGAAGCAACTGATGGAGTGGAATAGCCTATTCTGTTGCGCAAGCATTTGCCATTCATGTGAGTTTCAAGGGAGTGGCGGTGATGGTTAAAGAACATAAGGAAGTGATTGAATAGCTTGCAATGAGGGTGTTTTAGAAATTGAGTGGGGAAAAGTGTAACTGCCCTAATTCTCCCATATTGATGTGAGTTGGAAGTGGGTTTAGTGGCATTGGGTTGAAGTATGAGAAATGCAAGAGGTACAACTTGTTTGTGGGAGTAGCATCAAATTGTTTGTGCTAGGAATCTAAAGAGAGGATGACCATCATCTTGAAGGATCTTTGCAGATGGGTTGGCCTCTCATTTGCAATTGGTCATGAGCTAATGTCATGCTTTTCATGATGGCCACTGCAAGCTAAAATCAATTATTGTACCAAAGTGTTCTATATCTCACTTGAGAGATTGGATGTACAAGTTAAATTGGACATGGTACTATCAATTGTGAGCTTAGGATTTGCTAAATTGTCTAGGTTGACTTGGTGTTTTGGCTCATGAGGTGCTATAGGGGCTTGTGCTTAGCCAAGAAACTTTCGACCCATGACACAAGTGTGAGAAAATGACAACAGGCCATGGATTAGGAGTACTCCCTTGGTCTTATGTGAATGGACCGGTAGCTCAATCAATTCCTAGAGGCACTACACTAGGGCAACATATTCATGTGCATACAAATTTCATATTATTTCGAGACCAACGTTTAACTTTTATAGTCAATCGTCAACAAAATATATGAAATTTATTCTACACGCCAAGTAGCTTTGACGGTCCCTTTATATTTTGAAAACAAGCAAAAACAAATTGTAAGTTTTGAAAATATTCGAGGAAATTATATAGGGTTAATATTACGAAATGCCCTACCAAACTAATTTTTTGACCGCTAAAAACCTCAAAATAGTACATCTGTGACAAATTACTATTAGTTAGTTTTTGTTAAATTTTATCATCGAATTGCTAAGTTAAATGATACGTGACAGTTGATAGAATTTATTAATTTATAGGTTTTACTCTTCGTTTATCACATGTATATCAGTTTGTGATTTTTCATGGTATTGGATCTAAAGGAGAGTGAATTTGTTACAAATATACTAGTTTGAGGTTTTTGGTAATAAAAAAATTAATGCTGGGTAAATTACAAGTGTACTAGTTTGGGTTTTTCGTGATATTAAACAAATCATAAATGGTATATTATGAAAAACTCTTTTAAATCACTAAAAATCCCAAATTGGTATATATGTGACAAATTTAACGGTAGTTAGTTTTCGTTAAATTTTATCGTCAAATTACTAAGTTGGATAACACGTGATAACTGACGAGTGTATCAATTTGGGGTTTTACCCTTTGTTTATCACTGTATACTAATTTGTGATTTTTCATCATATTAGTCAAATTTAACAAAAACTAACGAAGAGTAAATTTTTCAACAAATGTACAAGTTCGATTTTTTTCTATGGTAAAAAGATTAATCTTTGGTAAATTTACTATAGATGTACCAATTTGAGATTTTCGTAGTATTAACTCAATCATGTATGATACAAAATGTTGATTTTTGTAAATTTTGAATGATTTTAGATGTTTCGCCTTAGATTAAAGTGAAATTGCGTGAGTAGTACTAGGAGTGTTTCGATTAAGCAACGTGCAGATAGGGGTAATATGCACAGTTCTATATGTTGGCCGATTTTTGTCGGTATAACAAGTACTCTTTAGTTTTCGACTAAATTTTTCGTACTTGTACATATGTGTATTTATTTATTTTTCTATTACTAGCCCACCCAATTTTACTTGTGCTATATTGAAATTAGGTGAAATATGGGGAAATTGTAACTGAGACCAAATGATCCATTCTCTTATGTTGAAGGCACATAGAGTGCGTTTGGGAGAATTTTAGGTTTATGACTTTTAGTATCCGAACAAAATTCTTGGATACAAGGTGTTCCCAAAAAAAAAAAAAATCAAATAGTGTTTGAATAGTTGGCTCTTGGTACATTCTAGTAAATTAGTATTTTTTTTTTCCAATGATCTAAAATAACAAGAAAAGGAATAATAAAAAAAAGGTTAATATCCTAAAAAAACCCCAAACCGGTACATCTGTGACTAATCTACCCCAAACTATTTTTTTTATCACCAAAAACCCCAAAACTGGTATACATTTGACAAATTTACCCCAAATTGGTACAATTGTAACAAATTTACCGTCTATTAGATTTCGTTAAATTTTATTGTCAAATTATTAAGTTAAATGACACGTGACAATTGATTGGTATACCAATTTGGGATTTTACGCTCCGTTTGTCATAATTTACAATTTTTGTGATTTTTTTGTGGTATTAATTCAATTTAACGGAGGGTATATTTGTCACAAATTTATCAGTTTGGGGTTTTTGTTGTCGAATAAATTAGTTTGGGGTAAATTTGTCATAAATGTACCAGTTTAGGGTTTTTTATGGTCAGTCGGGATAAATTTGTCACATGTGTATCGGTTTGGGGTTTTTTATGGTAAAAAAAATAGTTTGGAATAAATTTGTCACATGTGTACTAGTTTAGGATTTTTCATGATATTAATCCTAAAAAAAAAAAAGAAGAGGACAACAATTACTGCAACTTGACGAATGTCGTCCAGAGGCCATGAGACCTGGGCAAGGCTCGTTGGAGTTGTGCAACCTCAGCCAAGGAGGCCACAGGGTCACTTGAACCATGGTAAGATAGATCTCGTTTAGGCGAAGTTTGCCAATGTCGAGCAACCCTTGGCAAAGCTTGCTCGCGTTGCTTTTGGTGGTGTCATGCAACCCTCGTGGGAGGGGTTAATAAAGGTCACTAGAGCTCGACAAGGCACGTTGAGGCTGTGCGACCCTAGACAAGGTTGCTATGTTGATCGACCCAAGGTGAGACAGATCTTGCTTGGCGAAGCTTGATGGCGTTGTGTGTCCATTGGCAAGCTAGATCTGGAGCCCGACAAGCTAGATTAGAGACCGGGAGACCTCAGGACGGCTCGTTAGGGGTGGGCAAACCCAGGCAAGGCAGCATTGAGGTCGCTTGAACCAAGGTGAGGCGGATCTCGTCTAAGCGAAGCTTGTCAGCATGAAGCAACCGTTGATGAAGCTATGTCGGCATCTCTTTACCTCCTCTAGAAAGCTTCCCAGCCATGATTGTCTTTGTCTCCATCTAAGAAACACGAGTAAAATAAGAATATTAATATATTAGTGAGGGTAAAATTATTGAAAGAAGAAAAGTCGATTCAACCCATATAGTAGCATTCCAAAAATGATAAAGTCCAAAGTTGGGGACAGGGGGGGTTTTGCCGTGAGCCTTGAGCATATTCAAAGCTCGACTTTGTACGATTGTGTCACCTAACACAAAAGTTTAGATTCGATGCCCTCAAGAGGTCCAAAGTCACTTGTAAATGCTGCGCCAAATGCGTCCACAAAAATTGACTTTTTATTTCTTGAGGTGTGAATATAGAAGAAGTGGAATTTTATGGCTCGTTGCCTTCTTTTGAAATTTAGAGATGTCGCCGACGGCCAAGCGTCAAGTCGGCACATGATGATCTGACAAAGCGTTTTCCACTCCCATTTGTAGGGCATTAGAAATTTCTTCAGCTTACCTAGATATTGCTCACGTCGCGGAAGATTTTGCTTTTCTACAAGCTTTTTTTTTCCTTTCGTGATACATGTGAAGATTTGATTATTCTATGCAAATTGGGGGATCACCGTCAAGGGTAGAGTTTTGTCTTTTTAGATTACTTAAGAGGTCTCCTAATTATGATGATTATTCGATTGTGGTAGGACGAGGAAACTGCCGTGACACAATGAGATTCGCTTGGTGCTCTAAAAGAACTCAACAATTGACGTAAGGAATAAAAAAAGAAATAAAAGTGAAGAAAATTTTCCTTCCATTGATAGCCGTGATAGAATTTGTTTCTCTCTTTTTGAGCTCATTTCGAGAGGTCTATTGACTCTAGTAATTATCGGAATTCAATATGATGAAAGAATTTATCGTGCCCAAAAAGATTAGTCGCAAGCTCCAAAAAAAAAAAAAAAGGCCAACAATCGAGGTTATAAAAAACAAAGCAGGGTAATTTTCATTCGCCGACATTAAATCTGATGCAGATCCACTAGTTAGAGCTTTCCAACCCAAGTTATAGAACTTGAACCACAAATTTTTGAAGCATAGACCGATCCACACGCTTCCTCCCTACATCAGAAATTCCTTTCCACGCGAGTCGCGATGACCAAGCAATTCCTTTACGCACACAGGAAGCCCACATTGACCAAATTGCATTATTGTGTATTCATCCCAAGATTCTTTCTTCCCTCATAACTCGATCTAGCATTGTCTTTGAATCGATTTTGTAAGATTTTATGGGACCACGTCCTATGATATGATTTAATATATAAATATTTTATCACTTCCCTTCACTTCTTGGTCTAATGTTTTTGCTTAGTACTGAGTGAGGAAATATTTCGTTGAGGAGACAAATGAGGCATTGAAAAGATTCAAACTCGGGACCTCTTGCTTTGATACCGTGTAAAATTTTATGAGAGCACTATCAAGTATTCTAAAAAATTTAAGTTATAGTGTGGTTTAATATTTAAATTTTTGATCAAATCTTATTAATTCTAAAAAATAGAAAACACTTTGAGTTATAGAGACAATAAATTATTGAAATTTCTAAGACTTCCAATTGCATCAAGTAGATAATAACATTTCGTAGGCTCATTTTGATTGACTATATCAATTACACTTGGAGATATAAGACTTCAAGATATAGGTAGGATGATTTGGCCAAAGGCTTTGTATTAAAAATTGGACTTCAAAGTAATAGAGCAAGAAAGGCGCTGAGATAACAGTGCGATATTCGACTTCGATACAAAACCGAATTTGACCTCGTTATAGAAGTAGGTAAAGGAGTGGCAAAAGACATCAAGGAAACATTGATAGTTCATGTTGCTTTGCCGGTCAAGTTGCCCATATTCTAACAACCCCATTTGGACAAGTGTGAGGAGTGATTGCTGGAATAAGAGAGCTCGGATAAATAGCGTCTCCTGGCAATCTTTTACCAAGAGTGAATTGAATTTCGTACTGAACATGAGGAGAGCATTCTTGAAATATATATGTGAAATTGAAATTAACTTAAAAAAGACATCTTTTAATGTTACAAAACTTTTAGCATCAGAACTCTAATGTTAATAGTGCTGAGGTGAGAATACTATGAGGGGAAAGTTCCACTGAGATGGTTGACTCCTAAAAAAGTGCCTACTATTAGATTATTAAATCATGCATTCAAATAATAATGTAAGCTTTTTAAATAGTTAGTAATGGTTCCACAAAATCTGGCAAAATACCAGAGTAGCAAATCCCAAGTTCAACGCTACAAAGCTTCCGTTTGCGACGTTTAGGCCAAAATACAAGCATATGAGTTAGAATATGTAAATATCAAATCTCACATTTATCTAATAATTTAAATTTTTAAAATAGTTTCTAATGGTTTCACAAAATCTCACACCTATGTACAAAACCATGAGGCTCAATATGGGATTGACTAGAGTGAACAATTTCTCAAATGAGTGAATCTAGAGGTGCCACACAAATCGATAAAACAGTACACTGATTAAAAGGCATATTGAGCAAATGCAACATAAGCACATGCTCATAAGCTTATCGGAGGCACCTAGCGGTCAACAACCTATCAATAATGGAGTACTTACGACACTTGGCCCCACTTCCAGCCAATGGCAATCAAACAATCGACTATAAAATTAAACAGAGAAGAACTCAGGTAAATTCTCGAAGCCTCGCATGATCTCACCAACTCAAAATAAAATTCTCTCTTTTCTTATGGCAGACAGACTTAAGTATCGGAAGGCCTTTAGGTCATTGACAATTCTTTTAAAGGATCAAGAAGTTTCAGAGGACCGAAATTTAATCTCCGATATCGTCAAATGAAAAATGCGAAATTCACATTGAATTACCAATTAAAGATAGAGGCAACGTATTATAGTATAGTAATTAAATTTTTAGATTACCTCAACAGTGAATTTAGCCTAAACACTAGCTTCTATTACTCATTATCAAGGCAGATGATGGCAAAAATGTTCTTGGTTGGCAATTCTCAATTGTCGGCATAAACCCAACTAGTGGAAAAGCCTCAAGGAAAGGGGGGCGGATGCCCTCTTTAGTCACATATCAGCTTGACTTTAAGGACAATTGACCTTTGCCCCAGATGAGCTCTAGCATCATAGACCTAATGAGGAGCTAGTCCTTGATTTTTATACGCAATAGTTGGATCTACATCCCCTTTTTTTATTCTTTTTTATTTTGTTAAAATTCAAATATTGGACATTTAGTTTCAATTTCTTTCTTGAAAAAGTTGGTCGATGCCACTTCTGTCACATCTTCTACTCTTTCATCATTTTACTTAACCCCACCCAGCAAAAGCGAAGAAAGACGAGATTGAGGAATGAGTGGTTCTTGAATGTGCTCGACACTGAAAGATTGATATAATGTAAGAATCGGAGAGCCTGGGAAAGCATTCAAGTTGGGCTTCTCTTGCTCTGGCTACTTATTAAATTTTGTTTTTATGCAGATTTCAAGCTACTTAGATAGGGCGCGCATAACAACCATTCTATTTTGGAAATAGTTTCTGGAACAGAAATACATTTTTCTAATTCTATTTTTAGAAGAGTTTATAAACAAAAATAACCGTTTGATAACGATACAAAATTTATATTCTAAAAATAGAAATTCATTTGATAACAATACAAAATTTTTTCCTTTCGGACGGCGGCGATGACGACCGGCGACCTTTAATATAAAAAATAAAAAAAAATGATTTATTAAAAAAATAAAGAAAAAAGTAAAATAAAATAAAAATATCATTTTATTTTAAAATTAAAATATCCTTAAAAATAAATTTATTTTATTTATTCTATTGTATTTATTTTATGAATAAATTTATTTTAAAATGAATAAAAAGTAAAAATAAAAATAAATTTATTTGGCAAAACACTCAAGACAAATAAAAATAAATTTATTAAATTTATTTTTAATTATCATAGATAAATTTATTTTTAATAAACTAAAAATAAAATGATAAATAAAAATAATTTATTTATTTTTATTTTTAATAAAATGATATTTAATTAAATTTAATTTTCATTATTAAAAATAAAAATAATTTTTATAATAAAAAATAAAAAAAATAAAAATGAATAAATGATATTTTTATAATAATTTTTATTTTTAAAATGATATTCATTTATTTTTAAAAATAAAAATTTATTTTATTTTATTTTTAAGGATTTTTTTAAATTTATTCGTAAAAATAAAAATGAATATCATTTTATTTATTAGAATAAATTTCATTTTAAAATGATATTTATAAAAATAATTTATTTGGCGATCGGCGACGGCTGTGGGGGCCGGCGGTTGGCCGGCGACTAACGGACGTTGGTCGACGGCAACAGATGAAGAACCGGTTGACGAACGATGAGAAAAATTTTTATTTCTCATTTCTGTTTCAGAAATAGAGAAATAGAAAATTTCTACTTCTGATGGAATGTAATTCTGGAATATAAATCTATTTCAGAAATAGAAAAACGGAATAAATTTATCAAATGAAATTCTATTCCAGAAACAGATCTGGAATAGAAAAATTGTTTCTTGAACAAAAATTCTGATTTGTCATGCACCCCTTTAGGGGGTGCATGACAACATTTCTGTTCCAGAAATAGTTTCTGGAACAGAAATGAATTTCTCTATTTCTATTTCTGGACGAGTTTCTGAGGAAAAAAATCTGTTTGATAACGATACAAAATTTCTGTTTCAGAAATAGAAATTCGTTTGATAACTGAATAAAATTTCTATTTCTTAAAAGAAAATTTTTCTTTTTTTGGAGCAAATGAGCGGTGCTTGGCTTCGCTTCGCAGGGGAACGAGCGGTGCTTGGGCTTCTGGCTTGGCTTCGCTGAGCAGAGGCGGAGGATGAGGCGGAGGAGGACGCAGAGCAGAGGCGGAGGAGAGGCGGGGCGGAGCAGAGGCGGAGGAGGACGCAGAGCAGAGGCGGAGGAGGAGAGGCGGGGCGGAGCAGAGGCGAAGGATGAGGCGGAGGAGGACGCAGAGCAGAGGCGGAGGAGGAGAGGCGGGGCGGAGCAGAGGCGGAGGATGAGGCGGAGGAGGACGCAGAGCAGAGGCGGAGGAGGAGAGGCGGAGGAGAGGCGAGGCGGAGCAGAGGCGGAGGATGAGGCGGAGGAGGACGCAGAGCAGAGGCAGAGGAGGAGAGGCGGAGGAGAGGCGGGGCGGAGCAGAGGCGGAGGAGGACGCAGAGCAGAGGCGGAGGAGGAGAGGCGGAGGAGAGGCGGAGGATGAGGCGGAGGAAACGATCTCGTCTGAAGAGGAAGACGCAGAGAGGAGGCAGAGAAGAGGCGTCGGGAGAGAAGAGGAAGACGCAGAGAGGAGGCTGATTAGGGTTGAAGAAATAGAAATTGATTTCTCCTCAATTTCTATTTCTGGAATAGAAATCTATTCCAGAAATAGAAAATCTGATTATTTTTATCATGCAAATTTCTGTTCCAGAAATTGGTCTGGAACAGAAAAACAATTTCTGGAACAGAAATTATTTTTATCATGCACCCCCTTAGTGACTGGGCTGCTTTAAGGTGGCTTGAAGTCCAACAAATGTGAAGGTGGTTTTCGGGAAGAATGACTTGAGAAAGTACTTTTGGAGTTAGACGATGAATTCGGCTTTAAGTACTTGCCGCCTTTTTTTCTCCTTCCTCGTTTGGGTATAGCTAGTTTGGTGGTGCATGTGTCAACTTTCGCACACCTCAATTGGTCTACGGGTGCATTTGGGAAGGCTTTTGGGGAAAGTCTTTAGGAAAATACAAAGACCTTTGAGTTAAATGTGTTTTCCAAAATGCAAACTATGTTTGGTAAATTATAGTTTGAAAGCCCTTTGTGAAGTATTTTGAGCAAAATGATGTTTTGGGGAATTATATTTACAAAGGACTTTTGTGATAAAAAAAAATTATCAAAAGAAAGTTAAAAATAAAAATTGATCGGCAAGGGCAGGGGTCGGAAGACCCCCGGCGAGGGCTGCCGGACATCGGGCGACCCCACCACGACCTAGATCTGGGGCGGCGAGGGCTGCCGAACGTCAGGCGACCCCGCCGAGACCTAGATCTGGGGCGGCGAGGTTGCGGGAGGACCTCGCCGCCTTCGGCTCTAGGTCGCAGCGGGGTCACGCGACCTCGCCGCCCCCGAATCTAGGTTGGCGAGGTTGCGGGAGGTCGCATAACCTTACCGACCCAGATCTAGGGGCGGGAAGTCGTGCAACCCAAACCTCGCCATGACCCATGGTGATCGCCGCGACCCAGACAGGGCGGCGGTTGCACCACTCCCTGGTGACAGTTGCTTGGGCCACCGCAACCATGCCGAGCCGTCGGTGGCCGCTCACAGCTTTGAGCAACCCGTCAGTCAACCTCAATGGGTTGAAGAAGATGAACAGTACAATGACAAGGGCAAAACTGGAAAAATCGAAAGTAAGTGAGGATGGTTTTGGAAAAAAAAAATGAACAGTAGCTCTTATATGCCGAAAAAGCTAAAAGCCCAAGGCACCCTCACACTTGTCTTGGGCTTTTAACCTTGAGACTGCCAACTTTGGGCTAATAGGAATTTGAAAGTTGTTCCCAAACACCCAAACTTTGGCCTATGTATCTTTGGAAGCCCAAAGCCCTTTGCAAAGTCAATTCCAAACGCACATTGCGTCCCGTAAATTTCGATCCATGGAAGGGTTGAGTTTCGCATGCTGCACACACAGTCCACATTTCATGAGCTGCATATTCGTATTCAGAGCATAGTGACAGAGACAACCATTACCCAGATCTTACTTATGATGTCTTCATGTATTATGCTGACCCTTACTCTTGTTTTGATGACGTAAGGAGTGGCATTTCTAACATTAAGATCATCATGCTTGATATGAGTCTCTCTCATCATCATATTCATGTACCACACTATTCTATCCCACGTTACACAATTTAGTTGGGCGAGACTCGAAGCGTCCTTATAGGAATTGTGAGACATAGAAAAGTTCAATGAGAAATTGTGTTCTATTTTATGGTTAGGTCATGCATTATTATATGCAATGAACATTATTTTGAATTTCTACAGCAAACTAAACTAGAGGGAGATTCATGTAATGTTAGACTTAGCTGAAGATTTACAAAAAGAAGTGCGTTCTTTAAGAAAATGAACAGTAAATGAGGGAATGGAAGGAGATGAACATTAACCACAATAAAAGGAAAGGAAAGAAAAAAGAGAGAGAAAAGAAAAAGTTAAGAAGATTAGCACAGTACATGAAATGGCATGTTTTGCTTGAGATCTTTCAAGTCAAACACTGGACGTGTCACGTGAAATGGCAAGCGATGGTTGAATTTTTGCCATACCAGTATTTTTATTTAAAAATTAATTGAAAGAATTATATCGAAATGTTCACAATTACATCCGTAGATTTAGGTTTGATTTAGTATTTTTCTCCTATAACGATGCCCCGTAAGTAGAACACCGCCTTCCTACAATGCTGTCATGTCAAATAGGGGCGACCTGGAAATCTTAACTGCCCCAGCGATGTAGAAGCGATCGTTTTTTAGCAGCTTGGGAACGTTTTGAAGAGGAAGATTCGTAAAGACAGGTTTATTGAAACCAGCTTTCAATAGTTGTAGAAAGTAACGATACGATTCGGTCCCCATACCAGAAATAGCTCGGCCGCATGAAGGTTTTAGCATTAACTTTTCTCCATCTACGGACGGTATACACCGAGAAGGAGAGGAGGGGCGATTGAAATTTGAAGGGGCCAAGATAGACAGGAAAGCGATCTTGCTAAACCCCCAACGACTGGTCCATCACTGCAATTTAATGCGAACAACTTTGGAGGAGATATATGTGAAAAGAAACGCAGATGTCAAAAAGCCAAATGTGACAGGGAAGCCCCGTCAAGATTAAGCATTGTGGCTCTTTTAGTATGAAATGGGCCAAGTATGCCACATTCACATTGCATTAAAATAGATCAATTTGGGCCGGATCATTTTTTTTTTCGACCCGACCCGACCCACCCATTTTAATAGGTTCACTGAACCATATAGTTCGGTATCCATTTCAAGGACCTATGGAATATAGTGATTAACTCTTATTGCAAGCCGCTCGATGGATGGCATTGATGAAGTTATAGCACCGCAACAAAGGAGCAACCCCAGAAAAGGAGAGACAGAAAAATCTCTCTTGAGCAAATGAATACAAATCCCTTAGGATATTAGGGCACTAGCCATGACAACTATGAAGATGGGCGAGTCCACTGGGTCTCAACTATGAAGGATCATCATCATCGAACACAAGATTAAGCATTCGGGAATTGGCGAGCTTATCTCTGTGTGTACAACCGATGCGGGTGCTCTCGTGTGTGAATTTTTGACAAAATCACGAATTAACACACCAATTCGAGCTTCTTTTAAGGATTAAAAACAGAGAGAGGTTTTCTTAGTAAAAGCTTAACTCAATCGGGTCAGACAATTCTGGGATCTTACATTGGCACGTGACTGTCACGTGCTGGCCGGATGGGAGGATCTTAGCACCAGCGACGAGGTGGTGCCGGGGGGGTCAAATTGAAACGCGGTGTTTCAGTTCGGGGTTCCATTTGGAAAAACGAAGCACCATTTCGGGGGTTACTTCGAGAAAAGCCGTCAAATTGGGGGGCGTCTTTCGAAAATCTCTCGCTCTCGCTCTCTCCGGTCTCCAGTGATTTCGGTTCGGGGTCCCTCGCGGCCGAGCCTCAGCCACGAACCGAGCGGAAGCAACGTGAGCCACAAAATCTTCACCGGAAACCGAAGGAGGCCGGAAGGGAGGAAGGATCGGCGGCGACAATGGCTTCCCTGAACTTCACCGCCGCAGCCGCCGCCGTGCACCTCCGGCGACCGGACGTGGCCTCTGACTTCGGAAACCGCCAGAGAACTTCGAAGTTCGTCCGCCGGAAGCGACTCGCTCTGTCGCTGAACGCGGCGGGTTCGACGGGACCTTCGTCGGCCGCGCCAGAAAAGCCGGAGATCGAGCTCGAGTTCATCGGGGTAATCACTCCGCGCCCCGACTGATTATCGTCATGCGTTTCCGCCGGATTCTGTAGTTTCGTGAATGTAACTTGCTGCGTGTAGTCGCCATGTTAGTCAGACAAAATGCCGATCTCCTGCATGAAGGAATTTACATTGCTGATATTGAAACTCGGTTTCGATGGCAGCCGAAGCCGGGGGCTGACGATTCGTATCCGGTGGATAAGGCTAATTCCGTAAGCGGAGAGAAGCTGCTGAGGAACATCATGAACGATAACAAGATCGAGCTCTATGCCATGTATGTAAGTTCGTTCTTCCAGCAAATTTCTCACCGATTGATGAGCTTTGTATATAAATTAAGATTCGGCATCACTTATCATCAATTTGATAGTATGATTGGTTTCTCGATTCATTGTGAATTTGCCTACTTTTTCTGGTTAAATGTGGTGGTGAGTTTTGGCATGCATTGGAAGTGTTTGATGATATTCTCCTCTCTGCAGGGGAAAGTGATGAATTGTGGAGGTGGTGGAAGCTGTGGAACTTGCATTGTGGAGGTATGTCTGTGGCTCGCCAGTTTGCTGTGCAGCTCTCGTATTTAAGACAGGGAATTGGGATGCCATAATTTATCATCATTGGAGCAATAGTGAAGCTCGTGTGAGGAAGCGCACAGATGTTTCCGGTCTCTCGACATGGGAGAAAAAAAAAATCCAATGTAGATTTTGAGTTGAGAATTCTCAATTGTATGCTTTGAATAATCCCATCTCTAGAGCAACTAAATGAGATAAAACTATGAAGGACTGAGGGTTCACGAGATCTGAGTAATATAGATGTGCATTCTTAGAGCAAGAACTTTCAGGAGAGTGCTTTCTTCATGTGCATGGTTCTCTTCCTATTGCTGAGGCTTGCAGTCATGTGTAGAGCTTAGAGACCGACATGAGCTCCCTAGGGAGCCTACAATTTGAGAATTGTGTCTATTATCGGATGATCGAAACTTCTCCTTGTGGACAGATACTTGATGGCAAGGATCTTCTAAATGAGAGAACCAATACTGAACTGCGATATTTGAAGAAAGTAAGCTCTCTCTCTCTCTCTCTCTCTCCCTCCTGTTGTTAGTCCAACGGATGCAGGTTATAACCTTGATAATCAAGTTTTTCTAACAATGGCTCCAACTGCCAGAAACCTGAATCCTGGAGACTTGTGTCACGGGCTTATCGATTGGGATCGTGACCGCGCGGCGACTCGGGCACTTTAGGATCGGATAGGATCGCCAAAGCACCTAAGCCAAGCCTTGCTCGATCAAACACTCACTCGCTCGCTTACCCGGATCGTAGAGAGAGAAAGAATCTAGACAGAGGAGCTCTAGAAAGATAGAAGTTTTGTATTTGCGGAAGTAGTGGATGCTTACAAATAAAGGAGGACACCCCTTCTTATAATCAAGGGCATCGGATTACAACCATTGATCTAGACTCTAACCGGTGGACGAGATCGCACCGCCTCATCTACCAACACTAATGGCGGTTACTAATCACCGACACTTAGCTACCAACATAAATGAGACTAAGAACTTCTAGAAGCTTCGGGGAGAAGGCCCGTTGAGAATCCAAGCGAGCATAGGAACTTGACCACAGACGAGTCTTGGTCGTGCTCGGGGAACCTCTTGGATCGGCCTTCATTCGGCCCGTGACATTCTCTCCCACTCAATCGAGCAACGTCCTCGTCACTCACAGCTCGACGGGCAGCCATCCTCGCACGAGCACGGGTTCTCTTCTTTTGATTCTGCTTAGTGCGGACGCTCACGTATAAAGGTCTACAACCTTCAATGATGAATTCGGACTTGTCACGCGGCTCCATCTCCGACTTGGACGGAGCATGCGGCGCGTACTCAACCTCGGGGAAGAGCACTTGAATCGGTATGGCTTGCGTTGGAGTATGATCCGACTCAACCTTCGGCTTCACCTCGACCAACTTGTTTAGTCGCTTCTCAGACTTCAAGTTCTTGTCGATGCGTCGGATCGTGGCGATGATCTTGGTGTTGACCACCCCTTTGATCATGGGGATCGTCGTCGGGTATTTCGGGTCGAGGATCACAAGGCACTTGGTCCTCATGTCGATCATGGATCTCACACTATGGAAGAATAGAATACCAAGGATGAGATCATAATCATTGAGAGGGATTACCTCGAAATCCATCTTGCCCTTCCATTCGCCGATCTTGATATCCACATCCGAAGTCGATCCTACGCCATGGACGCCTTCCGAGTTGACCGACTTGAACGTCTTCCCAGTTGGCTCCACGCGAAGTTCCAAGGCCTTTGCAACCTCGGTCGACATGAACATGTTCGACGCGCCGGTGTCGACCAAAGCGTAAAGCGTTTGGCCACCCACTTCGACCTCCACGAAGAACATGTCCGTGTTCGGTGCGATTTCTCCTTTGGACGGCGATCGAGCTCGGACGGAGTTGATTGTCTTCACGCCTCCAAGTCGGATTTGCCACTTTTCTTCTTTGGGCTCCCCCTCCACCTCTTCGATGGCTAGGAGGGCGTTGATCCGGCCCTTCTTCGGGCACTTTTGGGTCCAGTGCGGACCTTTGCAAATAAAGCAAGGAGAGGGCGGAGGTTGATCGAACTTACTCGCGTAGTCCATCGGCGGTCGACCCCTTTGGAAGGACGGCTTATAAGTTCCTTCTCCCCATGTTTTGGCTCGGCCGCCTTGATCATGCGCGCCTCGAGGAGTACTTCTCACTTCGTCTTCGCAAGGTCGATCCGACCTCCAATCTCTTGCTCGGTTGTTTCTCGGTTCAACCTTGGTGAGGTCGACGAGTGACTCGGCAATGCTTAGTGCTCGCGCAAGACCACTCACGTCCCGTCGCTTCAACTCGAGTTGTGCCCATGGCTTGAGTCCATCCATGATCTCCGAAGGCCTCATCTTCGCTTAGGTTGCGAATTTGGAGTTTGAGCTCCGTGAACTCCTTCACGTACTCTCGGATCGCGCCTCTTTGTTCGAGGCGATGGAGCAAGCTACGAGCTTCTTGTTGAGCAAATTCGGGGAAAAAGTAGTCGCGGAACTCCCTCACGAAGTCGTCCCACGTGCTCACGGGATTGGCGCCGCGTCTAACCTCATCGCACCTATTGCGCCACCAAAGCATAGCCGTATCAGTAAGGAACATCGAAGCGGTTCGTACCTTGATCGGCTCGTCTCGGATGTTGACGGCGCCAAAGTATTGCTCCATGCTCCAAACGAAGTTGTCCATCTCTTT
Organism: Eucalyptus pauciflora; assembly: GCA_007663325.1. Classification (NCBI taxonomy): domain Eukaryota; kingdom Viridiplantae; phylum Streptophyta; class Magnoliopsida; order Myrtales; family Myrtaceae; genus Eucalyptus; species Eucalyptus pauciflora. The sequence goes on from VMYD01000067.1 coordinate 4,365,807, forward strand.
GGCGGATCGTTCGCCTTTGAATTCTTTGGGCTTCGGTATCTTGATCTTGGGCATTGCTTGGGTAGGCACCGCACCGTTGGTGATGCTCAACTTGCATAGGGCGAGCTCGGTCTTGATCTCTTGGATCTCCGCCTTCATGACTTCGACCTCTTCCCTACACGGGCTTACCTCCTCGATCACTTGGACGCGCTCGTTCAAACCATCGATTGATGCTTCGAGAGCTTCGTCCTTGTCGAACAATGGAGCCGTAGCTTGGTTGATACCGGTCGTGAAGTCCTCACGGAGCGAGCCCTCAAACTCCATGATTCGGTCTCGCACATCGTCAAGACCTTCCGTGAGTTCGAGCACGGCACTCCGGACCTTCCCGAGCTTCTCATCGAACGCAGCCGCAGCATCCACCGAGGTCTCCCTCTTCTTTGATCAGCCGCGGGTCTCCTTGACTTGTCCGGCCTCTCCAACTATATCTGCATCTTGGCTTGACATTCTTTCAAACAGTTGGCACTCATCAATCTCCAGAAACGGATCTCTCTTTTGCTCTGATACCACTTGTCACGGGCCGATCGATTGGGATCGTGACCGCGCGGCGACTCGGGCACTTTAGGATCGGATAGGATCGCCAAAGCACCTAAGCCAAGCCTTGCTCGATCAAACGCTCACTCGCTCGCTTACCCGGATCATAGAGAGAAAAAGAATCTAGAGAGAGGAGCTCTGGAAAGATAGAAGCTTTGTATTGCGGAAGTAGTGGATGCTTACAAATGAAGGAGGACACCCCTTCTTATAGTCGAGGGCCTCGGATTACAACCATTGATCTAGACTCTAACCGGTGGACGAGATCGCACCGCCTCATCTACCGACACTAATGGCGGTTACTAACCACCGACACTTAAGACAATTACCAACTACTAGCTACCAACATAAATGAGACTAAGAACTTCTAGAAGCTTCGGGGAGAAGGCCCGTTGGTAATCCGAGCGAGCATAGGAACTTGACCACAGACAAGTCTTGGTCGTGCTCGGGGAACCTCTTGGATCGGCCTTCATTCGGCCAGTGACACTTGCTTGTCAGACTATTGTGGGGAATAAAGAAAACTCTGGAAAGGTAAAGCACCATGGATCTGTACTGTCCCTTAGTTGCTAGAAAGCATATTTACAATTTAATTGAAATCTGGAAGAAAGTAAGCTGCGTTTGTCATGAACTAGGGTCCCTTTGTTTGAAGGAAAACTAATTCCAAGAAATTGTTTTATGATTTTCTGGTGTTTGTATGATGGAAAACTAATTGATGTATGGAAAATGTTTTCCTTAGACTCAAAACAACAAGTTAGATTGAGAGAAAATGACTTCCTCTTTTGGTAAGAAAGAAATCACTTTTCCTAAACTTTCAAACAAATGAAAACCAACTAATTTCGTTCAAAATGATTTCCGTGGATAATATTTTCCTTTATAATGAAGTTTTAAATGCAACAAACGCAATATGAGAACTGCTTTGTTTCTTGGGGACATACAGGTCTGAACAAACATCTCTGCTCATGCGTTTCAATTGCAGGTTGTGGTACAAAGATTGCCCCAGTGGAAGAAGTGATGGAGAACCAGACCTTGTAAAAGGAGATGCGTCATGACAGGCAGTAGACACGCCGTTGCACTTGTATTCCCATGATTTTTCATGTCGATAGTGACCTTGATTGTGCACGCGTGGTTTTATAGAGTTAGATGCATGAATATAGAAGCATGTGGATGATCGTTTCAATGAGTCCCGAACGGTCGATGGGGCATCAAAGGAAACTCTAATTTGCTATTATATCGGATACCCTATTCAGAAGCCTCAACTCTGATATAGGTCCAATAATTTCAACCACATTTTTTAGTTATATAATACACTTGACATATTTGAAAATGAAACTCTTTTAGAATATATTTTCTCTCAAAAGTATGAAAATTGGAATTTTGATGTCTACTATCATTTCTCCGGACTTGAGGTGTATTTAATACAACTTTTCCAAGAGGCTTTCAACCTCCAAAACCTCTTGGGAAAATGCTGAGGTATTTAGCAAGCCTTTCAAGATGGCTTTTAGCCCAATGCTGACATTGGGAATGCTAAAAGCCCTTGGCAAGTAGGGACTAGCATTTTGAAATAGCATTTGTGAAATATTGAAACTAAAGTTAAACATCTTTTTTCCAAATCTAACCTCATCAATTCTTTAGTTTTCTAGTTTTGCCCCTCATTGCTACTACTCATCTTCTTTGCGAGAACACTTGGCAAGGGCCAAAGAGGTCAAATCTAATTGGTGAGGGGCCAGAGAGGTTGCGTGACCCATGTGATGGCTACTTGGGATTGTGCGACCTAGGCGAGGGATGATTGGGTCACGAGACCCTAGGTGACGATCGTCTAGGTCACACAACCTCAGGGCTTGTTGCTTGGGGGTTGTGAGACCCTAGGCAATGGTCGCCTAGGTCACATGACCTCAAGCCTCGTCATCCAGGGTCACACTACCCTAGGCGATCGTCCTCAAGGTCATGCGACCCAACCTATGGCCACCTGAGGTTGCATGACTCCAAGGCGGCCCTCGCCTGGGTCGTGTGACCCTCCCCTGACCTCAATCATCAACCACTAGTGCTAGATCTAGCTTGCTGATAGCCTAAACCTTCCCTAGAGTTGGCAAAGGGTTTGATTTCTTTTTAATCAAAAAAAGAAGAAAAATCACAGCTAAAGTCCTTTGCAATTTTTTTATTTTATCAAACACTACTTCACTCAAAATTGCAATGCAAATGAGTTTTTAATCGAAACCTTGAAGCTTGTTTCAATCCATAAAGGGATTTGCGGAGACGACATACCTTATTCTCCCCCTGTCTCCGTAAGCCCTGAGGAATATCCATATAGATTTCCCCATCTAAATCGCCATGAAGAAATGCGTTGTGAACATCCATTTGATGCAAAGACTAATTATGAACAGCTGCAACTGATAAAAATGAACGAACTGTGACGTCCTTAGCAACCGGGGAAAAAGTCTCGTGATAATCGAAACCTTCTCGTTGCGTATATCCTTTAGCCACCAACCTAGCCTTGTAATGATCAATGGAACCATCAGATCTATATTTGATCTTATACACCCATTTACATCCTATGGACTTTCTGTTTTGAGGAAGAGTGACTAATTCCCATGTGTGGTTATCAGTCAATGCCTGTAGTTCTGCTGCCATGGCCTGTTACCATCGTGGATCTCTAGATGCTTCATCATAACTAGAGGGTTCTTTCTCATCGGAAATACAGCTAATGCAACATCTATGATCTGACGAAAGCTTATCAAAGCATACGTAAGAAGATATTGGATAGTGAATACTTGGTGAGTTAAGCGAAGCACGGACATAATCTTTAGTCTAGGTTGGCGGTCTTGTGGCTCGTCCTAAGCAACGTGGATTAGTTGTCGGTGGTGGAGATGAAGATTGTCCCTCTGCATTTGTCTCAGGAGTATCCTCCGTGTTGATTGTGTCTTCAGGAGCACTATCCAAAAATTCTTCTGGAGGAGAGTTAGGCAAAGTTGGAGGAAGATCTGCTTCTGGTGGCGTTGTGAGGATAAAACCAGGGGATGCTTCTTCTTCATCTAGAATTTGGCGGGAACTCGTCGGAGCATTCAAGTCGTCTTGAAAAGATGAGCGTTCAGGAAAAGGAAAGATATTTTTATGAAAAATAACATGTCGACTAATAAAAAAATCCCCTGTTCTTATGTTAGGAACATGATATCCCTTTTGCAGATTTGGATATTCCATGAATATGCATCTCTTAGCACAAGGACTCATTTTGTCCCAAGGCCCCATTACTGCAGCATAACATAAGCAGCCGAAGACCCTCAGATGATCTAAGGTCGGCTTTTTTTCATAAAGCAATTCGAAAGGCGATTTGCCATCCAGTATTCGTGTTGGCATCCGGTTGATCAAATAAGCTGCAGTGAGAACACAATCTCCCCAATAATTTTCTGGGATAGATCCCTGAAATTTCAATGCTCTGGTGACTTCCAAGAGATGGCGAGTTTTTGCTCTACTACCCCATTCTATTGTGGAGTATAAATACAGGAGCTTTCATGAAGAATGCCATGGAGCAGAAAAAGTGAACGGCAATCATTATTAAAAAATTCTATCCTATTATCAGTGAGAATCCGTTGAATCAACCTTCTAAACTGATTTTTGGTCAGGACTAGAAACATCCTTAGATGAGAAACAACTTGTGCTTTCGACTGCATCAGGAATACCCATGTGGCACGGGAGTAATCGTCCATAATTGTGAGAAAATAATGTGAACCATCCCGATGTGGGGTGTGATAGGGTCCCCAAATATCCATATGAATCAGAGAAAAAATTTCAGTGGAACGTGTTGTACTAAAAGGAAAAGGACTTCAGGATTGTTTTGCAAGTGGGCATATTTCACATTTAGAGTAAGGGAAGAATGCACTATGACCCATTCGTGAATGCATAAGAAAACTGTTATCATTGGTAGACAGATTACACAACGATTTTTTATTCAGGGAAGATAAAACAAAATGACTAGGGTAATTGATCCAAAAATAAAGCCGTTCAGAAAGACTACCCAAACCCATCAGTTTGCCAGTCAAACTGGCCTGAAAAAAATAGGTGTCAGAATCGAAGAATATTTGACATGAATTTTCTCTGCAGACTTTGGAGACAGAAATGAGATTGAATTGGAATTGTGGGACATAAAGGACATTTTGAAGGGTAATTTGATGACTCAATTGGACAGTGCCTGTCAAAGTGACATGAGTAATGATCCCATTTGGCAATTGCATAGAAATAGGTGTATCTAATTTCTTGTGCATATTGGAAAAAAATCTTCTATCACAAACAATATGATCGCTTGCCCCTGAATCAATTATCCAAGCATTTCTTGAAATAGAATTTATCAGGCAATGAGAAATACTTGAAAAACTTGCTCCTTTATTCCCAACATCGACCTTTTGAAAAGCCTGCATCAGCTGCTGATATTGCTCATATGTAATAGGTTAATCATAATTCAGACCGGTTGGTCCAATGATGATGTGAATCGCTGCGGAAGGATCGTTCTACGAAGGCCTAGATGGTGCAAATTGCAAACCTCGACCTCCAATCAAACCTGTGATTGGCAACCTCGGTATGAACGTGACATTTTAACGAACACGTGTCAACCAACCAACGTTATAGACGCCACGAGCGAAAGAATTCGCTATCTCGCTCGATAAGTCAAATCGACCGTCACAAGGGAATCTTGATTAGGTCAAGTCCTCAAAAGAACAGTAAAATAGAATCTCTCAATTATTTTTCAAAGTAAAATATATCTGTCCCCAAAGAAATTCAGTCAGTCTTATATATAGGGCTTCTAGCCGCCACACAAACCCTAAAACCAACCCTAGAAATATAATGCGTCATATTCTAGAATATTCCTAAACAAGAAGATATATATATATATATCTATATCTATATATATTTGACTTGGTCAAATATTTGGTGTCCATATAATCAAATTGCGCCAAGATTTCCAAGATTCTTCAAGATTTGATCCAAGGTCATCTCCACGTTGAAGATCACGATCCATGACGCCAACAGCTTGCCTAAATTGCTTGGCCCGCGCTCGAGTGATCGAACCAGTAGGAATAGACAATGGGTCCTTAGCACCTCCTCCTCGATATGGCTCGATGTCCACATCATTCCCTCCCCCGTGCAAAGGATTTGCCCTCAAATCATCACTGGCATCGAAAAGAGTCAAGTCAGAAACATTAAATGTGGCACTAACATCATACTTACCTGGAAGATCAAGCTTGTAGGCATTATTGTTAACTCTTTCCAAAATCATGAATGGTCCATCCCCTCGCGGTAATAACTTAGAATGTCGCTGCTCAGAAAATCTCTCTTTGCGCATATGAACCCAAACCCAATCGCCAGGTTCAAACACCACTTCCTTACGCCCTTTGTTGGCTTGCCTTGCATATTACTCAGTCTTGCGCTCAATATTTGCGCGCGTCTTCTCATGCAACACCTTGACAAATTCAGTTTTCTTTGCTCCATCTAAATCCACACGCTCATCAATAGGTAAAGGGGTTAAATCTAACGGAGTTAATGGATTAAAACCATAGACAACCTCAAATGGTGTAAATTTAGTAGCAGAATGCATGCTCCTATTATATGCAAATTCAACATGTGGTAGACAATCTTCCCAAGATTTTATGTTCTTTTTAATAATAGCTCGCAACAATACCCCTAAAGTTCTATTAACTACCTCGGTTTGACCATCGGTCTGTGGATGACATGTAGTAGAAAATAACAACCGTGTTCTTAATTTTTTCCACAATGTTTTCCAAAAGTAGCTAAGAAATTTAGAATCTCGATCTGAAACAATCGATCTAGGCATGCCATGCAAACGTACAACTTTTCTAAAGAACAAATCAGCAACATGAGATGCATCATCAGTTTTATGACAAGGTATAAAATGAGCCATCTTTGAAAACCGATCAACAAACACATAAATAGAATCTCTACCATACTTAGACCTAGGCAATCCTAACACAAAATCCATAGAAATATCAGTATAAGGATGCGTTGGAATAGGTAATGGTGTATACAAGTCATGCGGTTTAGTTGTAGACTTCGATTGCTTACAAGCATCTCTCACAGACACGTGTAACATCTCTCTTCATATGTGGCCAATAAAAATGTTCATGTAGTACTTCATAAGTCTTACTAATGCCAAAATGTCCCATTAAACCACCACTATGCGCTTCTCGCCGCCATATCGAGCCATATCGAGGAGGAGGTGCTAAGGACCCATTGTCTATTCCTACTGGTTCGATCACTCGAGCGCAGACCAAGCAATTTAGGCAAGCTGTTGGCGTCATGGTTCGTGATCTTCAACGTGGAGATGACCTTGGATCAAATCTTGAAGAATCTTGGAAATTTTGGCGCAATTTGATTATATGGACACCAAATATTTGACCAAGTCAAATATATATAGAGATATATATATATCTTCTTGTTTAGGAATATTCTAGAATATGACGCATTATATTTCTAGGGTTGGTTTTAGGGTTTGTGTGGCGGCTAGAATGCCTATATATAAGACTGACTGAATTTCTTTGGGGACAGATATATTTGACTTTGAAAAATAATTGAGAGATTCTCTTTTACTGTTCTTTTGAGGACTTGACCTAATCAAGATTCCATTGTGACGGTCGATTTGACTTATCGAGCGAGATAGCGAATTCTTTCGCTCATGGCGTCTATAACGTTGGTTGGTTGACACGTGTTCGTCAACAGGTCACGTTCATACCGAGGTTGCCAATCACAGGTTTGATTGGAGGTCGAGGTTTGCAATTCGCACCATCTAGGCCTTCGTAGAACGATCCTTCCGCAGCGATTCACATCATTATAATGCCGTTGCCTTCTAGGTTGTGTTCTAGAGGCATCTCGCTGATGCTGCGGCCTTCCTCAGGGTATCTCTCGGTCACCATCAACTCTCATGCCATTCCCCATCATTCGGCCACTAAGCTCCTCCACTACGACCCTCAATTGCTGGATGCTTTCCACGAGCGCTTCATCCCTTCGTATGGAGTCAACCTCCCTTTGATTCACGCTTTCTTCGCGCGACATATTTTAGACCTGCAAATAAACGTTAGTCACAAAAATCCTCACCAATCGCTCCCTCACGTGTTTCTCTCAAGGTGTTTGTCACTCCCCTCGTGTTTAACTCAAGTCTAGACTTTTTTTTTTTTTACCCTCAATTAACCTCACACACTCTTGCCTTTTTCCTCTCGTATTCTCTTTTCACAAGCTCTTTATTGGACTCAAAACCTATCTCTCAACCCCCTCACGAAAATCAATCAAACTAATCAAACAAGATTAGATCACTGTTGATTTTGTTTCAGTAAGTAACAATTTCAAACCAACAAGTACAACTTTCAAAATTCTGATTGAAACGCAAATCACTACTGATTTTGTTTCAATTCGGTCCACTAACAAACGAGTCGCCTTCTTGATTTTTTTTTTGTTCGGCTATATTTTGTTTTTGCCGAATCTGTGTTTTTTTTTTCTTGCGCACTTTTTTTTTGTGCGTTTTCTTTCTTTTCTTTTTTTCTTTGAAGAAATTTATTTTCTTTTTTTTGACGAACTTAGATACAATTTAAGATGCTAGAAAAAAAAATTAAAACTAACAGCAAACAACTATGTATGGAAGCACAAAACCAATCAAATCCCTAAAGTGGCTAGAATCAAAACCCTAGCTCAATAAATCTCAAATTGCTGAATATAAACAAAAAATTAAAGATAAATAGACCTTGTAGAAGCAAGCTCTGATACCAAACTGATGTGAATCGCTGCAGAAGGATTGTTCTACGAAGGCTTAGATGGTGCGAATTGCAAACCTGGACCTCCAATCAAACCTGTCATTGGCAACCTCGGTATGAACGTGACTTGTTGACGAACACGTGTCAACCAACCAACGTTATAGACGCCACGAGCGAAAGAATTCGTTATCTCGCTCGATAAGTCAAATCAGCCGTCACAAAGGAATCTTGATTAAGTCAAGTTCTCAAAAGAACAGTAAAAGAGAATCTCTCAATTATATTTCAAAGTAAAATATATCTGTCCCCAAAGAAATTCAGTCAGTCTTATATATAGGCCTTCTAGCCGCCACACAAACCCTAAAACCAACCCTAGAAATATAATGCGTCATATTCTAGAATATTCCTAAACAAGAAGATATATATATATTTGACTTGGTCAAATATTTGGTGTCCATATAACCAAATTGCGCCAAGATTTCCAAGATTCTTCAAGATTTGATCCAAGGTCATCTCCACATTGAAGATCACGAACCATGACACCAACAGCTTGCCTAAATTGCTTTGTCCACGCTCGAGTGATCGAACCAGTAGGAATAGACAATGGGTCCTTAGCACCTCCTCCTCGATATGGCTCGATGTCCACATCAAATGACCTGGTAGGCTGCAGCATATTCTTTTTTCTTCCCTTTTTCTCCTGGCTTACCATGCAATTTCCAACAATTATCTATGATATGATGTGGACGTTTGCAATATTCACAATATAATTTACCTCTCCCCTTTGAATTTTGACTAAAATTCTTTAAAGATGCGGAAAAAACTTGACCATCTGATCCCTTTGATGAGGAATAATTCTAACCATCCAATCCCTTTAATGGAGAACAGATCTGACCGTCGGATCCCTTCATCAAGGGATAATATCCGCAGTCTAATTCCCCGAACTGATAGAGCCCTTGTGCACCGTCAGATTTCGGCGGAAGATCTAGGCCGTTTGTCCCCTCTCTTTTAAAGGGGCATTCGAATCCTCCCTACAACCCTAGCCCCCCTTCGCAATTCTCTCTCTCCCGGGCTAGGGTTTTTCCCGAGTCTCGCCAGACTCTGCGCATCGCGAGGGCGACGCTGTCGCTTCCTCGCGTTTGCTCCGAAACGGCGAGCCTCTAGCTTTCCTCTTGGACGGCCAACTGGAAGATTCGTCCGAAGGGAGGCACCGGATCCATTGCCAAGATCTGAGATCGAAAGGTTAGATAATTTTCATTCAAAATCAAAAGGAATCGCGTTGCCTTCTCGCTCTCCTTCATAGATCTGTATTATTGGAGTGTCTCTGCTGGTCCCTCGAGCTTCTCCTCCGTTGCTTCGAGTTGGTTCCAGAGAGATGACAATTTGTTGTAGCAGGCCGTGACGGCCATATTTCCTTGCTTTAACTCGCTTAATTCCTGCACGAGAGAAAAGATCTTGGCTCGATCTAATTTCCCGTACATCTCTTTGATGCTATCCCACATCTTTTTTGAATCTTTCGTCGGAGGAAGCCCGACGGCCACCTCTGGAGAAACGCAATTGCCGATCCACATTCGGATGAGGTGGTTGCACTTTCTCCAGTGCCTGACCAGCCGCTCATCCGACGATATGGGTATTGTTCCGTCAAGAAATCCGTATTTGTCCTTCGTTACAAGGGCTCGTCGGAAATCCTGTGACCATTTGGAATAATTCTCCGACCCGGTGAGTTGTAAACTGATTAATTTTAGTTCTGGACCGTTGGCGGTGGATACGTACAAAGGGTCACCAGGTTTCGGTCAATCGGTGACGGCAACGATTGGAAACGGAAGGAAGCCTGGTGCAAGATTCAGGTAGGGGTTCGCCCTTGTACCCGATCCACTAAATCCGGATCCATAACCCACATTGGAAATACTTGGGTAGGGATTTGACCCTAAACCTGGTTCACCCGACCCGCTCACTTGTTCTAAACCGACGGCTGAGTTTGCCCCATTCGTGGTTGGCGAACTCCTGTCGGGCTGGGGGTTGCTCAGGCTACTCCCAGTCCCTGGCAATGATGTATTTAGACCTGGCCCAATGTACCATGGATATGGTATCCATTGGTAAGGATGCCCGGAGATGGGCAGCCCCATGTTCGATCGAGCTAGGTGATACTGCCATGGTAGACCTTGAATTTGGGTTTGCTGTTGGATTGCCAGAATTGTGTTTTGTATTTGTTGTGCATATGTAGTCTCTCCTGTGAGTTGTGTATCCACGCCAGAAGATGGATTTTCTGGTTGATTCATGGTGAGTAACGATTTATGCTTCTTTCTTCTCTAATAAATTTTTGATTCCTTCTCTGCTTTGATCCGGTTTTGCATATCGGAAAGCTTTGATAGGCAATCAATGCATGCGAAAGCGGAATCAAGAACCAAGCTCTGATACCATGTTAGAAGGTGTAGAGAAGCAAAGAACAGACCGAAGGAAAGAAGAGATCGTAAAGCTTTTGGGGAATTTTCTATTTTTCTCTGTATATCATTCAATGTACATTACATTGTAATTATAATACAGAAGATACATGAATAAAAGGAAAATAAATATTTTTACAAATCAAATCAATATCTCAATCTAATCAATCTAATCCCTAATTGATCTAATGCATGATCATAACCAAAAATAGATCCTGCATATCTTCCAACACAGACCAGCAAGCAAGGTAGAAAGCTGTCTTTGAAGGACACAAATGTGCATCAAAGAGGAGCTGTCCAAATAATTCAGTAGGATGTCACAGCGGAATATGTAGAAGAGCTGTCAAAAATAAAAGTGGCAGAGTCTATACAAATTGCATCCCAGACAAATGGGCAAAATGAGAAAATTCAGGGTATAATATATGTTTGAGGGATGCGGTAGCAAAGTATTCAAGAATACCACCAGATAATTGTCTAAGAACTCAGGAAGAAGGTTGACTCTTGTTTAGGGTAAACTATGAGAATTATTTGTTCGATGATAAGATATTTCCTCATTCTAATAATGAAGTACAACTAATTCAATTTGCTGTATATATATATATATAGTCGGCAGCTTTCAATAAAAATCCTTGACTTATATAATTGGTGTTTCTCTTATAGAGTTTTGACAGGTTCCGATAATGATTCCTTAGGTTCCTTTTCTTATACAAAACTATTTTTCAGCAGCATGCCTAATCCTACCTTAGTTCCATAATAGTCCATGATGATGCCAACGGTTTTAAAACTATATCAACCGAATAATAGCGAATTAATCTTTCTTTAGTTTTTGTCTCCATAACTTCAACCAGCTTGCAACATTACTAAGCGATATTGATGATATGATCTCCTATGGTTTTGACAAACTAGATTGACTTCGCTTTGCAAGAAAGAGTTGACGCTTTGAAAGAGAGAAGAGCATCGTCGAAGAAGGTTTTAGAGAGAGAAAGATGCAGAAGGAGAGATAAGCGGCGATTTGGTGATGGCGGAAGCAATAGATGAGGCAGAGGCGGAGGCGGAGGCGACGGCATGGTTTGTCGGACAAGAGAGAGCAGAGCTCGGCCGGAAGTTGGGAGGAAACGAAAGAGCTGACCATAGAGAGGGGAGAGAGAGTCTTTCAGGGGACTTTCAAATTTCTGACATTGAGCCCGCGGATGACATGTGTACAATAGTCACCTCGAATTTATATCTAAATATTTGTTAGCTTTGGTAAATTAGATTCTTCCTACATTGACAAAGATTTGCGTTCACTTTTCTCAATGGACCAACTCTACAACCATATATTCTCAACGTATTATTTTGACAAATTTTATTACATTCATTTTCACAAGCAAAGCGTTAGCTCTAGAGCTAGCAATAAATAAAGGTCATACAAGTGAGTAATGAGTCCTCCGGAAGTACATTTTGAGGATCCTTAATGAAGGTATGTTTAACCAATGATTACATATGAGGCAAAAAAGGCATTGCATTTGATAAAACCTACAAAGCTTCTTAGGAATGACTACATATAAAGCAAAAAAGTCATTGCATCTGATAACACCTACAGAGCTTCTGCGGTTTCTTAGGGGTGTTTGTTAACATTTTTTTTTTTTGTTTATAAACAAAATTTTTGTTCTTTTTGTTCCAAGGAACAAAAAAAGAATAGAAACGCGTTTGTTTGCGTTTTTGTTCCAAATCTATTTTTTTGTTCCCAAGAACACTTTTGGAACAGAAACGAGAAACAAGAAAAACTTATTTCTTGTTTCTGGAACAAAAATTAAGAACAGATTTTCTCTCTCCTCTCTTTTTCTTCTCTTTTTTTTTTCTTTTTTTCTTTTTCTTTTTTCTTTGGCCAGCCACCGGCCTCGGCCATGGCCGGCGACCGGCCAAAGTGGGCCAGCGACGCCATCGAGGGCCGGCAACCTCGTCGAAGCGTCGTTGGCCCCCGGCGAGGTCGAGTGTCGCCGGCCCCTGGCTAGGCTCGGCCTCGCCTTGGCTGGGCAAGCTCGGGCTCGCCGTATTTGGGCGAGCTCGAGCTCGCCCAGCTCGGGGCAAGGCTGGGCGAGCTCGAGCTCGCCCAGATCCGGCGAGCCCGAGCTCGCCCAGATCCGGCGAGCCCGAGCTCACCCAGCCACCGGCGAGGCTCGGCCTCGCCGAGTCATCACAAAGCCACATCGGGCGAGCTCACCGGGCCACCGCCAGCGACGCCGGCCTGGAGGTGGCCCGACGAGGCCGAGCCTCGCCGGTAGCTGGGCAAGCTCGGGCTCGCCGGATCTGGGCGAGCCCGAGCTCACCTAGCCAAGGCGAGGCCGCCGGCCAAAAGAAGAAAAAAAAGAAAAAAGAAAAAAGAAGGAAAATTAAAATTAAAATATTAAAAAATTAAAATAAACAAAAAAAGAATAAAAATTTACCAAACGTGTTTCTGTTCATTTTTTATTCTCGGAACAAGTTTACCAAATGTGTTTTTTTGTTCAAAAATTGTTCCCCGGAATAGAAACACTTTTTTCTATTTCTGTTCCTTGGAACAATTTTTAAACAAAAATGTTACCAAACGCACTCTTAATAAGTGTCCTATGACACTCATCAATAAAATTCTAAGAATTAAATGAAGAAATGAGGTTGGTTGCAAAACATTTTACAAAAAAAAAAAAATTAAAGAAGTCTTCGAGATTTGCATCAACGTGACTTATATGTAAATCTCTTTCAAATAGGTAGATAAGGCTTAAAATCAATCGGTCATATGGTAACTTTGAGAGTAGATGCCATTATGATATATATATTTCATATCAACATTATACCAGCTTTAATTTGTTGCGACTCATTCATTACAAGTCTAGGTTCTTTGCACATCTTCTATATCTCACAGGGACTTTCCAGCTCAATATTACAAGCTCTCTTTTGATTGCGGTTTTACTAGATTGTGAGACATAAAACCTTAAAAGTCTCTTGAGGAGTCTTTTCCTCTACGGTACTCATGTGGCGTGTTCTATTCTATATGGTTTAGATTTTCTAGGGAAACATTGTCATATAAATTGCAACATATATATTTGTTTTTTTTTTTTTTGGTCAGAACATATATATTTGTTCACATTGTTGTTTTCTGCTCCAAATTTAGATCTATTGTGTGTATAGCAGGGAAAGAAATCTGTTAGCCTCATATATCTCGTAGACTTCATTGTTCCTATAGATGTTATTCGGATTTTCTTTTGTCCTTCAGTCTAAACGACTATTGCCAATTCATGCACTCTGGTGCGTCCTGAGCCTTCTTTTTCCTTTCTGAGGATATGGAAGATTTCGTCCACCATGAGCTCAGACTCAAAATTTGACTGGTCAAAACAGAAGGGAACCGTACAAAAAAAACTACTTAAGAGTTTCAAAAGGACTAACCTTTGAGCAACAATGGAGAAACGTAAGTGGTATGAGCAGAACAAGGACCAAAACTCAATAAACTAAGTTACGATGAAGGACAAGACTTTTACGACAAGCCTTTGACTAACGAACAGACAAGATAATTTTGTCATTTCTTGCTATCACTCTTATCTATTAAGAAGGAAATGAACCCGATGTCACCAATTATCAAATGATGATAACTAGCCCGCCTTTGGAATCAAGTTGACTTTCCTCGAGGTAAATTTTATCAACCATAAATAAAAGCCTGATGAATATTTTTAGTTAATTAATGGAAGAACTTTGCCTATAGATGGTCTTCTTCGTTATTAATTTAGACTACCATTCTTAGGTCCTTCTAATTGAGGTTTGATTCAGAATCATTTCCCTAGTAGGCTGAATGATGAAGTGTCTTTCACAGTTTCACTCATAGTGTTCAAATTGGGTGCTACAGAATTCTCGTTACTGAAGTGAGCACTATTCGAGCAAGCACCGGCAAGGTTGTCTGTTGCCACTTTTCATCAGATGGGAAACTGCTTGCTACTGGTGGACATGATAAGAAAGTAAGTGCGGGCATATACGTAGATACTTTAAAGCCAAAAACAACTCTGGAAGAACATTCTCCTTTGATCACAGATGTTCGATTTAGTCCAACCAGGCCTCGCGTGGCAACGTCTTCTTTTGACAAAACCGTCAGATTCTGGGATGCTGACCATGTTGGTGAACATAATATCTCATCGACGCTGGTGTTTTCTAGATTTTTCAATTACTTTTGTTTTTGAAGTGTCTGACTATAAGTACTGATGAATTTCAAAACTTTTTTGCCACTTTGATATAAGAAGCTAGTTTTTTTCTGGAAAGAACAATCTAATGAAAGCTATTTTTACACGTACCCAGGAAAGTTACTCAGAACATGATCTACACTTGTAGCTCCAAGCAAGCTGATGTACTGGCATGGGTTAATTGACAGGACTCTGAATTTATAGTTACTGCATGATGGTGAAGGGTGAAGAAGTAGGTAATCTGTCCCTTAGAGCTGACCACAGAAGATTTTGGTCTTTTAGAGGAATGGAGCAAGACTTTTAATTAAAGCTGGTCACCTGTTATTGTGCAGATACTTAAAAATTCCTGCCTTTGGCTTGTTGCCACTTGCTACATCAATGAGAAATGAGTTTGTGGTCGATTTTAGGCTCGTAGCCCTAATAGGAGTTGCCATTGTTTTAAAATCTGACCATTGAAAATTTGGGAACATATATTATATTGAGTCAATATTATGAATTTATTGCAATCCGACTCTTGTTTACAACCTAGAGAGTTGCTTCAAAATGTCAAGTTCTCTGAATTCCAACACTTGCTTACATGAGATGATTGTCTCCTCTTATTACCCTTGAAGCCGGAATTCCAGAGCCTGCTGATAAATTCTGCCATGGGTACTCTCTTGTGATAATGATCAAGAGGATCCATCAACTCTTAAAAAAGGGTGAAGGAAAGGAAAAAGATCATGAGGTCTACTAAAAAAGTATTCCCCTGCTGCTTTATTCGGGTATTACTTTTCTTGTATCGATGAATAACCGCACACCCATAATATGGAATCTGAGACTCAGAGATAGTACCTACCTCCGGCGATTCCATACGAGAGTTATGGCCTTCAAAGTAAAGCAACATTTACCGTGCAAAAAATGTGGTGGACATGTTGAGAGGCAACAACTCTTTTCTTGTAATAATTGTGTGTATGCATATGTAGCAATTAAGGCGTTCTACTAAATCGCTATAGTAAACATGTTTTGCATGATGCGGTGAATGCACTGTCAGCACGCCTCGTATTCATAGATATATAGTGTTACTATGTATTGTATTAATGCGGAGTGAAAAAGCTAGAAGCTGCTGTAGATGTTACTCGTTTTCAGCGGAGCTGATGGTAATTTCCGAGTATGCGTTGCTCTCTGAGATGCTGGTGTCATGGTGATATCAAATTCTCCCCCAGTTCTATGCTCTTCATGGGGCCAGAACACAGAAACATCATGAAGATAAACATGCCAACCTAGGCTTGAATCTCTCTCTCTCTCTCTCTCTCTCTCTCTCTCTCTTGCTCATTGTGGGCGCACGCCCGCCTGCCTCTGGTTTGATCGGAACTGTTTATTTTTGTGACTTTCCTGCCATTACATTGCCTTTTGTTGTATCATTTACAGCAACGATCCTTTGCTGCATGGCCTCATCTTGCAAGTTCCGTTCTCGCTCCTGCCCAGCGAAGTGCATAATACCATCGACCGTCTCCTCAACCCGCTGTGCCGCCCGGAGGTTCTTGAATCTTTGCTCATTGGGCTGACTAAAAATTCCTACATTATAGGAGAGTTCTGGTCCGATGATGTCAAGTTGATCTGCTGTGTTCCTCTATTATTTTGTGACAGGGATCATGCGTTTGTCTTGGACAATAAAGGATTTTTCTTTTTAAATAGAGAGAACACGGAATACAAAAGTCGAGAATTTTTATCTATCTAAAATGTTAGAAACATATATATACTACAGATAAGTTGATATTGTTCTTAGATATAGTTATGAAAATACTTAGATAACTTGATACAATTTGAAATGAGGTTTTATTTTTACCACCATACTTATTGTTGAAAAGATATTTTAAAATCCGGATAATAGTGTAATTTTGAATATTTGTGAAATAGTTTCCAAGAATTGATTTGACATTGTTATAGAAAGTTGACGACGAGACTCAATAAATGGAGAGTTTTGAGGATTAGATTGTGCATTTCGCAGTTAATTATGGATCGGATTGAATATTTTCAATCGTTCAAGGGCTTGTGGTGAGTTTCTCCTTGTTTGATGAAATTTGCGATCAAATATTTAGAAATAATTCAAGGACCGAATTAAATGAATTAAAAATTATTACACATCATACTAAATTGGGTTAATACCCTAAAAAACTTTAAATTGGTACACCTTTGATAAATTTATTTCAAATTAATTTTTTGACCACAAAAAATTTCAAATTGGTATATCTTTGACAAATTTATTTCAAACTGATATACTTATGATAAATTTATCTTTTGTTAATTTATGTTAAATTTTACTGTGAAATTATTAAGTTGGATGGCACGTAACAATTGACTAATGTAGGAGTTTGAACTTTTATTCTCTGTTTATCATAACTATACAATTTTTTTGTGATTTTTTGTTGTATTAATTCAATTTAACATATGGTATATTCATCATAAATGTACCAGTTTTGGGCTTTTGGATGTCAAACAAATTAGTTTTGAGTAAATTTGTTACAAATATACAAATTTTGGGATTTTTTGTGGTTATATGAGGTAAATTTGTCACATATGTACCAATTTAGGGTTTTTCATAATCAAAAAATTAATTTAGGTAAGTTTGTCACATGTGTACCAATTTGGGGGTTTTTTAAGATATTAACCCTACTAAATTTCATGAACTATGATGGAATACAATATTTGATTATTTGTGGTATCTCTAGGCCAAATTTATTTAAGAAATTTGTAGAGATTCAATTTGATCGATTAATCTCCGAAAACAGATGCCGAAAAAAAAAAAGGATTCCATTTTTATTTAAAGACTTAACTCAAAAAAAATAAAAATAAAAATTGCGCCGAATTATTATATAGATTGAAAAATCAGTAGGAAACTGTCACCCAATTTATCCGTTTTTTCAGGAATCCGCTCTAAATAATAAAGAGAAGATCCGACGGCAGAAAAGCGGGTCCGACCCTGGGGATGGCCAAGCCACCGTCCGATTCCCCGAGTCAGCTGACGGCCGTCATCGGTCTCCTAGAATCGATCGATCTCGGCGCGACACGGCGTCGCCACCCGCCGGACGCCGCCGCGCTCGTCGCCGGGCTGTCCCGGTGCATCGGCGACGTCTATCCCGAGCTCAGCCTCCCCTCGCCTGAAACTCTAACTCAAGATAACATCAGGCACTCTCTCTCTCTCTCTCTCTCTCTCTATCGTGGGCGTATTGCTTCTTGCATTTCCACTTTGATTTACATCTCCCTCTGTCGACATTGATGGCGAGAGATGGAAGAAAGGACGTTTCTTTGTCTGATCCGTTCGTTCGTTTAGTGGGTTGATCATTGATGGCAGTGACACTACATGGGTTGGTGAACCCTCTTGAGTTTCACGTCATATCACTGCTCAGAATGAAGTTTGCGCCCTGTGTTCTGAGGTTGTTTGATTGTTAGAGAGCATGCATTCCTTTCTTTGATATGAGTTCTGAGCAAAGCTCGAGTCTTGACCAATGGCTGCTTGGGGTATTTTGCCAAAAATCCAGTCTTTCTTGCTCAAGTAAATTAGTTTCTTTTCGGGGAGTCGCCTCGATGTAGTTTATGTTGCCCTCCGTACAATTATGTCACAGGGTAAATGGGTATTCAGATTGAACTTTTTCCAATTGCATTTATGGCTTCTGTTATTGGTATTCAGGGAAGCGAGTCATGGTGTTGAAGAAGCTTTAAAATTGTTAAACTGCCTGCACCCTCTGCAAGCTTCGGACATTTACAGTCTCGAAGTTGAAAGCATGTATCCTGTTGCACGGTGGCTTGTCAATCATGTTCGGACGCGCGTTGGAGTTACGGGGGATGAGGTGAGTTTGGCTAATTGGTGCGGTGCCATGGTTCTGAACTAGTTTTGGGTCTTTACATGCTAATGTGGGTTCTTTTCTGTTGTAAATTGAATCACTCTTTCTACTAAGATCATGCCATCTTTGCTCTAGAGACACTCGTACTACTCACACAGGACTTTTTGCTAAAGATCAGGAAAATACACTTTGGCAGCTTGATGGTGGATTAGGTGCTGCAAGAACTACTTTTGAGTCTAGATACAGCGATCCAGAGGAAAAGGTTAGTGAGATGATATAACGGTTGGAGCTCATTAATTCGGATTCATGCAAGAGATTAACACTTATTTAGGAGTACTTTCTTCAAAAGGCAGAAGCTCTTTTCTCTGTTTCCTATGGTAGCTAGATTCATGTAGTGGTAACTTTAGTTTTCTTCTTATCCTTGCCAGAAGCTGATGAGAATGCGTATTTTAGACGAGATGCAACTCTTACACGAGAAAATCAGGGCAGCAAAAGTCGATTCTGTGGTTCACCGATTAATGTTGCTCATGAAGTCACTGAAGGTGGATATTCTCCCTTTACTATGTGGACATGTCTCTAAACCATTTTTTTATGCTAATGCATTTGTTCCTGGACCAACTGCTAATTTAGCCTCAAATCAATGTCAATTTTCATTTTCTGGGGTTTGGCCAGTAGGTGGATGTCCTTCCATGTTCTCTCATAATCTGTCATGTGTAGATCCATATTTTTACCTTTTTTTTCCCCAATAGTCTTTTGCTCCCATTTTTACATTTATGTAATGGGAATGGCTGCAGGCCTTGTAAAAGAAAGAATTGGATTGCCAATCTGATCACACTGCAAAGAAATCAGATTTGGAAGCCAAGATTATTCACTTGGAGGAGAAAATATCCAACAACTGTGATAGCAAGAGTCTCCATGATGATTTAGACCATTGTATTAGCATATCACTGGAAAAGTTGCACCTTGCGAAGAAGGTATTGGATCTTATTACTACCCTTGAGGACTTATGTCATCTGATTGTATATTTTGATCCACTGCCAGAATGTCACCAATCCATAATTTCTGCATATATCTGATCAACACATTTGTTTTTTTTTGGGTCGCTGATCAACATGTTTGAGTCATGGTGATTAGTCAATGATTGAGCACAATAGAGGCTAGTCAACAGTAATCCATCATGATGGTCCATATGTGAATTGAAATGTACTGCAGGGTCCGAATCACAATGAAAGCAATATAAGGATCTTGTGGAGAAAAGGTAGTTTTTGCTGGGATTCTGATGTCCTTTTTTTCTATGTCAGCCAAGGAGTTGTTTTATTACTGTGTGTTCATGTTCATATTTTCTGCGAAAGAATTTTGGCTGATGCTTTCTTCTGCCATCCCTTTGTAACTTGTACGGATTATAATGAGCAGAAACATAATGGAAGTTCTCTTCTCTTGGGGGGCCTTTCTTTAGTTCAATGGATGGGACAAATAGTGTTTGAGATGAATTGCTAATTAGCTAGTGCAATTCACTGCTTATCCTCTCTGCTTGTTGTGAACTCAATTTGGTCTACCTTTGGAATTTGACATTGGATGGCTCTAATCAAATCTTGTTCTGTCATATAAGATTTTGGTCAAGATCTCTTCTTTGATTTCATGTTCCAGTTTTTATAATGGTGCATGCAAATTTTCTTACAAGACTGCAATCTTTATGATAAAAGAAAATAATGGTGTATCAATTGGGTAAAATTTGTCTTGGGATTTTAAATCTTTCATGTTTTGATTCTGATGTCTATCCAGTAAACTGCTGCCATTGACCAAGGTGTAGCATTTCTCTGTGTGTGCAGTAGAGCAATTTAATATCTTTGGCCTTGGGCCCAATTTTGGCGGGCAACCTTTGAGTGATGGATTTTTCAAGTGGATATTATTTTTGTTATGATTTCTTTTGCAGAATGCAATACAAATGACTTGCTGTTGCATGCCTGATTTTATTTGGTCCAAAGATATAGCTTAGCTGTCATACCTTTTGAGCATATTTTGTCCTGCAATTCTCATTTATGGTGCATAATGTATTCCTGATGATAGGACCTAGCGGCTAGGCTGAGGATGGTATTGTCTGTAAAGCAGCAACTTGAAGATGTGCCTTCCCAATCGGAACTCATTCAGCATGTTCTCTCTCTCCCTTGCCCTAATTCTGTCTTTTAGATTTCTCTAGACTATGATGACCTGGTCT
The DNA here is from genome assembly GCA_007663325.1 of Eucalyptus pauciflora. Lineage (NCBI taxonomy): Eukaryota > Viridiplantae > Streptophyta > Magnoliopsida > Myrtales > Myrtaceae > Eucalyptus > Eucalyptus pauciflora. The sequence continues at coordinate 4,386,777 of VMYD01000067.1, forward strand.
ATTTTTATCACCCAGATTTTTCAATTTTCTTTTGGCTCCTGATTTCATTGTCTTGATTCCATAGACTAGTTTGATCATTTCCTAGTCCTTACTCTGGTCCCGCAACAGGTATTTTCTTTACTCAGCATTTGTAGTCTGTGTCAAAATCATAATATGGTTTATAAATTGATATAGTGTGTGCAACACATCTAGCCTTTTCTCCTTAGTCGTTCTTTTCCTGTTTAATTGAAGATCCAAACTCTAGTTTTCTTCTTGTTCTTCTTCTTGAGTGTAGTTAGTAATGCTCTAACATGAAAATGGTAATTAAGCTATGGGATCCTGCACTGATGAGACATGTAGATCAAACTACTGGCAGTGGTGAGATGAAATACTTAAATTGAATCGTCAACAGGCATGCATTGGATTACCAACTATCTAAAGAAACATTAATCCCAACAAGTTAACTGATCCTACCAGTAAGGGACCTTAAAATTGTGATTTAGACATAATCTAGGGATGAAACTATAGGAGTGATGTGGGTTACAGGAAGTACTTTTTATATGTTCATGTTAAAGGATTCTGGAACTTTTATTGACAAACAGGCTTGCCTTATGTCCAATTATTGTCAAGCTAAAAAACTATTTTGCTGACAAAGTAGAAGATGTGAGAGATTTTGTGGAGAGGTTGCTCAAATTTTTGAAATTTTGTAACATCACTATTAACTGTTTTAAAAGTTTAAACTATTAGATGAAAAAGCTTGATTGGTTTATTATCATAACTCTAACATTAACACTTTTTCATACTTTTAACAATTTATGATTTTTTATGTCTACATCTGCACTATGGATGTAGACATGAAAAGTCACGTACTTATATCAGGGGACAAAAATGGCCCCACTTTTTTTAATGTCCAAAACAAATATCATGAACCCTTACTTGAGGGTATAAAAGGGCCATCATTGTATTTTCCGTTCAAGCAATCATTCATGGCAGCGATGTGGTTAATGATGCTTACGTGTCATGCTGACTCGTCACTTCCTTTTAAAAAAAATAATAATAATAATTAAAAATTAAATATTTTTTAAGCTAAAAAATAATTTTCACTTAACATTAAAAGAAAAAAAACAGTTAACTTAGAAGAGGAGTGAGGGGAAGGGGGAGTGGCCAATGCCATCCTTGAGGTCGGCATTGGCTGCAACGACGTCTCTCATTGACATAATTAGTTGACACCATTGTCATTTGGCCATAGGACAGAGTAGTCAAAGGCGACTGCAGAGAGAGGTGCCATTGGTGCTTGGGGTTGGGTGTAGATGGAGGCTGAATATTTGACAGTTCTGCTTGATAAAATTTACAAACAAATTGTAAGTGTCTGTCAATGGAACATTTGGATCATCGAGCTGAGACCACTCTTAATGGAACACCGGCACCCTAATTGTCACCTCTTTGCTTGCCCTTGTACCCATGGCAACCATTCTGCTCCATCAATTGACTGCTCTCGCGACCTTTTTGCACTCATCTAGAGCCATTCTGAACCTCCCGGATTTAGTTATTCAGTATAAAATTAAGCCAAGCCATTTTTGCTGACATGTTGCGGTTAACACTAGCCTCAAGGGTAGTATCGACCACCGCTGCCGGCCCACCCCCTTCCCCTATCTCATTCTACATCCATTTGCCTTTCTTTTTCCTTTAATCTTAAATAAATATCATTTTTTTAGTTTAAAAATCTTTAATCTTAAAAAGTGCCATGTTGGCATGTCTTGTAAATGGCATCTTATGTCAACTGCCTCATAGGATCACTGGTGTGGAAAATACAATGGTGGCCCTTTTTGTTCCCTGAGTAAGAGCACGTGATTTGTTTTTGAAACATTCAAATTGGGGCCATTTTTGTCCCCTAGGTACAAATACATTATTATTATTATTATTATTTTATTTTTTTTGAGACTTGGTTCTTGTCAACCTGCTGAAATTGCACTGCATCTTTTATGCTCAAAATTACCAACTTAATTTTGTCTCTCCTTACTATCTCCCCAGCAATGCCAAACATCATAGGTTGTAAAAGATTTTGTGGACCACTGTCAATAGTTCTAAATGATTAGATTGTTGGATGAAGGTGTGGTATTAATATTTAAAGACTTCAACACTCCTACTCGCGCATAGGCTGGATTTTGACACAACATTAAAGCATGTAAATATATAGTATGGGAAGTAAATAAAGGCCTGGAAAGATTTGAACTCAGAATTTGATGTTCGGCTGCCATTAAAGATTTTATGGAACCGTTGCTAACTGTTTTAAAAGTTTAAGTTGTTAGATGACAGCGTGGTTTTAATGTTTAAGTTCTTGCAGGAGGATTTTGGGCCTTCTCTTCTCCTTTTAAGTATTTCTACTACTTGTTAACTTTAGATAGTTGATCCTGTTCACATGATGATTTGCTTCCTAATTCCCTCCTGAAACAAATTTGCTGTGCTGGGCATTGTTAATTCAGTTTAAGTTTTAACTATCAGAGTGGATCAATCTGGGTATGGTTTAAGGGTAAACTTCTTCCCTCAGTATGAGAGTATGTTCTTTAGGGATTGGTAATCAAAGTGCTCTTTGCAGGTATGAACACCGTTTTTCTGAGTTGAATATGAATATTGAGGTGAGGAGTTCATTTTTTGAGGCTTTGCTTCTATGTATCTTGTACATTATATTGGTATAACTATTCTTAGTGCTGACAGTGCAATTACAATTCCTTTTGTTTGTTAATTTACAGGAAATTCATAGACAAACGCATAAATACTATGCAACATATAATGCACTTTTGGAGCTTAAAGAGCTAATGCTGAAGGAAACATCATTATTGAATTCACTAAATTCCCAGGTTTAACATAATCACTTGAAGATCTTGATTAATATTTGTCAGTTCCCCCTCATCTTCTGAAATGCTCCCCATGTCCTCTCCTGTAATCATTCTATTTTACCAGTTATCTTCTCTTCTTTCTTTGAGTCACATGAATGTTGCCTCAAGCGAGAAGTATCTAGCTGCAGTGAAATTCATTTTGAAAGGGCTCATGGGCCCCCACAGATTTCTCTTTTAGCGAAGCCCTTAATTAGTATTAGAATTCTAAAGGAAGTTATGACTGCATATACTGTGTTAGAAACTTCCAGTGAAGTTCCTCTTAAACATGGTTTTACGTACTCTTTCTAATGGTTTATATCACAAACATAAGCTTTTGGTTGGTCATCAGCTTTTTAACAGTTTTATCTTCCCTGAAACTATTTTGTTTATAATTCCATTCAGTTTCAAGATGCCATAAGTGATACTGCTGGTCGCCTGAAACTTATTGATTCCATGGAAGGAATTCTGAAGGGCATAAAACAGGTAACATTATATACAAACTTTGTGCCTTCTCCTCCTCCGGCTTGGCTTATAGTTAATTTCACTGCATGAAGTTGTAACATGGATTATATGGTCCTATGTGCAATTTTTACGAACTATACATCATTGCTGTATCTTCAGCTAAGTGAAAATTGAACAATTGGTCTTGTGCTGAACGTTCTATGGTTTTGTTTTCAGAAAATAAAAGAGATTGCTGTTGCCATCTTTCAGTTGCATTTTCTTGCTGGTTCATTCTTGTCACCTCTCTTTGAACATCTCTACACGTCTACGTCTTCTGTCTCCTGTATAGGGTTGGATGCCTTATTATTTAAAAGAACATATTTGGGGATGTCAACATGCATACATAGACATTTTGTTGGTAGAACTTTTTCCATCTAATCTTTAGTGGGAAGAAAGATAATTGGTGCTAATATGTTTCTTTTTAGTTTTGGTACTCTGTTCATCAATTGATCTTTATCCTTATGTTCGTGTTTGGGTCTCTTAGAGCACCCAGCTAATTGCGATTGTTTGTCAATTGACTTACACATCTACTAATACCACTTTCTCCAGTTACTACTTTTATATATTTTCTGATGCCCATTGGGAGAGCTCTACAGACATGATGAAAATTTTGAGAACATTTTTGATATCTTGGGTGTTGGAAGACTTTTGGGTTGGCTGAGCCTGAGATATGTCAGTCTTAGACGCTTAAACTATGTGTTGTACAATGAGGCCCATGTCAAACTTTCTCAAAAGAATGGAGAAAGCTGTAAATCAGTTTTATTTCTTTTTTCCTTTAGCAGTTTTTTTGTATTAGGCAGCACAGACAGATTGTGTTGTTATGCAGAAGCCACAGAAAGTGCAAGAGGGGATCCAGGCTGATCAGAAGGTCTGCAATACACTCAGGGAGAAGTATGCGGCAGCAGCAGCTAGTCAGAGACGCGGTTCCAGTCTGTTAAGAGCTCTTCAGGTAACCACTTGCGCCAGAACAGTAACTAACTGAAGTACACTGTTCTTCCTCATCTTCGTTCCCACACTGAAATGTGTTCTTAAATATAAGGAAGCCAAATGTGTTCTGTTTTCATATGTATAGAGTCGGATCCCGTAGTCAGTGGTTCTTGTGATGATGCTATGGAAGGTTATTACTGCCTTTTAGTTTTTATGAGGTCATTGTCTACAGTGGCAGACACTACGAATGAACAATCTTTCTACAGACATATCCTTTTTTACCATGGTTTTGACCTATTTTGGGACCGCTCTGTGAAGTTGACATTATAAAATCACTTAGTCCCTTCCTTGTAGTTAATTCACATCTTTTTAGTGGGTCTGAGTAATATTGTAGCTCCAAATAAAAGAGAAAAAGGTTCTTGACCTAGTGGCGTTCAGGGATAATTTGATCTGTATAGAAAGAGGGATGCAGATCATCCATTTTCTAGGGAGTCTTGAGGAACTAATGGTCAGGGTGCAATCAAGTTATATTGCCACTTGTTTTATAATCTTCTATCGACTGGGTAATCGGCGCTGACTAATTTAATTACAATCTGATCTCTCTTCTTTCTTACTGCTTATTTAGAGAAACCATGGAATAAATGGCATATGTTTGAAAAATTGGTAGATCTTTCTGGAGGGAGTGATGACAAATAACCCTACAGCAAAGAGAAAATTTCTATTCTCGTACACATTTTTCTTTTTAAATTATTGTCGCCAATCAATACCAATCCATTGTGCGTATCTTGTTTATGTTAGTTGTGTTCTGTTCGAGTTTCCTAATCCTTAGCTATACATTAGTTTAGTCTAGTACATTGCTTCAATATCTTACGATAGTTGGTTCACCCAAAGCCTAAATTGAGACACCTGATTTCCTCTGATTTCCAGGAGGAAATCACAAGAAACCAGAGACTTAAGAGTGAACTTCGGTCCAGAAATGCTGCTACACCATGTGAAGTTGAGGTGATAGGAAGTTTGTGAAGTTGTGGAACTAATATGAGGGTGCAGCTTTGGTCAAGATGATTCACGTGACCTGTGTACCACATGCCTGCGTACGAAACTAGTAGTCTATGCAATGCAGGATTGAGGCTATGTGCATCTGGTCATCCTGAGAATCCTCAATGTGGGGGCATCATGGATTGAGGGTCCCAGTTAGCATGTTCAGGTAAATGATTGCAGATTATATGGAGCGACATAAGTCTTTAGTTACTTTTGATGTTAGGTCAAGGCCTTAAATTGTCGTGTATGGTTTTCAAAGCCAGCACAAAAGCCAATTATTTGGTTCTGAATGATGTAAAATTATCCAATTATCAGGTTCTGAATGATGTAAAATTATCTGGATACAACGTTTCTTACCTTTGATAATTATAACATGATTATTTTAGGACATTTTTCTTTACTTTTCCTAATCTTTATGCTATAATCCATCTAAGATGACTATCTTTGGATCGTCATTTTCCTAGTCATCTCTTCAACCATTGGTCAACATGAATCTTCTGAGTCTTTTTGATAGTCATGTCTTTTATTCCAAACCTAGCTAAGTGATAAGAATATCTTTACTTGTGACATCTTTTAGTTTATGGGTTTTAAATCTTTGTGGATTTGCATTGATCTGATATTTTACTACATGATTGAAGAGGGTGCTAGCTGGTGATTGAATTTCTCATGTCAAGACGGGGTGATTTGTCTTATTCTGAAAGAAATATCTTATTGCAAAAGGGTTAAAGAGATTGTTGTTCACTTGTCTTTGTACTATAATATTTTAAGCCCGGTACATCTGTTGCCTTTTGGCATCAGGACAATAGGGGCAACACTAACGACACTTAGCCTGACATCCCATCATATGCATATGTTTTCTTCTGTAGACACGCTGTGAATTGTGTGAGGGGACATGCAAGTGCCATGTTGCCCACCCTACATGACAAATGAAAAGAGAGCTTTTTCATTGCATTTTTAATTTTCTTCTTTTGGCTGCATATTCTTTACTTAATTTAGCTCAGAAAATCCATGCCAAGATTCGTTCCTGTATTGCACATCATCCTTTGAAATGGTCCTTGATTTAAGGAGCAAAGTGTTTGGTCCATCATGCACCAATCAAGACCTACAGCTTCATAATCAACTGTGCTCAACATAATGGAGTAGTTATTAGAGACAATGAAATCATCCATATCTGAGTAATATGCCAATCATGGGTGATAAGAAGTGCACCTTCTTTAGATGCTGCTTTTTGATGCTCTTGAAACTCCTTTACAGAGGACAAATTTTGGGTGGGCCACAGAATTAGGCAAAAATAAATATTTATAGCATTTTCCCCTGACTCAGGGCAGACACATGGGCAACTGGAGTCCTTTTAATGACATGTCATTTTTTTAAGGTCTCCTTAGTTGTCGATAAGTTAAAAAGACTTTGGAAATCCTCAGAAAATGACAACATAGCATCACCTCTCCCCCACCACCATAAAATAAAGCAGAATATAATTGAATAAAAGACATGTAGAAGGGGGGCACAGAGCCAGACACTTCCAAACTCCCCAGAAAAGGACAAGAAAGAGGAGAGTACAAAGAAGAGCAAAACCTCTCTGATCTTGGAAGATGCGTTCGTAAGCAAGAACAATACTAAGAAAGGGAAAATGAGAAGACTCAGTCATCTTTAATTAACAAAAGTTTATCACATCACTTGATATACCAATTTATGAATCTATTTTAGTATGCTCAGCGTTATTCTCGTCCCTTAACATCATAAGCTCGATTCCATAGTTCCACGAGATATTATCAATTTCGATATTACTTAATTCAAGGGAAATCTTAGATTACTCGCATGAGATAGAGCAAAAGGCTTGTTAGAGAAATAAAAACAGAAGACATGCAATCATAAGGTGAAGAGAACACTATTATGACTTTAGATCTTCTTTCATTTCTTATTCCACCAAAAGGAATGCTAAGTCCATCTCCAAAAGGATTAGACTAATGCAATGGTATTATTAATTAATTTTCTCTGTCATACTCCATTAAAAACACAGATTCAAAAGCTTTGGCCAAGGTTCCAAACTCTTCCATGGTTTAAATACAATCAACAAACACAACATAAGAGATCGGTCATTCTAGTCGCACATCGCACATGCTTCTCCTTTAACTTAGTGTACTAGAAACTTGTCACTTCACTTTGTTCCATGATTATTGTAATGAATTCTTGAACTTGCGTGGAATTCGGCCATGAGATAAGCTTGCCATAGCATGAAATTCCATATTAAAGCAAGAAACTCCATTTTTATCAAGATTCTTTTGGACTGATGCTAAAGTTGGCCTGTTTTGGAGGTATTCTACTTTTTGATTCGAGCCTTCCAAGTGCTCACAGAACCCTCAATCTGATTACGAGTGTTTAGCTTGCAAGTACATGTCAAGAAAGATAAGGTCGTAAAAAAATAACTATTATCATCATCATTACATCTCAAAGAAAATTGGACTGCCTTACTTTTCAATGAACTTTATGCAATCCCTCGTACATGAATTTATAGTAAGACTCACTTTGATCCACTAATTCAATCATTAGAAGAGAGCGTTTGGAAAGAAATTGAATCAAATTAATTTAATTTATTTTTTTTATAATTTTTTTATACTAGAAAGTAACTCGAACATAAATTTGAGATTTATATTTTTCATTAGCTTTTTATGTTATTAATTGTTATAACCATCAAATGTTAAATCATATACATTAACTTGAAGTGTATATTTAATCTTTTGTTTGATTATCTACGTAACTACTAATTAGAATGTTAGGTAGATTTCAAATTGAAATTTTGGTTGTTTATTGCGTAATTTATTTGACCAAAAAAAAAAATTATAGCTTGCGTAAGTCGACCCATAATCCCCACAAAGTCCTATGAAAGGACTTGTAGCCAGAGGAAGGTGAAGACAAGTTTGACTACGCAGTCTTGTCTGGTTTCAAATTTACGGCTTTTGACTTGTCGTGACAATTTATTTATCTTCTTTCTTTGCCCCTCGTATATCGTCCCCTTTTTTTAAATTAAAAAAGCACTTTGCCCACTAAATTTGAAGGTTAATAAATAATTTGTTATCATGACATTTGAATTTTGGACCTTAATTAGCCTAGACTAGTTCCAACAAAATATAGACAAATCATTCAGTCACGAATCATTGATTGAGGTACACTCATAAAAAAAGGCGAGTATAGACCCAAAATTCCTCCGGCTGAGAAATGCTCCGATTTGAATATGGTATTACCGCTTTCAAACAAAGTGTAGCCAATCAATTTGTGGAGGCTCTGTTGATGCACCAAGGCTTTTAGTTATTTGCCATTCTTAATGTTAGTTACCTTTTGTGTCTTTCTTGCATAAGATCAAGAAAAGATGGCTGTGATAAGGGTGAAAATCATATCCAATTCAATTCAGGAGCTAGACCAAACTAGCTTGAAACCACTGGTTCAAGGCCTAGTATAGGAATAGCTGGTTTGGTTTCCTAGAACCAGTCTAGGACCGTCTCAATCACCGATTCCAAGGCGAGAACCGCTAGTTCTACTTGGGAATCAATTCAACTAGTTCAGTTCCTGAAGTTTTGTCTAGAAAAAAAAAAAATTGGAACGCATCAATAATTGAGTCATGATTTTTAACATGAACAAAGATGATAATCGCTTGACCAACGAATGCTACTAAAGTAAAATGGTTCAACTTGTATATATATATATATCATAAGAATTTGCCTTTTTAATTAAAATGGGACGGTTCCAGACCTTAAAAGGCGGTTCAATCTGATTGGAACGAGCACACATCCGTCCGAAAATCTCTTAAAGCGTGGCAATCGCATCTTGTCATCATTCGCTGATGCTTGACAAAATAAAAATGTGCTGAGTACTGTGGCGGTGGAGAAATTCCAATCGCTGAACAAGAGGCTCTCTTTGTCTCATCGTCACATGGGTTAAGAAAGATATCAAAACGTGTCTGACTATTTCTTCTGTCCTAATCTTTTCCTTTTGATTTGTCAACATGAGGCGGACGCAGTTGACAAAGAGTTTTCTTGCGGATTGTTTATATAATTAGGATTCCAACCAGCAGGTTCAGGATAATAATTCACAACTCAAATGCTTCATTTAGGTTATGGCGACTTCGATTTCCACCCACTGAAGCTTTGCAAATTAACTTCCATATGCACAAACGTGGAGCTTTTGTCTTTTTCACAAGCGGCTATCCATCGAGACGCATGAACGTTTACATTATTTATGGAATAATCATGCGTCATGCGCCTGACTAGGAACTAATAACAAAGATCATACTTTACAGAGAAGACGACGGGAGGGGCAAAACAAAGACAATGGTTGATTCTTCATCATCTAATCCTAATCATAGAGAGTGCCTTGTCAAGGTTCTTGGCCTTCATCTGAATGTAATCCTTCACTGTGACGGACCGGAACCGGGCAGCGTCCTCTCGGCCTGAGGCCTGTGTGAGTCCATGAATAGGGCCGACGTGAAAATCCGTCGGGGGTCCGTAAAAGTAACCGACGGTTAGCCGGTGCCTATTCTCACTTGGGATCACCCGGTGAACGACAGTAGGGAACATGGCATTGGACATGATGTGGAGCATGTCACCCACGTTCACCACAAGTGCACCGTTCATGGGAAACACGGGAACCCAGCCTCGGCCTTCCCTGTGGACTTGGAGCCCATGTGCGCTGTGGTTTTGGTGAAGAATTGTCAAGAGGAAGGTATCGGTGTGCGGCGCGAGCCCCATGGCCTGGCGCGGATCGGGACACCGCGGGTACGAGTTCAGCTGCAGCGCAGTGCAGGCGTTGCTCCGGAGTCGCGGCCAGTCGACATCGTGCTCGGATATGCCGAGGTACTTCAGGATCATGGCGAGTAGTCTCTCTGAGAGCGCCTTCATTTTGTCCTGATAGTCTTCCATTACTTCACTGTTGCACGTGACCCCAAGAAAACACGAGAGGACAAAAACATAATGATGCCCAGTACAAGTAAGATCAATAATGCTAATGATACCAAGACAAGTCTATTAGATCTGCATAAAACCAAGTTTTGTAAATACATTTTTGTATTTATAGCATTATTCATAATGGAAATTACTCCTTCACTAAAATAAGAAATTAGTGTTGAGCATATTACAAGCTTTTGCTAGAAGTGGCTTATTAGCTCTGCAAAAGCGATAAAAACCTAAGAATTTTTCAGCATCACTCCGTAGTAAGCTTGAATAACAAGTTCTCTAATCTTTGATAAATATGCAGCTCCCTCCCCTCTTTTAGCCCTTTGATTTTCAGGTTCACTAGAATCACAAAGTCGACTACTTTCTGGGGGAGTATCTGAATCTCTAGAAACAAGGAAAGAAGACTGTTCAATTTAGTCATCATGCAAGTAAGTATATAGGGGAAAATAAGTAGCTAATCTTCTTAATTTGCCTTTGGTGCTAGAATGGTATTGAACTAGGTTCAGGAATGAAGTAGAACACCATATTCCTTGCACTCAAAGAGTAATTATCTACTTATTGGTTTATAAAGACTTTTTAAATTATCACCAAAATTTAATGAAAGATTTCTCCAGCCAAACCCTGGTTCTTCCTAGTCATGCCTAAATAAACCATCTACCCACTCATCACCTTCTCCACGTGCATGAACTGACCATGCATGGAAGTTACCACTCACCAAAACTTGCCATACCCATGAGGCCAAACCTCCCTAGCATGCTCCAATGGCGATCCCATCATGGTAAACCCTTCATGCCACATGAACTTGTTGAAGAACGGTGCGATCCGAGCGACGCCATAGCCTGTAGCTCCACTGGGGGACCTGAGGGCCTTCACCTTGGCTCTCGCGGGGAGCGTGAAAAACCGCCAGGCTTGCGACTCAACCTCCCCCAGAAGACTTGAAGGGATTCCGTGGTTAGTGACCTGGAATATGCCCATAATTTTGCATGCATGACCCGCCATTTCGATCGCATCCGGGCTATCGAGATCGATGGCTGGAATTGAGAAGTGATCGCCATCTAAATTGAACATCCTCCTTGGAGACTCATCGTCTGATTGAGGCCATGAATGCGATTGCGGCACTTCTTTAGCAGAATCAAAGTCTATGGGGATGATGTGCTGAAGATGGAGAGGTGTCTCTGTGTAGGCTTCAGAGAGAGTAGCCATGAAAAGCTGGAATTTGAAAGGCAAATAGAAGCTAACAAGGAAAGATAGGGTTCTTTATATGGTCTTCTTTCATTAATCATAGAAGGTTATATATATGCACGCCCACTAATGGAGTGAGTATATAATGTAAACATCTGGTTCAAATGTTAATAGGGTTAAAATGGGGCCGGCTGGTGGACAGAAGTGGTGTCTGGATGTGGTTTTGGAAGGATGTTGGGGAAGGTGGAAATAAGACAAAATAGTGGACAGAAAAAATTTGAAGAAATTGTGGCGTCTCAATAAGACTCCAAACAGTTTTTAGTGTTTACATGACAAGGCTGTTTTTTCCTTTCTTTCCTTTCTTCTTTTTTTGCGCTCTCGTGTGGACAATAAACACATGCTCTGTCCACTAGTGGGAAAAGAGAAAATGGACCCACTTAAAGAGACTTTTTGGATAGAAATACAGTACGAACTTGTTATCTGTATGATGTGTAGTGGAAATTGGGCAGAACTAATCATACTACATAAACTAATGTATTGGACCATGCACTTTTTCTAACAAAATCCAACACGGTCTTAATTACTATATATTGGGATTGGAGTTAATTTAGTGAAAGAATTTAGGCAATTTTTTTTTCATATGTAGTTACATAAAGTACACGTAAGATTATAATTACAACGGGCCAAGAGTGGTGTTGAGGTACTTGTACTAGGAATTCAAGGAAGGGATAGTTATCATTTTAGAGGAAATTTCAAGGTGGGGTTGGTCGCCATGCCAAACTAGTCAAGAGTTGACGTTGCTTCCCGACGATAGTCATAGTAGGTTGAAACCAGTTATTATGCTTAAGTGATATGTATATCTCGTTCGAGAAAATGAATACCGAAGCTAAATTGGGCATGGTATGATCAATTATGAGGATGTTATTTGACATATTGTACTTGAAAAGAATCTATTGAGGGAAGGTTGTTTTGGTAATCTGACTCACCAAGCACTATAGGGCTTGTCCTTGACAAGGAAACTTTGGGCCTCACAAATGGTATGAGAGTGGGTTTCCCAAACTGTATGGCGAGTGTCAAGAAGAGATCTATTGTCGTGTTTCCTACAAGAAGAGAAATCTCCATTGGTTTTCTAAGATCAAGAGAAGCCTAGTAGGCGAAAGAAAGTTTTGTTGAGGGAGCATAGTTGGCTTGAGATGCCACACTTTTCAAGGAGAGCACAAGTGACTAAAGATTTAGGAATAACTTTCATCAAGGGAAGCAACTGATGGAGTGGAATAGCCTATTCTGTTGCGCAAGCATTTGCCATTCATGTGAGTTTCAAGGGAGTGGCGGTGATGGTTAAAGAACATAAGGAAGTGATTGAATAGCTTGCAATGAGGGTGTTTTAGAAATTGAGTGGGGAAAAGTGTAACTGCCCTAATTCTCCCATATTGATGTGAGTTGGAAGTGGGTTTAGTGGCATTGGGTTGAAGTATGAGAAATGCAAGAGGTACAACTTGTTTGTGGGAGTAGCATCAAATTGTTTGTGCTAGGAATCTAAAGAGAGGATGACCATCATCTTGAAGGATCTTTGCAGATGGGTTGGCCTCTCATTTGCAATTGGTCATGAGCTAATGTCATGCTTTTCATGATGGCCACTGCAAGCTAAAATCAATTATTGTACCAAAGTGTTCTATATCTCACTTGAGAGATTGGATGTACAAGTTAAATTGGACATGGTACTATCAATTGTGAGCTTAGGATTTGCTAAATTGTCTAGGTTGACTTGGTGTTTTGGCTCATGAGGTGCTATAGGGGCTTGTGCTTAGCCAAGAAACTTTCGACCCATGACACAAGTGTGAGAAAATGACAACAGGCCATGGATTAGGAGTACTCCCTTGGTCTTATGTGAATGGACCGGTAGCTCAATCAATTCCTAGAGGCACTACACTAGGGCAACATATTCATGTGCATACAAATTTCATATTATTTCGAGACCAACGTTTAACTTTTATAGTCAATCGTCAACAAAATATATGAAATTTATTCTACACGCCAAGTAGCTTTGACGGTCCCTTTATATTTTGAAAACAAGCAAAAACAAATTGTAAGTTTTGAAAATATTCGAGGAAATTATATAGGGTTAATATTACGAAATGCCCTACCAAACTAATTTTTTGACCGCTAAAAACCTCAAAATAGTACATCTGTGACAAATTACTATTAGTTAGTTTCTGTTAAATTTTATCATCGAATTGCTAAGTTAAATGATACGTGACAGTTGATAGAATTTATTAATTTATAGGTTTTACTCTTCGTTTATCACATGTATATCAGTTTGTGATTTTTCATGGTATTGGATCTAAAGGAGAGTGAATTTGTTACAAATATACTAGTTTGAGGTTTTTGGTAATAAAAAAATTAATGCTGGGTAAATTACAAGTGTACTAGTTTGGGTTTTTCGTGATATTAAACAAATCATAAATGGTATATTATGAAAAACTCTTTTAAATCACTAAAAATCCCAAATTGGTATATATGTGACAAATTTAACGGTAGTTAGTTTTCGTTAAATTTTATCATCAAATTACTAAGTTGGATAACACGTGATAACTGACGAGTGTATCAATTTGGGGTTTTACCCTTTGTTTATCACTGTATACTAATTTGTGATTTTTCATCATATTAGTCAAATTTAACAAAAACTAACGAAGAGTAAATTTTTCAACAAATGTACAAGTTCGATTTTTTTCTATGGTAAAAAGATTAATCTTTGGTAAATTTACTATAGATGTACCAATTTGAGATTTTCGTAGTATTAACTCAATCATGTATGATACAAAATGTTGATTTTTGTAAATTTTGAATGATTTTAGATGTTTCGCCTTAGATTAAAGTGAAATTGCGTGAGTAGTACTAGGAGTGTTTCGATTAAGCAACGTGCAGATAGGGGAAATATGCACAGTTCTATATGTTGGCCGATTTTTGTCGGTATAACAAGTACTCTTTAGTTTTCGACTAAATTTTTCGTACTTGTACATATGTGTATTTATTTATTTTTCTATTACTAGCCCACCCAATTTTACTTGTGCTATATTGAAATTAGGTGAAATATGGGGAAATTGTAACTGAGACCAAATGATCCATTCTCTTATGTTGAAGGCACATAGAGTGCGTTTGGGAGAATTTTAGGTTTATGACTTTTAGTATCCGAACAAAATTCTTGGATACAAGGTGTTCCCAAAAAAAAAAAAATCAAATAGTGTTTGAATAGTTGGCTCTTGGTACATTCTAGTAAATTAGTATTTTTTTTTCCAATGATCTAAAATAACAAGAAAAGGAATAATAAAAAAAAAGGTTAATATCCTAAAAAAACCCCAAACCAGTAAATCTGTGACTAATCTACCCCAAACTATTTTTTTTATCACCAAAAACCCCAAAACTGGTATACATTTGACAAATTTACCCCAAATTGGTACAATTGTAACAAATTTACCGTCTATTAGATTTCGTTAAATTTTATTGTCAAATTATTAAGTTAAATGACACGTGACAATTGATTGGTATACCAATTTGGGATTTTACGCTCCGTTTGTCATAATTTACAATTTTTGTGATTTTTTTGTGGTATTAATTCAATTTAACGGAGGGTATATTTGTCACAAATTTATCAGTTTGGGGTTTTTGTTGTCGAATAAATTATTTTGGGGTAAATTTGTCATAAATGTACCAGTTTAGGGTTTTTTATGGTCAGTCGGGATAAATTTGTCACATGTGTATCAGTTTGGGGTTTTTTATGGTAAAAAAAATAGTTTGGAATAAATTTGTCACATGTGTACCAGTTTAGGATTTTTCATGATATTAATCCTAAAAAAAAAAGAAGAGGACAACAATTACTGCAACTTGACGAATGTCGTCCAGAGGCCATGAGACCTGGGCAAGGCTCGTTGGAGTTGTGCAACCTCAGCCAAGGAGGCCACAGGGTCACTTGAACCATGGTAAGATAGATCTCGTTTAGGCAAAGTTTGCCAATGTCGAGCAACCCTTGGCAAAGCTTGCTCGCGTTGCTTTTGGTGGTGTCATGCAACCCTCGTGGGAGGGGTTAATAAAGGTCACTAGAGCTCGACAAGGCACGTTGAGGCTGTGCGACCCTAGACAAGGTTGCTATGTTGATCGACCCAAGGTGAGACAGATCTTGCTTGGCGAAGCTTGATGGCGTTGTGTGTCCATTGGCAAGCTAGATCTGGAGCCCGACAAGCTAGATTAGAGACCGGGAGACCTCGGGACGGCTCGTTAGGGGTGGGCAAACCCAGGCAAGGCAGCATTGAGGTCGCTTGAACCAAGGTGAGGCGGATCTCGTCTAATCGAAGCTTGTCAGCATGAAGCAACCGTTGATGAAGCTATGTCGGCATCTCTTTACCTCCTCTAGAAAGCTTCCCAGCCATGATTGTCTTTGTCTCCATCTAAGAAACACGAGTAAAATAAGAATATTAATATATTAGTGAGGGTAAAATTATTGAAAGAAGAAAAGTCGATTCAACCCATATAGTAGCATTCCAAAAATGATAAAGTCCAAAGTTGGGGACAGGGGGGGTTTTGCCGTGAGCCTTGAGCATATTCAAAGCTCGACTTTGTACGATTGTGTCACCTAACACAAAAGTTTAGATTCGATGCCCTCAAGAGGTCCAAAGTCACTTGTAAATGCTGCGCCAAATGCGTCCACAAAAATTGACTTTTTTATTTCTTGAGGTGTGAATATAGAAGAAGTGGAATTTTATGGCTCGTTGCCTTCTTTTGAAATTTAGAGATGTCGCCGACGGCCAAGCGTCAAGTCGGCACATCATGATCTGACAAAGCGTTTTCCACTCCCATTTGTAGGGCATTAGAAATTTCTTCAGCTTACCTAGATATTGCTCACGTCGCGGAAGATTTTGCTTTTCTACAAGCTTTTTTTACCTTTCGTGATACATGTGAAGATTTGATTATTCTATGCAAATTGGGGGATCACCGTCAAGGGTAGAGTTTTGTCTTTTTAGATTACTTAAGAGGTCTCCTAATTATGATGATTATTCGATTGTGGTAGGACGAGGAAACTGCCGTGACACAATGAGATTCGCTGGGTGCTCTAAAAGAACTCAACAATTGACGTAAGGAATAAAAAAAGAAATAAAAGTGAAGAAAATTTTCCTTCCATTGATAGCCGTGATAGAATTTGTTTCTCTCTTTTTGAGCTCATTTCGAGAGGTCTATTGACTCTAGTAATTATCGGAATTCAATATGATGAAAGAATTTATCGTGCCCAAAAAGATTAGTCGCAAGCTCCAAAAAAAAAAAAAAGGCCAACAATCGAGGTTATAAAAAACAAAGCAGGGTAATTTTCATTCGCCGACATTAAATCTGATGCAGATCCTCTAGTTAGAGCTTTCCAACCCAAGTTATAGAACTTGAACCACAAATTTTGAAGCATAGACCGATCCACACGCTTCCTCCCTACATCAGAAATTCCTTTCCACGCGAGTCGCGATGACCAAGCAATTCCTTTACGCACACAGGAAGCCCACATTGACCAAATTGCATTATTGTGTATTCATCCCAAGATTCTTTCTTTCCTCATAACTCGATCTAGCATTATCATTGAATCGATTTTATAAGATTTTATGGGACCACGTCCTATGATATGATTTAATATATAAATATTTTATCACTTCCCTTCACTTCTTGGTCTAATATTTTTGCTTAGTACTGAGTGAGGAAATATTTCGTTGAGGAGACAAATGAGGCATTGAAAAGATTCAAACTCGGGACCTCTTGCTTTGATACCGTGTAAAATTTTATGAGAGCACTGTCAAGTATTCTAAAAAAATTAAGTTATAGTGTGGTATAATATTTAAATTTTCGATCAAATCTTATTAATTCTAAGAAATAGAAAACACTTTGAGTTATAGAGACAATAAATTATTGAAATTTCTAAGACTTCCAATTGCATCAAGTAGATAATAACATTTCGTAGGCTCATTTTGATTGACTATGTCAATTACACTTGGAGATATAAGACTTCAAGATATAGGTAGGATGATGTGGCCAAAGGCTTTGTATTAAAAATTGGACTTCAAAGTAATAGAGCAAGAAAGGCGCTGAGATAACAGTGCGATATTCGACTTCGATACAAAACCGAATTTGACCTCGTTATAGAAGTAGGTAAAGGAGTGGCAAAAGACATCAAGGAAACATTGATAGT
The DNA here is from genome assembly GCA_007663325.1 of Eucalyptus pauciflora. Taxonomy (NCBI): domain Eukaryota; kingdom Viridiplantae; phylum Streptophyta; class Magnoliopsida; order Myrtales; family Myrtaceae; genus Eucalyptus; species Eucalyptus pauciflora. The sequence continues at coordinate 4,404,443 of VMYD01000067.1, forward strand.
TCATGTTGCTTTGTCGGTCAAGTTGCCCATATTCTAACAACCCCATTGGACAAGTGTGAGGAGTGATTGCTGGAATAAGAGAGCTCGGATAAAGAGCGTCTCCTGGCAATCTTTTACCAAGAGTGAATTGAATTTCGTACTGAACATGAGGAGAGCATTCTTGAAATATATATGTGAAATTGAAATTAACTTAAAAAAGACGCCTTTTAATGTTACAAAACTTTTAGCATCAGAACTCTAATGTTAATAGTGCTGAGGTGAGAATACTATGAGGGGAAAGTTCCACTAAGATGGTTGACTCCTAAAAAAGTGCCTACTATTAGATTATTAAATCATGCATTCAAATAATAATGTAAGCTTTTTAAATAGTTAGTAATGGTTCCAAAATCTGGCAAAATACCAGAGTAGCAAATCCCAAGTTCAACGCTACAAAGCTTCCGTTTGCGACTTTTAGGCCAAAATACAAGCATATGAGTTAGAATATGTAAATATCAAATCTCACATTTATCTAATAATTTAAATTTTTAAAATAGTTTATAATGGTTTCACAAAATCTCACACCTATGTACAAAAACATGAGGCTCAATATGGGATTGACTAGAGTGAACAATTTCTCAAATGAGTGAATCTAGAGGTGCCACACAAATCGATAAAACAGTACACTGATTAAAAGGCATATTGAGCAAATGCAACATAAGCACATGCTCATAAGCTTATCGGAGGCACCTAGCGGTCAACAACCTATCAATAATGGAGTGCTTACGACACTTGGCCCCACTTCCAGCCAATGGCAATCAAACAATCGACTATAAACTTAAACAGAGAAGAACTCAGGTAAATTCTCGAAGCCTTGCATGATCTCACCAACTCAAAATAAAATTCTCTCTTTTCTTATGGTGGATAGACTTAAGTATCGGAAGGCCTTTAGGTCATTGACAATTCTTTTAAAGGATCAAGAAGTTTCAGAGGACCGAAATTTAATCTCCGATATCGTCAAATGAAAAATGCGGAATTCACATTGAATTACCAATTAAAGATAGAGGCAACGTATTATAGTATAGTAATTAAATTTTTAGATTACCTCAACAGTGAATTTAGCCTAAACACTAGCTTCTATTACTCATTATCAAGGCAGATGATGGCAAAAATGTTCTTGGTTGGCAATTCTCAATTGTCGGCATAAACCCAACTAGTGGAAAAGCCTCAAGGAAAGGGGGGCGGATGCCCTCTTTAGTCACATATCAGCTTGACTTTAAGGACAATTGACCTTTGCCCCAGATGAGCTCTAGCATCATAGACCTAATGAGGAGCTAGTCCTTGATTTTTATACGCAATAGTTGGATCTACATCCCCTTTTTTATTCTTTTTTATTTTGTTAAAATTCAAATATTGGACATTAGTTTCAATTTCTTTCTTGAAAAAGTTGGTCGATGCCACTTCTGTCACATCTTCTACTCTTTCATCATTTTACTTAACCCCACCCAGCAAAAGCGAAGAAAGACGAGATTGAGGAATGAGTGGTTCTTGAATGTGCTCGACATTGAAAGATTGATATAATGTAAGAATCGGAGAGCCTGGGAAAGCATTCAAGTTGGGCTTCTCTTGCTCTGGCTACTTATTAAATTTTGTTTTTATGCAGATTTCAAGCTACTTAGATAGGGCGCGCATGACAACCATTCTATTTTGGAAATAGTTTCTGGAACAGAAATACATTTTTCTAATTCTATTTTTAGAAGAGTTTATAAACAAAAATAACCGTTTGATAACGATACAAAATTTCTATTCTAAAAATAGAAATTCATTTGATAACAACACAAAAAAATTTCCTTTCGGACGGCGGCGATGACGACCGGCGACCTTTAATATAAAAAATAAAAAATAATGATTTATTAAAAAAATAAAGAAAAAAGTAAAATAAAATAAAAATATCATTTTATTTTAAAATTAAAATATCCTTAAAAATAAATTTATTTTATTTATTCTATTGTATTTATTTTATGAATAAATTTATTTTAAAATGAATAAAAAGTAAAAATAAAAATAAATTTATTTGGCAGAACACTCAAGACAAATAAAAATAAATTTATTAAATTTATTTTTAATTATCATAGATAAATTTATTTTTAATAAACTAAAAATAAAATGATAAATAAAAATAATTTATTTATTTTTATTTTTAATAAAATGATATTTAATTAAATTTAATTTTCATTATTAAAAATAAAAATAATTTTTATAATAAAAAATAAAAAAATAAAAATGAATAAATGATATTTTTATAATAATTTTTATTTTTAAAATGATATTCATTTATTTTTAAAAATAAAAATTTATTTTATTTTATTTTTAAAAATAAAAATTTATTTTATTTTATTTTTAAGGATTTTTTTAAATTTATTCGTAAAAATAAAAATGAATATCATTTTATTTATTAGAATAAATTTCATTTTAAAATGATATTTATAAAAATAATTTATTTGGCGATCGGCGACGGCTGTGGGGGCCGGCGGTTGGCCGGCGACTGACGGACGTTGGTCGACGGCAACAGATGAAGAACCGGTTGACGAACGATGAGAAAATTTTTTATTTCTCATTTCTGTTTCAGAAATAGAGAAATAGAAAATTTCTACTTCTGATGGAATGTATTTCTGGAATATAAATCTATTTCAGAAATAGAAAAACGGAATAAATTTATCAAATGAATTTCTATTCCAGAAAGAGATCTGGAATAGAAAAATTGTTTCTTGAACAAAAATTCTGATTTGTCATGCACCCCCTTAGTGACTGGGCTGCTTTAAGGTGGCTTGAAGTCCAACAAATGTGAAGGTGGTTTCCGGGAAGAATGACTTGAGAAAGTACTTTTGGAGTTAGACGATGAATTCGGCTTTAAGTACTTGCCGCCTGTCGCGACCAATTTTTCGGGGTGTGCCACCTAAAACTAGGTTGATGGACTACTAAGCCTTTAAGCTTAGCTCGGGCTCTCCCAAGCCCATACCAAATCGCGACTTAGGATTTAACATGCAAAAGATCATTATCTAGGAGTCGCCACTAATCGGTTTAGGGTAGGTCGATTAGACACCTAAGTAAAATAACGGGAGGATTATCTTACTCCTACGAACCAGAGATTTTGGGTACGGGGACTTGGTTACACTAGACTACCCTAGTGCCCTTTCGGTACCATTTCTTTTCAATTTTAAAAATGTTTTGCAGGCAGCTTGATTTGATTTTAATTGAGCTTCCTAACATGTGAGGTGATCATACATGTGCGCATACCACCAATTTAACACATCAAGAAAGCAATGAATAAATTACAAACTTACCTCAAAGCAACGAAAGCATCTGCGTTGTTAGATCAAAACTCACATCAGCAATCCTAGATATGATTTCTAATTAACAAGCAATCACTCAATCTTTTTTGTTTTCATTTATTCAATGAGAATCATGCGATGCAATGTTATTAATCTAACATGAGTTGATATGACATGGTAACATGACCTAAACTATATGACATGAGTAAAGGTAATTTCTAAAGAAATGCAATAATTAAATATGCAATCTAAATTAATCAAATAACCTAACTCTAATGACAGGCAACTTCTAATTAAATGAACCTAATAATAATCACTAAATGACATGCACTTCATGAACCTAATTCTATATGACGTGCACATGAATTTTCTATGTGATCTTTAACAAAATATTTCGAAAATTCCTTATATCCTCCGAATCACAAAAATCCTTATCTCCTTAATATTTTCAAAAAAATGTTATCACCTAAAGACTAAAGATAAGATTTCAACCCGATTCTTTTAAATTCGAAAAACCACCGCAATATCATATCAAATCTCGATTTAGGTAATTTTTGTCATTAAAAGAAAACGGGCTCGGGCCAATTTTGCACGTTTCATGGGCTTAGTCCGGCCCATTAATTTAAACTCAAAAACAATTAATTCGACCCATCCGCCGTCCTAAAAAATGCAAAACATGTAAATTAAAAATAAACGCACCTAAAATTAATGCTATGCAAATGAATTATAAAAAATAAAATTAACCCCTAATGACTAAATTGGCCGCCAAAATTTAGGTGTCAACAGCTGCCCCTCTTTGGAGGTGAGCTCGAAGAGGTTGCCTTCAAAGATAAATTGAGACCTAAATTTTGACCATGCACATGCATTGAATGATTTGATTTTTGATTTTTTGATTTTTTTGAGTTTTTGATTTTTTTGTCGGAAAGTAAATCCCATTTTAAAATGCAATTTATATGATGCATGTAAATGCTAATGCAAATGCATGATGCGAAAGGAAGGAACATACCTGCAATTACTTACCAGTCAGTGCGGTAAAGCATCTTGAGGTACATGATAAATCCCTATTTACTTTACAAGTACCCAACTCTCACTCAGGCTCCTTGAGGAGTCAAACAGGTAATGAATCGAAACATTGAGCTCGAGAAGAACATTCACATCCAAGTGAAATGCTCAACGACAAGAATTAAGACATCCAGATCCAGACTGAGATGTCAAAAGAACCTACCCGAAATATCTTACCTTCAAGGAGGGTAAAATGATACAAGATAGATTGGTGTTACACGTCTAGGACCCGTACCATTCTACGGTCGCCCAGAATAGTAACATGACTTTATAAAGAAATCTGCTTTCTTAGGACCCGTACCATTCTACGGTCGCCTAGAATAGTAACATGACTTTATAAAGAAATCTGCTTTCCTAGGACCTGTACCATTCTACGGTCGCCTAGTATGACAGATTTTTGTTGTGTCTAGGACTCGTACCATTCTACGGTCGCCTAAACGGGGATTTACCTTCCAAGACCCGTACCATTACTCTACGGTCGCTTGAAAAGGGAAATAAAGTTTTGTCTAGGACCCGTACATTACTCTACGGTCGCCTAAACGGAGATTTAGCTTCCAGGACCCGTACATTACTCTACGGTCGCCTGAATAGGGAAATAAAGTTTTGTCTAGGACCCGTACATTACTCTACGGTCGCCTAAACGGGGGTTTTGCTTGGCTAGGACCCGAACCATTCTTCGGTCGCCCGGCGTTGCGATCTGAAGAAAAATCTTTAGGGACAACTTCATCGAGTGTCAACTTACTTAAAGTGAAAATACTTGTACAATGACAAGTATTTAAGGTATAGATAGAGATATACTTACCTGGTGACATCTCTGCTCATTAGGGATATGTCTCCTGGGCCTTGGGCTACGAAAGCACGCCAGGATAATATAAAAGGACTCTGGGTTACGAAAGTACGCCAGGTCAATTTAAAAGGAGGGACTCTGGGTTACGAAAGCATGCCAGGTCAATTTTAAAGGACACCGGGCTATGAAAGCACGCGAGGTCAATTTTAAAGGAACAGCTTGACCGAGTCAAGTGTTGAGAATGGGTAGAGATATACTTACCTGATGATATCTCTGATTCTTTGGGATATGTCTTTTGGAACTTAGATATCCTGTGGAGGCCTTTCACCTCTTGATAGAAATAAATTTTGGAACATTAAGGATGCACCTTGAATGCTCATGATGGTTTCTCATCTCCTCATATCATGAGGCATCTTGAAAAGAACCTGAATGTTAGGAGCTCTTGGGTCTTTGAGAAAACATTATCTGTAAAACATGATTAGAGCAAAAATGCATTCACCAAAGAGATAAGCAATTAAGGCTATTCTGGAATGCAAACTTCAAAATCTACTGAAGCTTTTATCAATTCAATCAAGATTCATGCATAATGACTTTTGCATCATCCAAATTTCCACTAGAGAGAATTATTGTTCAAGACAATTTTCACTCATGACATGGATTTCTTAAGAATACTAAATGAGAGACTTTCGGTTAGAAAGGACTTTCACTCACTCTCATTTAGAATGGCTATTTTATGAGAATCACTCAATTTCATCATATCGACATGGGTCCAAGTATTCTCGCAAGCGGTACGATCTTACCAATCTGAGAGGTCTTTAACAGGGACCATAATGTAGGCTTGGCCAACGGCTTAACAAATGGACTCTTTGAGTCGAGGCTATTGAATGAACAGTCTTGTAATCATTTCCGGGTTTATAAGTCAAGAACCCTGCAAAAATGAGAAAGAAATAATCTTGCTAGCACTTCTTCGAGCGATGCTTATAAACATATGAACTCCTACGTTAATTCAAGTGCCCTAATCTGAAGAGACTTTGTAAGGGACGTAACGTAGGTGGGTTCATGGGTTGAGAAATGAAAGGATCATTAGGCTCAAAAAGTGTGTAAAGGGTGAGAGTTGATGATCATCTTGACATTACCACCAGTTTTCTTTTTCACCATTGGGGATTGTCTTCATGAAGTGCCCCATTGATTGTAAAAACTCAGCATTTGAGTTCTTTGAATATTGCTCCATTGGGATTCAACTCTTACAATTGACAGTCACATATCTTGACTTTCTTTTTTCATCTATGGGCATTGGCCTTGCTTTTACTAGGCACACTGCTTTTTATGCCCCTAGTTCTCATGCATTTTTTCTTCACTTCTTTCTTCATGGGCATCGGCCTTGCTTTTACCAGGCACACTGCTTTTTCATGCCCATTAGTTCTATTTTGAATTCAATTCTTGCGCATAATGCATGCGTCAAGCAATTACACTTTAAATGACACTATAACCTTTCAAGAGTCTTCATCTGCCTTGTGCCTTGCCCCAGTGTGGGGGATGATCATCAAATGGGTTTAAAGAATTGAAATTGCAGGCTCAAGTGGGCTATGCAAAGGATATAAGTGTATAGGATAGAGAAAGAAATGCTCTTCGTCATCCTAAGGCACTTAAATTAACACATGAATTCAATGTAATAGCATAACTTGAAGATTGATGCAAGTGAGAGCAAAAAAATTTCAATTCATTTTCCTTACCTCATGATGCCATATTACCCTCCAATTTGCTCCAATGTGAGGTGGTTCTTGACAGGGGTAATTTGAAAAGAATCCATAAGTGTATAGGCTCAAAAAGGTTAAGCAATGGATCACTTGTAGTGTTTGGGATAGAAAAATGAATTGCCCCTCATCATTTCGGTCATCGTACCTTTTGCGAGAGAACTCTTTACCTTGTAAATATGGAACTTCCTCATCTCACAAGTGTATAAGTATGGGACTGTGTATAGAATAGGGCTTGTCTTTCATCATCCTGACACATCTCATTTCGCATTCTTAAGCATTGATGTCACTTTATTGAATTGTCTATCTTGACAAATCTCCGCATGAAATTGGTGAGCTAAATCAATATGAAAATTCCATTTTCAAAAGAGTCTAGCAACTTTAAGCATGAAAATAGTTTGTTACTTCAAAACAATCAATTTATTGCACTCAAAACATGGTTTTAAGCACTCATTTAAGGGAATTGCTCCACAAAAGAATTGCCTCGGCAATAAATGTCCTTGGATCATCTCTATCCATTAAAAGTGGAGACCCGCTTTTGCCCCTGCACAAGAGAACGTGCATGAATATGATACTATGCAACATCAGAGTAAATTCAAATTGCACAACCATTTTGGCTCGGATCGAGATTTTGTCTCAGTCATGTCATTACTAGAATCTATAGTGCCCCAATTCTTCATTTTGGAATCAAGATGATTTTCTTCACTCTTGGGAGATTACAATCGGCTAGGAAATGATCATTTGCCTTCATGTCTATTTTCCTTCGGATGCATGTTCCCAAATCAACGGGCGAACTATCACTGGAAATTGACGCATTATTTTCAAATGCCTCTCTGTTATGCTCTGAGACATGAAGTAAATGAGTTAGAAAAACAAACAAGAGTAACCTAATGCATGCTTTTGGAAATTGCTTCAAAAATGATTTTTTTTTAAGGAATATTTTGGATGAGGAAGCATGAAGGAGCCCGGTCCTCAGATTTTCTCCATGGATGATATTTTCTTTTCATTGTTGGATATCGTCATTGAGCTGGTTTGGTGTACCCCATCATGTCCTTAAAACAAAACTTGTAATTTTATTGATATTTATCAATCAAATTACATTTATTGGAATGAAAAATGTGATGTTCAAGCACGGAAGAAATTGAAACTAATCCCTAAAGAACGAGAAAAGTTCTCACGCAGGGGAAAGTACATGCCCCTAATTAAATGAGGAGATTGAACTACTTAGGACCATGATACATGTGTACTTGGATTTTTCACCCTCATTGATCTTGTAATGCGAACATTTCAGGTGAGATATTTTTCCCTCTAGATATGTCATTAGTCTCTTCATGATGACATTAAATTCAGCTATCTTGGGAAAATGAGATGATTCAAAAAGTCTTATTGGCTCTCTCCTTGGAATCGCAATTTCTCATCGAATATAGATCGCAGCACTTTTGCTTGACAGGATTAGCTCTTTTTGATCCGTCATTTTAGCTCTTGATCATGAACGGATGGGTGAGCGAGATCGCTCTATAATCACCTAATTCAAATGAATGGGAACATGTAAGCATGAGGGTAAATAGAAAGTCAATCCATGACAATGATCTAATTGATTTTTCCATTTTTTTTTTATCTATTCATGAAAAGTTCGTACAAGAAGGGCATTTCCTAAAGAGAGTTGGAAAAACAGACACCCTAGTGAGATCAAATGTCCTAGGCATGAATTGCAGACAAATTCTCCAAAGTTTTTTGTTATTTTCCAAATGATTCATTGCATGGCAATTTCCTCATTTCATTTCTAATTGACAAATGAATTAAATCAATGATTGACCTAGATTGTCATGGACGAACCAAGAGTAGGACAAAGTAAGTAAATTGCATTAGTATAGGGATAGAAGACTTACTTCACCAAGATAAATCGACGGCAATCACATAGACATGCGCATGATAAGTGGCTCGATTTCTACTCTATAAGGCTTATCAAGGTGAAGCCACAAGGATGATCGGACTAGCCACGGGCTTGTGGACTATGTCGGGTCCTCATGACTCCGGCTTGGTCAAAGAGCCGACCCGGGTCGCGGGCATGCGGACCGAGGTGGGTACTCTTGACACCATGAAAGAAATTTCGGGATTGAGATGGGCGACTCGTACCGCGAGCATGCGGTCGGAGTGGTATCCATCTCAACACCATCCTAAATGATCCTATGCGGCCCAGGTCCGGCGGCAAGTTGTGTGTGCAAAAGTGTAGTGCAAGATGCAAGGCATGCACAACAGTTTAAATCAAACAGCACTTCAATAACTTGAATTTAAAACATACATCCTCAACTCCAACCTGCAAGACAAGGGTTAACAATCACTACTCCCCTTATACCTCCCAACTTGCAAGAACATTTAACACCTTAAAAATGTTAGGGACGTACCTGGGATCCTCGCTGCCAAACAAAAACATTTTTAAAAGAAAAATTGGCCTAAGTCCACTAAGTGTTTTAACACAAGTCCCCAGTGGAGTCGCCAAGCTGTCGCGACCAATTTTTCGGGTGTGCCACCTAAAACTAGGTTGATGGACTACTAAGCCTTTAAGCTTAGCTCGGGCTCTCCCAAGCCCATACCAAATCACGACTTAGGATTTAACATGCAAAAGATCATTATCTAGGAGTCGCCACTAATCGGTTTAGGGTAGGTCGATTAGACACCTAAGTAAAATAACGGGAGGATTATCTTACTCCTACGAACCAGAGATTTTGGGTACGGGGACTTGGTTACACTAGACTACCCTAGTGCCCTTTCGGTACCATTTCTTTTCAATTTTAAAAATGTTTTGCAGGCAGCTTGATTTGATTTTAATTGAGCTTCCTAACATGTGAGGTGATCATACATGTGCGCATACCACCAATTTAACACATCAAGAAAGCAATGAATAAATTACAAACTTACCTCAAAGCAACGAAAGCATCTGCGTTGTTAGATCAAAACTCACATCAGCAATCCTAGATATGATTTCTAATTAACAAGCAATCACTCAATCTTTTTTGTTTTCATTTATTCAATGAGAATCATGCGATGCAATGTTATTAATCTAACATGAGTTGATATGACATGGTAACATGACCTAAACTATATGACATGAGTAAAGGTAATTTCTAAAGAAATGCAATAATTAAATATGCAATCTAAATTAATCAAATAACCTAACTCTAATGACAGGCAACTTCTAATTAAATGAACCTAATAATAATCACTAAATGACATGCACTTCATGAACCTAATTCTATATGACTTGCACATGAATTTTCTATTCTAGAAAAAATGCAACATATTCTAGAAATTGAAACTAATTTATCCTAAAACAAATTTGTATGAAATTCGAAATTAAGGAAAATGCAAAATATAATTATCTAGATTAAGATTCTATCTAGTTTATATTAAGGATCGGGTCAGACTAAATCCTAATTTAAACTAAGATATTATCTTAACCTAACAAGTTCTATCCTAAGATGCAAAAATAAAGCTAAACTTAAAATAAAACACTTAATTTATTCTAAAATGCCATGACGTGCAAATAATGCATTAATTCCTAATTTTTATGAAATTCGAAATTAAAATTAAACATGCAATTCAAATAATAATAATAAAAAAAAAACTAACATCCTAAATGAATGCACTTTTTCCTTTTCTTTTTCATGACTCAAAATAAAATCCCTATTCTAATCATGCAAGATAATTCAAAACAAACCTAATCTTTTTTTGGATTTTTTCCTTTTACGAAAATAAAACTGACTCAAACACCATGACAACCTATCCAACAAGATAAGATCAATATCCATAAATTGGCGAACCATATCTCGCGCATGAGATCGGGTTGGCCAAACTTAAAAAAAATCGCGAATCGAATCTTGAGCGTGAGATCGGATTGGCGATTTTTCCGTGCGATTGCGAGTCAGATTTCGGGCGCGAAAATCGAACTGTCAATCATATGCACGTTATGAAATTGGGAAAATTTCCCAACTTATAAGACTACTCGAGACTACGGATACCTCAGCATATCATCAACAAACATATCAATAAGGAAACAGAATTTTCGGAAATCAAAATAGACAAAATTTTTACCTATTCCGAATATCTGCTTTCGAATTTACGACTTGCGATTGGTGAGTGATGGATGGGCGGTTCATGGCAAACGCGGCAACGTCGGACCTCACGGCTCAAGACAACGGGACGCCATGGGATAGCGACTCGGTCACAAAGGAGCAACGATGATCGTCAACAACTCACGGTGCAAGGGTGGTGAAAATCTCCAATGGCAATTCATCGTTGAAGCAATAGCAACAGAATAGTAGAAAAGAGGCAATTTGACTTTGAAGACTTCTTTTGCAATGGGACGTTCAGACTCTTCAAGTGCGGGTCTCCTCCTTCAAGTGCGGAACGTCCGTTCTTTCTTTATTCTCTTGTGGCCGTGTACGAATTGTGTAGCCTCCAAAACTTCGTTGTAGTTGATCACGACCAAGCGGGAAGTGAACGCCGTGGCTCTATCATCGAGGAGGATCACTTTGATGATGAGTGAACGCGTCGAATTGTGGGTTGATCCTTTTTGTCCACACGACTGAATTTGGAGTTCGGACTTCACCACGTTGGCTCTGACATCTTTTGCAAGTCAAAGAGAATGGATCTTCTTCATGCAGCAAGCAGAATCGTCTTCTTTGACTGGATAATATTCAACGTGAATACTTTCTGCAAAAGAACCTCTCCTGGAATTGCTGGAACTTAACGATGAGGGTAGAGCTCGGGGCACATCGGGACAACAGCTTGAGCAGGGCTTCACGGTGTCGTTGTTAACGAGGGGGCATGGCAATGGTCACCGTCTCATGGTGCACACGATGTGAAGCTCAGCCGTGGGGTTAGCAAGGTCGCAGCCACGTGATGCTTGGCCAGACGTTCCTCTCTCTCTCTCATGTGTGTTTTCTCTCTATATTGTGGCCATATGTTCAATGTGTGGCCGTTTTTCTAAAAACCGAACCCTACGTCCACCTTTTATAGCCAAAAAAATATGTGATCTTTAACAAAATATTTCGAAAATTCCTTATATCCTCCGAATCACAAAAATCCTTATCTCCTTAATATTTTCAAAAAAATGTTATCACCTAAAGACTAAAGATAAGATTTCAACCCGATTCTTTTAAATTCGAAAAACCACCGCAATATCATATCAAATCTCGATTTAGGTAATTTTTGTCATTAAAAGAAAACGGGCTCGGGCCAATTTTGCACGTTTCATGGGCTTAGTCCGGCCCATTAATTTAAACTCAAAAACAATTAATTCGACCCATCCGCCGTCCTAAAAAATGTAAAACATGTAAATTAAAAATAAACGCACCTAAAATTAATGCTATGCAAATGAATTATAAAAAATAAAATTAACCCCTAATGACTAAATTGGCCGCCAAAATTTAGGTGTCAACACCGCCTTTTTTTCTCCTTCCTCGTTTGGGTATAGCTAGTTTGGTGGTGCATGTGTCAACTTTCGCACACCTCAATTGGTCTACGGGTGCATTTGGGAAGGCTTTTGGGGAAAGTCTTTAGGAAAATACAAAGACCTTTGAGTTAAATGTGTTTTCCAAAATGCAAATTATGTTTGGTAAATTATAGTTTGAAAGCCCTTTGTGAAGTATTTTGAGCAAAATGATGTTTTGGGGAATTATATTTACAAAGGACTTTTGTGATAAAAAAAAATTATCAAAAGAAAGTTAAAAATAAAAATTGATCTGCCGGACGTCGGGCGACCCCCGGCAAGGGCTGCCAGACATCGGGCGACCCCGCCGCGACCTAGATCTGGGGCGGCGAGGGCTGCCGAACGTCAGGCGACCCCGCCGAGACCTAGATCTGGGGCGGCGAGGTTGCGGGAGGACCTCGCCGCCTTCGGCTCTAGGTCGCGGCGGGGTCACGCGACCTCGCCGCCCCCAAATCTAGGTTGGCGAGGTTGCGGGAGGTCGCATGACCTTACCGACCCAGATCCAGGGGCGGGAGGTCGTGCAACCCAAACCTCGCCATGACCCACGGTGATCGCCGCGACCCAGACAGGGCGGCGGTTGCACCACTCCCTGGTGACAGTTGCTTGGGCCACCGCAACCATGCCGAGCCGTCGATGGCCGCTCACAGCTTTGAGCAACCCGTCAGTCAACCTCAATGGGTTGAAGAAGATGAACAGTACAATGACAAGGGCAAAACTGGAAAAATCGAAAGTAAGTGAGGATGGTTTTGGAAAAAAAAAATGAACATTAGCTCTTATATGCCGAAAAAGCTAAAAGCCCAAGGCACCCTCACACTTGTCTTGGGCTTTCAACCTTGAGACTGCCAACTTTGGGCTAATAGGAATTTGAAAGTTGTTCCCAAACACCCAAACTTTGGCCTATGTATCTTTGGAAGTCCAAAGCCCTTTGCAAAGTCAATTCCAAACGCACACTGCGTCCCGTAAATTTCGATCCATGGAAGGGTTGAGTTTCGCATGCTGCACACACAGTCCACATTTCATGAGCTGCATATTCGTATTCAGAGCATAGTGATAGAGACAATCATTACCCAGATCTTACTTATGATGTCTTCATGTATTATGCTGACCCTTACTCTTGTTTTGATGACGTAAGGAGTGGCATTTCTAACATTAAGATCATCATGCTTGATATGAGTCTCTCTCATCATCATATTCATGTACCACACTATTCTATCCCACGTTACACAATTTAGTTGGGCGAGACTCGAAGCGTCCTTATAGGAATTGTGAGACATAGAAAAGTTCAATGAGAAATTGTGTTCTATTTTATGGTTAGGTCATGCATTATTATATGCAATGAACATTATTTCGAATTTCTACAGCAAACTAAACTAGAGGGAGATTCATGTAATGTTAGACTTAGCTGAAGATTTACAAAAAGAAGTGCGTTCTTTAAGAAAATGAACAGTACATGAGGGAATGGAAGGAGATGAACATTAACCACAATAAAAGAAAAGGAAAGAAAAAAGAAAAAGTTAAGAAGATTAGCACAGTACATGAAATGGCATGTTTTGCTTGAGATCTTTCGAGTCAAACACTGGATGTGTCACGTGAAATGGCAAGCGATGGTTGAATTTTTGCCATACCAGTATTTTTATTTAAAAATTAATTGAAAGAATTATATCGAAATGTTCACAATTACATCCGTAGATTTAGGTTTGATTTAGTATTTTTCTCCTATAACGATGCCCCGTGAGTAGAACACCGCCTTCCTACAATGCTGTCATGTCAAATAGGGGCAACCTGAAAATCTTAACTGCCCCAGCGATGTAGAAGCGATCGTTTTTTAGCAGCTTGGGAACGTTTTGAAGAGGAAGCTTCGTAAAGACAAGTTTCTTGAAACCAGCTTTCAATAGTTGTAGAAAGTAACGATACGATTCGGTCCCCATACCAGAAATAGCTCGGCCGCATGAAGGTTTTAGCATTAACTTTTCTCCATCTACGGACGGTATACACCGAGAAGGAGAGGGGGGGCGATTGAAGGGGCCAAGATAGACAGGAAAGCTATCTTGCTGATCCCCCAACGACTGGTCCATCACTGCAATTTAATGCGAACAACTTTGGAGGCCAAATGTGAAAAGAAAAGCAGATGTCAAGAAGCCAAATGTGACAGGGAAGCCCCGTCAAGATTAAGCATTGTGGCTCTTTTCGTATGAAATGGGCCAAGTATGCCATGTTCGCATTGCATTAAAATAGATCAATTTGGGCCGGATCATTTTTTTTCCAACCCGACCTGACCCGCCCATTTTAATAGGTTCACTGCTTCGTATAGTTCGGTATCCATTTCAAGGACCTATGGAATATAGTGATTAACTCTTATTGCAAGCCGCTCGATGGATGGCATTGATGAAGTTATAGCACCGGAACCAAGGAGCAACCCCAGAAAAGGAGAGACAGAAAAATCTCTCTTGAGCAAATGAATACAAATCCCTTAGGATATTAGGGCACTAGCCATGACAACTATGAAGATGGGCAAATCCACTGGGTCTCAACTATGAAGGATCATCATCATCGAACACAAGATTAAGCATTCAGGAATCGGCGAGCTTATCTCTGCGTGTACAACCGATGCAGGTGCTCTCGTGTGTGAATTTTTGACAAGATCATGGATTAACGCACCAATTCGAGCTTCTTTTAAGGATTAAAAACAGAGAGAGGTTTTCTTAGTAAAAGCTTAACTCAATCGGGTCAGACAATTCTGGGATCTTACATTGGCACGTGACTGTCACGTGCTGGCCGGATGGGAGGATCTTAGCACCAGCGACGAGGTGGTGCCGGGGGGGTCAAATTGAAACGCGGTGTTTCAGTTCGGGGTCCCATTTGGAAAAACGGAGCACCATTTCGGGGGTTACTTCGAGAAAAGCCGTCAAATTGGGGGGCGTCTTTCGAAAATCTCTCGCTCTCGCTCTCTCCGGTCTCCAGTGATTTCGGTTCGGGGTCCCTCGCGGCCGAGCCTCAGCCACGAACCGAGCGGAAGCAACGTGAGCCACAAAATCTTCACCGGAAACCGAAGGAGGCCGGAAGGGAGGAAGGATCGGCGGCGACAATGGCTTCCTGAACTTCACCGCCGCAGCCGCCGCCGTGCACCTCCGGCGACCGGACGTGGCCTCTGACTTCGGAAACCGCCAGAGAACTTCGAAGTTCGTCCGCCGGAAGCGACTCGCTCTGTCGCTGAACGCGGCGGGTTCGACGGGACCTTCGTCGGCCGCGCCAGAAAAGCCGGAGATCGAGCTCGAGTTCATCGGGGTAATCACTCCGCGCCCCGACTGATTATCGTCATGCGTTTCCGCCGGATTCTGTAGTTTCGTGAATGTAACTTGCTGCGTGTAGTCGCCATGTTAGTCAGACAAAATGCCGATCTCCTGCATGAAGGAATTTACATTGCTGATGATGAAACGCGGTTTCGATGGCAGCCGAAGCCGGGGGGTGACGGTTCGTATCCGGTGGATAAGGCTAAGGCCATAAGCGGAGAGAAGCTGCTGAGGAACATCATGAACGATAACAAGATCGAGCTCTATGCCACGTATGTAAGTTCGTTCTTCCAGCAAATTTCTCACCGATTGATGAGCTTTGTATATAGATTAAGATTCGGCATCACTTATCATCAATTAGATAGTCTGATTGGTTTCTCAATGCATTGTGAATTTGCTTACTATTTTCTGGTTAAACGTGGTGGTGAGTTTTGGGATGCATTAGAAGTGTTTGATGATATTCTCTTCTCTACAGGGGAAAGCGATGAATTGTGGAGGTGGTGGAAGCTGTGGAACTTGCATTGTGGAGGTATGTATGTATGGCTCGCCAGTTTGCTGTGCAGCTCTCGTATTTTAGACACGGAATTTATCGTCATTGGAGCGATAGTGAAGCTCATGTGAGGAAGCACACAGATGTTTCTGGATTCTTGACATGGAAGAAAAATCCGTTGTAGTTCTTGAGCTGAGAATTCTTAATCGTATGCTTCAAATAATCCCATGTCCAGAGCAACTTAACGAGATAAAACTATGAAGGACTGAGGGTTCGCGAGGTCTGAGTAATATAGATGTGCATTCTTAGAGCAAGAACTTTCAGGGGAAGATGTTAAGAGTGCTTCCTTCATGTGCATGGTTCTCTTCCTATTGCTGAGGCTTGCAGTCATATGTAGAGCTTAGAGACCAACATGAGCTCCCTAGGGAGCCTACAATTTGAGGATTGTGTCTATTATCGGATGATCGAAACTTCTCCTGTTGGACAGATAATTGATGGGAAGGGTCTTCTAAATGAGAGAACCAATACTGAACTGCGATATTTGAAGAAAGTAAGCTCTCTCTCTCTCTCTCTCTCTCTCTCTCTCTTCTGTTGTTAGTCCAATGGATGCAGGTTATAACCTTGATAATCAAGTTTTTCTAACAATGGCTCCAACTGCCAGAAACCTGAATCCTGGAGACTTGCTTGTCAGACTATTGTGGGGAATAAAGAAAACTCTGGAAAGGTAAAGCACCATGGATCTGTACTGTCCCTTAGTTGCTAGAAAGCATATTTACAATTTAATTGAAATCTGGAAGAAAGTAAGCTGCGTTTGTCATGAACTAGGGTCCCTTTGTTTGAAGGAAAACTAATTCCAGGAAATTGTTTTCTGATTTTCTGGTGTTTGTATGATGGAAAACTAATTGATGTATGGAAAATGTTTTCCTTAGACTCAAAACAACAAGTTAGATTGAGAGAAAATGACTTCCTCTTTTGGTAAGAAAGAAATCACTTTTCCTAAACTGCCAAACAAATGAAAACTAACTAATTTCGTTCAAAATGATTTCTGTGGATAATATTTTCCTTTATAATGAAGTCATAAATGCAACAAACGCAATATGAGAATTGCTTTGTTTCTTGGGGACATACAGGTCTAACAAACATCTCTGCTCATGCGTTTCAATTGCAGGTTGTGGTACAAAGATTGCCCCAGTGGAAGAAGTGATGGAGAACCAGACCTTGTAAAAGGAGATGCGTCATGACAAGCAGTAGACACGCCGTTGCACTTGTATTCCCATGATTTTTCATGTTGATAGTGACCTTGATTGTGCACGCGTGGTTTTATAGAGTTAGATGCATGAATATAGAAGCATGTGGATGATCGTTTCGATGAGTCCCGAACGGTTGATGGGGCATCAAAGGAAACTCCAATTGGCTATTATATCGGATACCCTGTTCAGAAGCCTCAACTCTGATATAGGTCCAATAATTTCAACCACATTTTTTAGTTATATAATACACTTGACATATTTGAAAATGAAACTCTTTTAGATTATATTTTCTCTCAAAAGTATGAAGTGTTTTCATATTCGAAAATTGGAATTTTGATGTCTACTATCATTTCTCTGGACTTGAGGTGTATTTAATAGAACTTTTCTATTTAATAGAACTTTTCCAAGAGGCTTTCAACCTCCAAAACCTTTTTGGAAAAATGCTGAGGTATTTAGCAAGCCTTTCAAGATAGCTTTTAGCCCAATGCTGACCATGGGAATGCTAAAAGCCTTTGGCAAGTAGGGACTAGCATTTGTGAAATACTAAAACTAAAGTTAAACATCTTTTTTTCAAATTTAACCTCACCAATTCTTTAGTTTTCTAGTTTTGCCCCTCATTGCTACTACTCATCTTCTTTGCGAGAGCACTTGGCAAGGGCCAAAGAGGTCAAATCTAATCGGTGAGGGGCCAGAGAGGTTGCGTGACCCATGTGATGGCTACTTGGGATTGTGTGACCTAGGCGAGGGATGATTGGGTCACGAGACCCTAGGTGACGATCGTCTAGGTCACACAACCTCAAGGCTTGTTGCTTGGGGGTTGTGAGACCCCAGGCAATGGTTGCCTAGGTCACATGACCTCAAGCCTCATCATCCAGGGTCGCACTACCCTAGGCGACCGTCCTTAAGGTCATGCAACCCAACCTATGGCCGCCTGAGATCGCATGACTCCAAGGCGGCCCTCGCTTGGGTCGTGTGACCCTCCCTTGACCTCAATCGTCAACCACTGGCGCCAGATCTAGCTTGCTAATAGCCTAAACCTTCCCTAGAGTTGGCAAAGGGTTTGATTTCTTTTTAATCAAAAAAGAAGAAAAATCACAGCTAAAGTCCTTTGCAATTTTTTTATTTTATCAAACACTACTTCACTCAAAGTTGCAATGCAAATGAGTTTTTATCAAAAGTAATTTGCATTTCCCCACTTTGTCTTTTAGCATCTGTATTACACCTAAAACCCATTTTTAAAGTCGAACCAAACTCACCCATTTGCACCTCATGGGCTGTGGTATTGGGCTACTTAGTTGTTCACCTCTTTGGAATGCTGCGACCGATAATAAGAAGATTTATCTTACAAGCTCATTGCCTACATTGGACACAAGCACAAAATAAAAGGAAAAGTACCAAAATAGTCCTAAACTTTTTTTCCATTAGTACTAAGTCAGTCCTAAACTTTTCAATTGGATCAATTTAGTCTTAAACATTTTCACATTGATACTAATTCAGTCCTTCCGGCTAATTTAAGCCGGAAATTGCTGACGTGGCTCTCAGCGGTCTTATGTGGCGCCATGTGGACAAATTTTATAATTTTTTATATTTTTTCAGATTTTTAAATTATTTTTTTCCTTTTCTTTTTTCTCTTTTTTTTTTTCTTTTTCCTTTCTCTTTACCCCTTGGGCGACCATCACCGGCCACAGGCGAGGGCACAGCAGCCCTCACCGGCCAAGGGCGAGGCGTCCGCACCCTCGTCAGCCATAGGCGAGGGCGGGAAGGCCCATGCTCTTGGCGAGCGAGAATTGCGACGCCTTAGGCGAGGTTGTCATGGCCCTTGCCTGGATTTGGGTGAGGGCCGCCACACCCTTGTCCACCATGAGTGAGGGCCACCACGCCCTCACTTGTGGCGAGGGTTTCAACCCTCACTTGGATCTGGGCGGGGGCCGACGCCCTTACCTGTGGCCAACGAGGGCACAGCGGCCCTCGCCAATGGCCAGTGAGGTCGTAGGGGGCCCTCGCCCCAACCAACCTGTGGCTGGCAACCTCGCCGAGGAGAAAGGAAAAAGAAAAAAAAAGGATAATAATAATAATAATAATAATAATTTTAAATATATATATATATATATATATATATATATATATATATATAATTATGAAATTTGTCCACGTGGTGCCACATAAGACCGCCGGTGGCCATGTCAACAATTTCCGGCTTAAATTAGCCGGATGGACTGAATTGATACAAATGTAAAAAGGTTTAGGACTAAATTTGTCCAATTGAAAAATTTATGACTGAATTGGTACCAATACAAAAGGTTTAGGATTTTTTTTGTACTTTTCCCCAAAATAAATTAGATGAACTCTTCAACCTCCAGCGTTTACTAAAAATTTGTAAGAGTTCCATTAATTTTTAAGATAAATTATAATAAGTGGTCATCATGTTCGCATTATTTACTAGGATAAATTATGTTTGTGGCTTTTAGTTCCTTACAAGTCTAGGTTTGCCTTCTTATCATTGACTTTTTTTCAAATTTTGTATTAAGCACGTTCATAATCACAAGGCTAGTTGTAAAGCTGGTTTTGGTCTATGATGACATACAAAAAGTAAAACCATGCAAGAATAAATTTGATGGAAATTTCTTGAGAGATATCGGTCACTTTTTTCTAATAAATTGTTCTAGTTAGAGGCCTTTGGCAACTAATGATCCATCAGTTTTACCTAGAAAAATGTTGATTGGAAAATTAGAATTGTCATATTGTGTGGTGAAAAGTTGAGAAAACATAGATGAGGTATTCTCACTTGTTCAGTGTCTTGCGAGATAGATCCTTTATACTTGCAAATGAAAACGTTAATGCGGGGAGGGCTGAAGAGAGAGACGAGACTCCTGATTGTGCATTTAACTGTCTCCTCTATTGTAAATCTCAAATCCACTTCATAGGATTTTTAGCACTCATTTAAACATATGATCCTGAGTAGCAATTAAGTTAATGTGGTTCATAACCTTTGGGATGGTATTGCCTTATTGCCTAAAGGGATGGGGAACTAGTTCTGGTGGCACAAGAGACTCTTCTCTTCATTGAAATTCCAGGATGACAGGATGCCTATGGTTTGCCTTGCTTGTGTCTTCAACAGTTTCAAACTATAACTGCCTGCCCCAATTCATCTTTTAGTTCTAGTCATCTAACGATAAACTTAATCTTCAGGATGATGAGTGCAGAGAGGAGCCATTTAATTTGATGACAGGTATTTCCCTTTGGGAGGAATGCAAATATGAGCAAAGAAAATGTAGCCCGAACACAACTGAAGAATCCACTGCCTGAATTATCCGGGCAAGAGCTAAAGCATTAGACATGTCGATAGGGATACTCCCATCCCCAAGGCTCTCTTTTAAATAGGAACAAAAGCGTACGGTCCGTGCAAATGCCAAGAAATCAGTATCAAATGAGAACAAAAGCAACTATGGTAGGAAATGCTGGCAAGCAGCACAAAAAGAGAGTAGTACTCAAAGATGTTACTAACATCTTTTGTGAGAATTCATTCTTAGTAACATCTTTTGTGAGAATTCATTCTTGAACTGTGTCAATACTACCAAAGCTCAGTTTAGTGCAAGGCATTCTTCTTAAGTGATTGTGTTATTCATACAGGGAGTCCGCATTCGTCATGAGGTCTTGGCTGGTTATTTGTTTAGATTCCCAGCATTTCAGAGAAGTGGAGCATTTTACAAGATGGACCTGAGGATGCTTTGTCCGATGCTTTGTCCATTCTTCAAATGGCCGTCTGTTTTGAGTTGATTCAATGGCTCATTTTATGTCCAGCACGTACGCTTTCAGCTAGCTATATATTCCAAGTCTGGTGCCTCTGGTTGCTATTTGGCAGACCAGCAAGGAAGGTAGAAAGCAATCTTTGAAGGACACAGATGTGCATCAAAGAGGAGCTGTCCAAATAATTGTGGAGAATGTCATAGCGGAATATGTAGAAGAGTCGTCGAAAATAAAAGTGACAGAGCCTATAGAAACCGCTATCCCAAACAAATGGGCGAAATGAGAATATTCCAAATATAGTATCCATTTGAGGGATATAGTAATAGAGTATTCAAGAATACCACAAGATAATTGGCTTAGAACTCGTGAAGAAGGCTATTTCTTGTTCAAGCTAAATCTAACAATTATTTGTTCGATGATAAGATATTTCCTCATTCTAATAATGAAGTATAACTTATCCAGCCTAATTCAATTTGCTAGATATGCAAAATGTATGTATAGGTTGTTTAGGCTAAATATAAGAATTATTTGTAACCTTTGAAGTAACTGGGTTTATTTTGATGGACAGTTTCACTTAATTGAACATTCCATACGTGAAATCAATAAGTTTCACTTATAAGTAAGTTATATCATTAGGTTGTTCCTCTATTTCATTTTCCTTCAATTTTCAAATTGTAAGTATGGCTTCAGTTAAACTCACTTTCATATATTACAATTCAAATAATTTTGTTACTTAAGAATGTAATTATGGGTTTTTGTTTCATTATTTCAGTTGTTATTCAGTGTAAACAACATAGAGGATTAGTTAGGGAATGGTATGACATTCAAAAATTTACCCACTGAAGACAAATATATATAAATGAGGATTATTAATGAGGCAATAACAAATATTCATAATCTTCAAGAAGAAAAATAAATGTGGAATAGTTAAGATTGGTGAAAAAACAATAGTCCTGTATGTTTCAAGGCTGGTGAACATATTTTACAAGTTCGTGCTTTGGAGATAAAAGTGAAGAAATGGAGAAAAAGAGGAATGGTAGCACAGGTTTGAACACATCCCTCAGACAAATTTCTTAAGCATGCGCTATTTAATGGGGCATTTGGAAGAGGTCATGTTAGGTGACCTAGACTTTACATTTTATTTCTCGAATTTAACTTACTAGAGCTTAGCTATGATATAACCGAAGTAAAAATTTGATGTGATGATGGATACAAATGGGGATTATTAGTTAGGCAATGACAAACCTTCAAAACCCACTAGAACAAAGTAAGTGTGGATTTATCATGTCATTGAAAAATAAAAAGTAATATTCTTGTGTATTTATGAAGGCCAATGAACATTAGAACCGAAACACGTGATTTGAGATCCAGATAAAAGAAACAGAAAAAGAGGAGGGGCTTTGGTATGAACGGAGAATAAGACATGAGAAAATAAGAAAGAAAAGCTCTTTACACGTTCACACTTTAGGAAAAGAAAGAAAAAGGAAACACAACTTTTCGTGCAAGGAGAAAAAAAGCAAAAGTATGTCTCTATGATGATTCCAATTTCAAGGCTAAACATGGATAAAGCTTCTTTTTCGTTCTATCAGTTGACTTGGACTTTTACATTTGGCTTTTCAAATTTATCTTAATAACAAGGTATAATATTAGTTTGTTCCTCTATCCAATTTCACTTTAATTTCTTATCCTTGAGTACAACTTCCGTCGACTTTACCTTCACGATTTCCCTGTCCCGCCACTGGCACCCGCCGGGAGGGGGTGTTGGAGTTCGCTAGTGAGTGGTCGGTGGGATATTAGGTGGAGATATGTTTCCGCACAAAAAAAAAAAAAAAAAAACCTTCTTCTCACTTAGAAAATATCAATCTTTAGGAATAGTATTTTATGAAGACAGGGAGTGGAGGCAATTTCAATGGCCTAGATGATATATGTATATAAGAAAGTCTTGGGAAAAAAAAACGAGGGCTTAGATTCGTAGAAATTTTTCAAAGCTACAAGATATGAGAAGTGTAATAGAATTTATGGACATATAAACTACAGTAGACATGCCACTTGTTTTTATTCTAGAATATATTTCATTTTCTTATTATTTATCTGCTTTTGAAGTTGAAAATAAAACTACACGAATCATAATTAAAACATACTTCAAATGGAAATACTTTTTATAATTATTTCATCTTCTTGTAATCTTTCAATTGAGTGGTTTCATTTCGATAGACAGTTTCACTTAATTAAACATTCCATATGTGAATTCATATTAGTACCACTCACGGGTAAGATATATCATTGGGTTGTTCCTCCATTCCATTTTACTTTAATTTTCAAATTGTACGTACAGCTTCAGTTAAATTCACTTTCATAAGGTACATTCCAAGTAAGTTTGTTATTTAAAAATGTACTTTAGGGTTTTTGTTTCATTTTTTTAGTTGTTATTTAGCACAATCAACATCCATGGTGCATCGAAAAAGACAAATGGGGATTAGTTAGGGAATGCTATAACATTCAAAAAATTTCCCATGGAAGACAAATGGATATAAATGAGGATTATTGGTGAGGCAATAACGAAAATTCAAAGTCTTCGAGAAGAAAAATAAATGTGGAATTGTCAAGATTGTGAAAAAAAAAACAATACTCTTGCATGTTTCAAGGCCAGTGAACATATCTTTTGAATGAGCTAATGGAGTTGTGGAGTCTGATAGAGGAAAATAATGTTTGAGTGTAGAAAAATTATTATTTTGGGCAAGCACTTCCCACTAGGTCATCCATCCCATAATGTTAAAGTAAATAATAGAGCTTTGACATACATGTAATTTTCATATCAATTATGTATGCCCTAAACTCATGCTATATAGGGACAATATCTTTTATAGTTAAAACACTTAAGCTTGTAACCGTGGAGCTTGTAACACTAATACTGATGGTAGAAAGATTGCAAAGTGTGGCACCGCTATTTTTCCTTTTTTCTGATTTTGAGAGAAGTTTTCCACATAGAAATTCTTGTTTGTTTTCTTCTCTATTTTTTTTCAAATATTTGTGTTGCTAACATGAGTACAGAAAAGGCAAAAAGGAAGAAAGAAAGGAAAGAAAAGCAAAGAAAGCTTAGCCTTTTACACGTCTGCACTTTGGAGATAAAAGTGAAGAAATGGAGAAAAAATGGAATGGAAGCACAGGTTTGAACCCGTTCCCGACACATATTTCTTCAGCATGCGCTATTTAATGGGAAATTTGAAAGAGGTCATGTCAGGTGACCTAGAGTTTACATTTGACTTCTCGAATTTCGCTTATTAGAACTTAGCTAGGACATGATCGAAGTAAAAAGTTCATGTGATGATGGATACAAATGGGGATTATTAGTTAGGCAATAACAAACCTTCAAAACCTATCAAAACAAAATAAGCGTGGACCATTGAAAAAATAAAAAGTAATGATTTTCTATATGTACGAAGGCCAATGAACATTAGCACCAAACACGTGATTTGGAATCCAGACAAAAGAAAAGGAAAAAAAGCAGGTGCTTTGGTATGAACAAAGAACAAGACAAGAGAAAATAAGAAAGCACAGCTGTCTACGTGTCCGCACTTTAGGAAAAGAAAGGAAAATGACACACAGCTTTTTGCACAAAGTAGAAAAAGAAAAAGTATGTCTCTGTGATGACTCCGATTTCAGGTCTAACATGCATAAAGCTTCTTTTGTGTTGTATCAGGTGACTTTGATTTTTACACTTGGCGTTTCGAATTTATCTTATTAGCAAGATATAATATTAGTCTTTCCTCTATCCCAATTCACTTTAATTTCTGATTTGTGAGTCCACCTTCAGTTAACTTTGCTTTCACGAAGGAGTGAGCACGATTCTCATCTAAATTGGCAATCAAATCAGACCAAACCGACCTATTCTAAAAGATTATCGGTTTTCAATTTTGAAAATCAACAATAATCAATCATTTTTTCTAATTTTGCATAAGGAACTAGATCGAACTGGTGTGCCATAATTTTCCCTTTTTTTTTTTGTAATTTTTCTTGTTTGATTTGCTAAACTAAAGTTGTGCATGGGTGGTTTTTAGGGGCCTACTTGATGGACTTTCTTGTATTGAAGCAGTTTTCTAAATATAATATCAACCGAAAGAAACAGGAAAGAGGATAGAAGTTTGAAAGCCACTAAACCCAACATTAGAATGTCACATCAAGGCCGACCGGTCAAAATTGATCGGACATACTAAATTGACACAAATGCAAAAGATTTATAACCGAATTAATAAAAAAAGGTTAATGACTGAATTAACAAAAAATAAATTTAGGACTTTTTTTTATAATTCTCCCCATTATAATTTGTAGAAGTTTTTTCAAAATTACTCAACATGAAGAGTGTTGAATAATTTGTGGCCATAAAAACTGCCGTGGACATTCCACTTGTCTTTATTGAGGAATGCAATTCATTCTTTTTTCCTTTTTATTCACTATATAAATTGAAAATAAAGCTACATAAACTATGGGCAAATCGTGTTTCGTATAAGAATACTTCTTAAGATAATGTCATTTCCTTGTGATCTTTGAATTAAGTGAATTCATTTGGACGAACAACACTTAATTAAACATTCTACACATGAAATCATATGATTTTCACTCATTAGTAAGACATATTATTAGTTGGTTCCTCTCTTCTATTTTACTCAAATTGTCATTTTGTAAGTATAGCTTGGGTTAATTTCACTTTCGTATGTTACGTTTAAAGACATGATGTGTTACTTAATAATTTATTCCGAGGTATTCGTTTCCTTTTTTTTACCAGGATAATCAACACCCACAATCTATTAGAAGAAGACAAAAATGGGGTACACTCAAATTCTACCTTTTGAATATGAATGGAAGTTTAGCTAGAAAATAACTAACGTTGAGAGTTCATGAGATGGATATAAATGAGGGCTGTTAGATAGGCAATAACGAATAATGGATAAGATCGTGAAAAAAGAAAAAAAAATAGTATTCTTGTATGTTTCGAGGCCAGTGAACATGTCCTTGAGACGAGCGTAGGAAAAGGCCAAAAACGAAAGGAAAAGAAAAAGAAAGCTGTGACTTTTCACGCGTTGGCGCTTTCCAGTTTTTACGCGGTCCCACAAGCGGAGAAATAGCAATAAAGAAAAAGGAATCACGCGGCTTCGTACGCGTTCGTGCTTTCGGTTTTTACGTGTTGGTGCTTTGGGATGAGCGAAGAAAAGGAGTGCGACTTTGTACGCGTTGGTAATACAAATTCCTATTATATGAAGGGTGTATGAAGGGCGAGGTTTGTTGCCGCACCACCCCCATATTTTCCGGCGTCCACCCTCTCTCTCCCTCTTCCAAAATGAGTTACATCCAAAGTCCCTTGCATTCTCACATCCTGTCCCTACGACATTTGAGCCAACACTTCCAAACCGCCCGACATGAAATACAATCTGAAACCTTCCTGTGGCATCAAACCAACCTGGTGTGTGAATTTTGCCGACAAAATTTCAACAATTGTAGCAATTCTATTTACTGTTGTGAAAAATGCCGGTTTTACATTCATGCATTATGTGCTAGATCAGCTTCTCTTCAGATCCAACATCCTCGTCACCAGCACCCCCTCTACTTTCAACAAGAGTCTCCTCTACGGCCGTATGGTGATTACCGATGTGTCGAGTTCGACGGTGGGTGTAACTACAAGCTCGGTACTTATTCTGCGATGAGAACCCTGCAGGTTGAGAAGTACTATTGTTCGATGCTGCGAGAGGCCAGTGATGGAGAATCTCGACTGCAGTTCGCTCATGAACATCCATTAACCACCTTCCCCGTGAGAACGAAAGTTTCCTGCGGAGGTTGCGAGGTGCGGATCTCGGAGGAGGAGGCATACGGATGCGGCGAGTGTAATTTCTTCCTCCACGAGGCATGTGCCAAGGCACCCCTGGAGGCACAACACCACCCTTTCCACCCCGAGCACCCTCTCTTCCTCTCTTACGATTCATCATGGGAGGAGGGTAGATGTCATGCATGTCGCCTTTGTTTAGGCTGGACCTCCATAAGGTACCGCTGTAAGGAATGCCAATTAATCTTCCATCTGTCTTGTGTGATTTCGACTATGCCTCGTGATGACGATGATGGTGAGAGAGAGGACATCAGTAGACGCCCATCGGTGATCGATCATCCTCTGCATCCGCATCAGCTCTCCTCCTACCATTCCAAAACCCACACAGAGATCACGTGCAGTCTCTGTAAAGAAGGGATTCCGTCGGAGGACTTTTTTGGTTGTTCAGATTGCTCATTCTTCCTTCATGGATCATGTGCCCAACCAACGATCCAACATTACCTTCACCCTGAGCACACTCTGACCTTCGCTCAATGTCCCGATGAGAAACACAAATGTGCAGTCTGTGGAGATCCAGTAGATCGTAAGTCCTATTGCTACACCTGTCAAATGTGCGACCTCTTGATCCATCCGCTTTGCGCTTCTCCCATTCTCTCGGATCTTGAGAAAGGAGTGGCCATGACGGTTCAGTATCCTTTCCATGAGCATGAGCTGAAGCTTACTTTTAACATAAACCGTTGCACAGTTTGTAACGGGGATATATATCACAAAACTGGGTACAAATGCTTTTCCAAAGGATGCGAGTTTAAGCTCCATAAATCATGTTTGCAGCTATCGTCCCACTTGGTACACCCTTCTCACTCGCTACATGCGCTCACCCTCCGCTTTTCACCTCCTACTGAAGATACCGTTTGTCGCCGTTGCAACGAGAGAATCAGCGGCACCTTCGCTTTCTCGTGTGGAGAGTGCAATTTCTATCTCCATGTTGTCTGTGCTCAAATTCCGATATCTCTTAAACATCCTTTCCATGAGCACCATCTCTTCTATTTTAGTGGGATCAATAAGTCTGGTGGTTTCAATGAGTACGGGATGGAGGAGGGCAGGCAAAACAGCCGCAAGTGCAGGGCCTGCCGTAAAAGTTGCGGGATCGACTTCGTTTGGTGTATGCAGTGCGATTATACTCTTCACTACGAATGTTCTCTATTTCCGCCGACTCTAAATTCTGAGCATCACCATTCCTGTGGCCCATTAGTCCTCCGCGAATCGTTTATTGAAGACGAAAGGGCAGAGTACTACTGCGACATCTGCGAGCGGAGGAGGGATCCCAAAAATTGGGTCTATTTTTGCGAGAGCTGTGACTATAATTTTGTTGCTCATGTGGAATGTGCCTTATCTCCGGTGAGTCCCTTTTCTAAATTTCCTTTTCTACTTTTATGGAATTTCACGCATCTTCTAAATTGATGCCAATCCTATCCTAACACTCACTCTCAGACTTTTGCCATGCCTCCTTGCAGGGCGTGGAAATCGAAACCCACTCCTGAAATGAAATCTTCCCAACTCCAATCCCCCCTGAGAATGTGGGGATTTGAACCCCCAACCTCCCCCTTCCAAGATAGAAGGGTGGCCACTGGAGCGAACCCAGTGATTTTTTTTTTTTGGTTAATTTGTTTCCACTTCTTTGATTCTTTATTAATTCTTCTTGAGCTTATCCTTTCGATCTGTAATCATAGCATTTAGTATACACTTTTATAGTATCGTAATCTTTCGTCTCTATAAACGTTATCTTGAAATCGTGATATGCAAGAAAATTCAATTTTTTTTTTTTATGTGAGTTGATGTATATGTTATTACTTAATATTAGTTAATTTAGGTTTTCTAACATTTGCTGTAATTGTTCTTCTATATCACGGCAGGGGGTGGATTTTTCTTTAGAGGTACGATGTGGAAAAAAAGATGATTTCGATAACTGTTGACAAAATTTAGCTAATATTGTAGGTGAAACTAGAGGTGATCGAAGAAGATGATTTCATAAGACGAGAAGAAGACATACAAAGACGAAAAGAAGAAGTTAGAGTTTTGCAAGAGCAAGTCTATGCAAAAGAAGCGAGTTTGAGGCCACTGATGGAGGAAGTGCAATCAATGAGAGAAAAAATGGAATTGCAGAGGGAGGAGCTAAAGAAACGGGAGGCTGAACGTGCAAAATGGATTTACACGGGGATGATCGAAGAAGATGAGTCTATTGGAGGAGAAGAAGACATGGATTCAACTTATGGCAAATCAAAGAAACTGAAGACAATACTAAAGAAATTAGAGATTGAACAAGCAGATTGGCTTATTAATTTCTTAAAGACAGAATGTAATTTGCCAACCGCATTCTTCTCCTGGTAACATTCTTTTTTTTTTTTCCTTTCATTTTCTTTTTCTACGAACATATTTACAAAACGGAAATTGTGCAAAATAAGCAAATTTTTAGACTTCTAAATTACCATCAATGGCTCCTTTTTGTTTCGAATCCTTTGTCTCTTTCCCGGTGGTCATTGCTATTCATGAGTTTCATGAATTCATACATAGCAAATACATGACGATGGCCAAAAAAAATGAAAATATTCAGCTAATCTATGAACTCTTCTCAATTGATCGGCCCATCTTGTATACTCACTTGTTGTTCATGGGCCACCACATGAGAGCATACTGTGACGTGGATTGGCCCAAAAAAAGTTATGGCTGGTTGAGGTTTGAACTGCGAGAGGCTATATAGATTGTGGCGTTACATGCATTTTTGGGCTCTTAGGGCCTATTTGGTAACCATCCCAACAGTGCCAGATTCTGATTTTTTGTTTCCAGAATCAGTTTGGGACGAGAATCAAGAATAAAAAAAAAAAGTTGATTCTTGTTCCGGGAACAAAATTGAGAATCAAAACTCTTCTTCTTCTCTTTTCTTCTTCTTCATCGACCGCCATCTCGCGACCGCCGCCGTTCGCCGCCGCCGGTCGCCGGAAGCTCTTGTTTGGCCTGGAAAAAAAAAAAAAAAAAACTAAAAAAGAAGAATAGGAGAAAAAATAAAATAATAAAAAAGAAAAAAAAAGGAAAAAGGAAAAAAAGAAATTTAAAAAAGGAAAAAGAAAAAAAAAAGAAAGAAGAATAGGAGAAAAAATAAAAAATTAATAAAATAAAAAAAAAGAAAAAAAATTAAAAAATTAAAAAAAAAAAGGAAAAAAAGAAAGAAAGGAAAAAGAAAAAAGAAAAAGAAAAGGAAAAAATTATTTAAAAATTAAAATAAATTGATTTTGAACAGAATCAATGAACACGTTACCAAACGCAATTCTATTCTAGAATCAAAAATTTTGTACAGTTACCAAACACGTTTTTTTACTCAGAATCAAAAATAATCATTTCTGATAAGAATTTGTTCCCGAGAACAGAATCGTTACCAAACGCGCCCTTAATGTTCCTGGCTTGACAATGACACTTTCTGGCATCCCAAAGGAACTCAACTGCCATACTTGTCTTTTGTGTTCCCTGAATTTGAGGGGTTGATGAAGACAATTCATCATGAAAAGTGTCACTATGGATGGCAGTCTAGTCACTCCGACACACACATCCTTCCAAATTGCCGTCAAATACTTTGTGTATTGATCTGCTTGCAAATACTGTCAATTGTCACCACGATAGAATCGAAGGCTCTTTATGATAGAATGGAGTATGCCTCTTGGCACAAAGAAGTAGGTAGTGTCAAGGCGGTTCTTTTTTGCCCAATAGTTTTCTCCTCATCCGCTTCCACTTTCACTTAGCATTTTTGTATTGATCTATTAATATGTCTTGTTTCTCGCTCAATATATATATGGCATGTTCATTTTGCTCGTAATTATGTTGTCTTTACTATCTCTAACCTATGTCTTCCATGTTGATGCACGTGCACGCGCTCCTTCTCATGTGCTACTTCACAGAGCGAGGATGGGACCACTACAAGTATGGAGAATGATGACGAAGGAGATGAGACGGCTACAATCGCTACAAGTAAGGAGAATGACGACGAAGGAGACCGCTACAATCACTTCAAGTAAGGAGAATGACGACAAAGGAGATAACAAGGATACTACTTGATTTACCTCCCTTGCTTTCTTGTTTGAGTACTTCTCCTCGCCTTTGGTTTCGGGGGCTTTTTTGCTTTTTCCATGTTACAGTGACACTAGTTCCCAAAGTATGGAGTATATTATACCTTTTTGTTATATATGGTAAATGCATCCAGTATTGTCACAAAGCCTCTTCACTTAAATCATTTCCATTCTGCTTGTGCATAGGCTATGAGATCTTTGCTTATTGGGAGAACTAATGAAATTTATTTGAAGGTACTCTTGAAAATTCAATACAAATTGTGCAAAATCGATCTTGATGGGTGATCATTAGGCTCCACCATTCTCATTGACAACATTCTTTTCACTCTTAGATTGCACTTGATGAAGCTATTACTAAATGATATTTACATTATTTTATCACACTTATAGCCCACATATCAAGCTGATGATGGCATTCACCATATTGACTACATGATGTTGGTCTGGTTTCTTCCATGCATGCCTCTATATAACATATCGTTGTAAGAGTTTTCTTAATGTGGACTACATTAATTGATATTGTAATTTATTGTTTAACATTTACCGTTTTACGGGATTTGGTCTAAAGTGATATAGAAGGTTTCTTAATTAGTCTAATATGGGGCTGGCTAGTGTGGGCTGAGTTGAGCCTAGCCCGTAACGAGGGGGCCTAGCTGGAAACTCTATAAATAGCGCTAAGTCTCTCCTCTAACCCTAATTTTTCACACGTATCCTCACATAAGGGGCGTTAACCTAACGCTAAGGGGTGAGGGGGGCGTCTCATTGAGCCAGTGATAAGGAGGGCAATAGAGGAGAAGGACTTGCGTGTGGAACATCGTGTTTCTACTTCCGCTTCAAGAACGATGGATCCTAAAACAGATGCATTAATCTTTCTTCTCAATTATACATGTTCTTGTTCTGATTATGGTGATAAAAAAAGATTGCATAATTTGCATCCAACATGTGGTATTAGAGCCTCCATAACACTAGAACTTGAACGCATAGTATTTTACCCTAATTTTGTGATTTTTGAGATTTTTAAGTACAGTAAAAATAAAATTAAATCACATATTCGGACTGGGCTCGACGAGGCGAGCAAAACCGTGGGCGGCGCATCGCCGGGGGAGGCCCCACGCGCCCCCACACGCAGCCACGCGCC
Organism: Eucalyptus pauciflora; assembly: GCA_007663325.1. NCBI lineage: Eukaryota > Viridiplantae > Streptophyta > Magnoliopsida > Myrtales > Myrtaceae > Eucalyptus > Eucalyptus pauciflora. The sequence goes on from VMYD01000067.1 coordinate 4,436,690, forward strand.
GTCGGGCATCGAAGACACACGCCCTCGCGCGTGGGCGCTGACGTCACGATGACGTCAGCAACTCGGACTCGAATTCAATCCGATTGGTGCCAACTTGACCAATGACATCACGCTGACTTTAGCGATGGGACCCGACTCGACCTGAATGGCGTCGACCCAACCCAAGACTCAACCCGACCCAATCAACCGTTGACCAAACCGGTCAACTGGTCGGACCAGGTGGCTAGACCGGAAGGTCAAACCGCCACCGTTCGGACCGGTTTGACCGGACTTTTGACGCCCACGCGTGGGCTCCACGCGCCGCGCACTCAGGTGGCGCGTGCGGGCGCATGGATGCTCCGATTCGCACGTGGCCGGCGGCGTTGGACTCGTATGATTGTCCTCTATCTTGTGGTGTATTTGTTTTACATGTTTGACAATTTTATGGATGTGAAAATACATACGGAACCCTAAATACGTGCTTTTTAGTGTATTTTTTTGCGTATTTTTCTTGTATTTTTCTGTGATTTTGGAAATACAGGTGCTGGGTTACTGGTATGTTATCACATGAACTTTATGAGTGTTATTCATTAATAATATAAAATAAATTTTATTTTTTATTAATGAATGAAGCAATGTAATTAGCATGATATGTGATTTTAGTGATTTACTGCCCCTGTCACTAAAGTTAAAATCACATATGTATGGTTTATGTGAAATGTGAATTTTATATCCATAGTATGAGAGAGTTTCAATAATTCAATTGAGTTGTAACCGCCAAAGTGGCACACTTAATTGGGTTTGAGAAATTTCGGTATCGTATAATGATTGGGATGTCTCCTGGTCTAATGTATAGTCATACTCCCAAATGGGGTGATTATGTATTAGTTCATGGAGGGATACATGATGATGTGGTGGAGGAGTGACTAATCCTAGTGGTTCATATGCCCAAAGGTGATGAATTCATGAAGATTGGAATATATTCTCATAACCGCTATCATGTGGGGAGTGTACAACTGCTTGTCATGTATTCTGCCCAAAGGTGATTATGTGATTTTGCATGTAACTCTCTAGATGTGTATTTGTGCGTCAAGTTACACATTGCTCACATGATGCTAATTTTATACATTGCTTGTTTTTCCAGTCACTTTTTTTTGTAAATGGTAACTACGTCACTATTGAGGTTCCTATTGGTTCGAAATTTAAGAAATTGAGAGACGATTTTTTGTTTGCTATGGAGATGGCAGATGTTCATATGGCTCTTACTGCTGATCGGCCGGCAGATCTGACTGCCGAGAGTATAGAGACTCAGAAAGAAAATTTTGCTGTATGGGAAAAAATCAATAGAATTTGTTTGCTATCCATGAAGCGTTCCATTCAGGAACACTTGAAAAGTGGTTTGCCTACAGACTGCAATGTTAGGCAAATGATGGAAGCTTTGATGGCTAGAAACCGTGTGTCGCCTAATGCTGAGATAGGGACACATCTGCAAACACTTTTTACTATGAAGTATGATGGTTCTGATGGAGTTAGAGATTATGTTATGAGGATGGTTGATTTGCATACAAAGCTTCAGGCTCTCAATGTTGAAATTCCTACTGCTTGCATCGTCCATCAAGCTCTAAATACTCTTCCTCCTGATTTTGGGATTATCAAGACCAATTATAGTTCCCAAGATGAAACCTTGTCTGTTAATGACCTGATTGCTAGGTTGGTGGCAGAGGAAGAGAAATTGAAGAAAGATAAAGGGCACATTGCTCTTTATGCTTCTAGTTCTGTTAGTGACAAGGGTAAGAAGTTGAAGAACTATACCCACAAAGGCAATTTTGAAGTTGCTGGTCCTTCCAACAACAAAGGAAATTCTGAAGGTGCATGTCCTCCTAACACTCTGGGTCCTAAGAAAGCATTCACCAAGAAGGATGGTGTTCTTTGCTACTTTTGTAGGTAGAGAGGACATGTGAAGAAACGTTGCAATAAGTTTAAGGCTTGGTTGTCCAAGAGAACTAAGAATGAGCCTAAAGGGATTCATAAACTGAAGGACGCCAAATCAGGATGAATTAAAGCTCACTGTGGGAAACAACATTGGAGTTGACGTTGAATTCGTGGGAGATGTCATTTTGATTTTAGATTCTGGTTTTAGGATGATGTTGAGAAACACCTTTTACGTACCTTCTTTTAGGCGGAATTTAGTTTCCATGTCTTGTTTAGACATGTGTGGATACTCTTTTGAGATAAAGAGTAATATTGTTTCCATGTTTTATGGTTCAAATAAGATTGGGTGTTGCAATTTATTCAATGGATTGTATCGATTGAGCTTATCTCCCAACGACATGTACGTTGCTTATTCAGCTGAAAAATGTTGTTTCCAAAAGGCCTCTACCTAAGGAATAGTCTTATGCATTGTGGCATAAAAACGTCTTGGTCACATCTCTAAAGAAAGAGTAGAAAGGCTTATAAAGGCTGACATTTTGCCTACTCTTAAATGTGATCTAGAGACTTGCGTGGACTATTGTAGAGGTAAGATGACAAAGATAAAGAAGAAATCCATCGTACGAAGTTCTGACTTGTTGGAAGTTATTTACACTGATATTAGTGGACCGTACACGGCTACCTAGTGCAGAAATTTTTATTTCATCACATTTATTGACGACTTTTCCCGATATGGATACTTGTACTTGATTAAAGAAAAGTCCAAGTCTCTTGACAAATTCAAGATTTTTCGGACTAAAGTGAAAAAAACAATTGGGAAAAGTTATAAAGATTGTCAGATCTGATCGTGGTGGTGAGTATTTTGGTAGACACGGTGATGCTGGACAACTTAAAGGGCCGTTCACTAAATACTTAGAGGATTATGGGATAATAGGTCAGTTACTATGCCTGGAAGTCCTGAATAAAATGGTGTGGTTGAAAGGCAGAATCGCACTATTATGGACATGATGAGAAGTATGATTAGTAGGATCAATTTACCTGATTTTCTATGGGGTGAAGCTTTGAAAACAACCATTTATATTCTAAATCGTGTTCCTACTAAATCGGTTTCATTGACTCCCTTTGAGTTATAGACTAGACGTAAGCCTAGCTTGAATCACTTTAGAGTTTGGGGATGTCCTGCAGAGGTGAAGTTATACAATCCGACATTGAGTAAGTTGGATTCCAAAACTACTCGATGTTACTTCATATCTTACACAGATCATTCAAAAGGGGTATCGGTTTTATAACCCTAATGGAGGTACAAGAATTGTGGAGTCTCATATTGCAAAATTTCTGGAATTTGACGTAGCTAAAAATTGCAGTTGCTCACGAACTATTGAAGATGATAGTATGGTGGGGATTACTGGATCATTATCTCATCCTATGTAGACAATTATGGAGCCTCATGCACCACAAAATGAGCCTGTTGTGGCCCAGGATCCTACTGTTGAGACAGTTCATGAAGAAATTCCACAAGTTCCTCAGATTCAGAATAAGGATGAAGTAGCTCCACTCAGAAGATCAACTAGGGAAAGACATTCTACTATACCACCATATTATCTAGTCTACCTAGGAGAGCATGATTATGATATTGGTCGTGTTGTCGATCTGGTGACTTATACGGATGCCATCTCATGTCCTCAATCAGATTTGTGGTTAGATGCGATGAATGATGAGATGCAATCTATGAAACACAATGGTGTTTGAGAGCTTGTTGAATTGCTTGAAGGTTGTAAACCTATTGGCTGCAAATGGGTATACAAGACTAAAAGGAATTCCAAAGGGAAGATTGAAAAATTTAAAGCCAGACTAGTAGCTAAGGGTTTCACTCAAAGAAAATGAATAGATTATGAAGCAACATTTTCTCAAGTTTCTTCTAAAGATTCCTTTAGAGTGATATTGGCATCGGTAGCTCATTTTGATATGGAGTTACACCAGATGGATGTTAAGATTACCTTTCTAAATGGAGACCTTAATGAGGAGGTTTATATGGTGCAGCCTGAAGGTTTTGCAGCAGATGACTCAGGTAAGCTTGTTTCTAGATTGAAAAAGTCTATTTATGGCCTTAAACAAACTTCTAGACAGTGATATTTGAAGTTTCATAGCATTGTCACTTCATTCGGATTTATTGAGAACAAAGTAGATCAGTGTATATACACCAAGGTCAGTGGGAGGAAATATATTTTTCTCATACTTTATGTGGATGATATCTTGCTTGCTAGTAGTGATATTGGTTTATTGCATGAGACAAAGCGGATGTTATCGAAAATTTTTGACATGAAAGACCTTGGTGATGCGTCTTTTGTTCTTGGCATTGAGATCCATAGGGATCGCTATCGCCGTTTATTGGGTTTGTCTTAAAGGGCATATATTGATCGCATTTTAGAAAGATTCAATATGCAGCATTGCAAACCAAGAATCGCTCCTATTATTAAGGGTGATAAATTGAGTCTTTCACAATGCCCTAATTTAGATTTTGAGAAAGCTCAAATGAATAATGTACCTTATGCTAGTGCGCTTGGAAGTAGCATGTATGCTCAAGTTTACACTAGGCCATATATTGCTTTTGCAACAGGGCTTCTAGGCAGATATCAGTCAAATCCAGGACATGATCACTGAGTTGCTGCCAAGAAGGTTTTAAGGTACTTAAAGAAAACAAGAGATTATATGTTGATTTACATACATGTTCCAGACTTGCAACTAATAGGGTATTCAGATGCAAATTTTGCTGGCTGTCAAGATGATAAGAAGTCAACAACTGGATTCATATTTATGTTGGCAGGAGGTGCAATATCATAGAAGAACGAAAAACAGAAGTCCATATCTTCTTCAACCATGCAAGCAGAGTTTGTAGCATGTTTTTCAGCTGCTACTCAAGCTATTTGGCTCCGGAACCTTATTAGGGAGTTATCAGTTTATGATTTTGTGGATAGGCACATACAACTTCATTGTGACAATAACTCTGCAGTGTTGTTTATTAATAACAACAGAAGTCTCAAGGGGTCTAAACACATGGAGGTCAAATTTTTTACCATAAAGGAATCAATGCAGAATGGTGACGTTGCAGTAGATCATATATCCTACAAATGATATGGTTGCAAATCTACTAACTAAAGGCCTACGCCCGTGTGTATTTGAGCGACATGTCATTAGCATGGGCTTAGGAGCATCTTGGGATGCTGTCATTTAGTAGGAGCTGTGTTTTATTTTTCTTTGAATAAAGTTTACATCTATATTTGTTACAATTTAGTAATATTTTGATATATATGTCAACTTTTGCATTCAATAAAATGTTTTTGAATGGTTTGTTATTATGTTGAATATATATATTGTTAAAAGTCTCAAGGTATTGCTTAAATCTTGAGTGAAGGCTAGGGGCATACAGTTATTAGCCTTGTTCATATGTCTTGTTATATATAAAGAAAGGTTAACCATAAGGACAAGACATATGTGGGTTTATAGAATCATAAAGACATTCTCTAGTGGCACAATTTTTGTGATGCTTAAAGTAAGCGAATGATGACTGACAAATGGGATCTCTCTATGAGAGATGTTGTCCATTTGACACACTACCATATTGGATCAATATCAATAGAGTTGAGAACATTCGTGACCATGGAAGGCTCTGTGTGTATATATGCAGTTACCACAATGATTCGGTGTTTGAGACTTTATGGGATATGATTGACTATTAAGAATTATCTCTAGACCAAAGTGCGCACATACAGTACAATTTCAATTAATATAGTCCAAGTGGGAGAATATAAGAGTTTTCTTAATGTGAATTACATTAATTGATATTGTAATTTACTGTTTAACGTTTACTATTTTACGGGGTTTGGTCTAAAGTGAGATAGAAGGTTTCTTAATTAATATAATATGGGGCTGGCTAGTATAGGCTGAGTTAAGCCTGGCCCGTAATGAGGGGACTTAGCTGGAAACTCTATAAATAGCGCTAAGTCTCTCCTCTAACCCTAATTTTTCACACGTATCCTCACATAAGGGGCGTTAACCTAACGCTAAGGGGTGAGGGGGCCGCCTCATTGATCCAGTGATAAGGAGGGCAATAGAGAAGAAGGACTTGCCGTGGAACATCGTGTTTCCACTTCCGCTTCAAGAACGATGGATCTCAAAACAGGTGCGTTAATCTTTCTTCTAAATTATGCATGTTCTTGTTCTGATTATGGTGATAAAGAGATTGCATAATTTGCATCCAACAATCGTGTCCTCCCTCATCGGTATCCTTTGCATTTCTAATCATGATACATCTTGACTAAGCTATCAGATTCAATCATATTCATATCATTCAACTCCGTCATGGGTGGCATGATGATTTTGTTAGTGGAACACCAAGATTTGCCTACATATAGATTTTACCTTCATATGTTCTATAGTTTGAACTATGTGATCGAGTTTGTCAAAGCTATTTTATGGAGTTTCTCCCAGCAATACCATAATTGCAAAAAAGATGGGAAGTCACTCCACAAGTTTCTTTTGTCTCGCTTCGAATGATGTCCAGTAAGGTGGTACAGATTTTATAGCTATCCACCAACACGGATCACTCGAGCAAATTCTATCTGAGATCAAACACTCTGATTAGGACGCTCCAGTTTCACAAGGAAACTTATGATATTTTAGATGGCTTCAATGACCCTTTTAATTAATTAAAAAGAATAAGGAAGAAAGAATATTGATGTGCCCTATTTAATTTGTGCATTGCTGTAGAAACTAGCCCTATCTACCTCCCAAAAACGAAAATCATAACAAATTGCAAGCCCCTGATATGGAAAACCATTTGAATTTGTTTCTTAAGTTGGAAATAGCTCATTTCGGATTTCAAGTCATAATTAATTCGAAAATTCGAATACATTTCATACCCAAGACTCCATCTATAGTAAGCTACATCACCTTCTAAAATTGAATATAAAAATCAGGTCATATATTAATGTTTTTTTTGGTGAGGAGGTCATATATTAATGTTCCATCCCCTAAAGAGCAAGAATCTATTTAAGAAGGGGCTTATATAAAATTAACTAATTGGGTGAGGCCATAACTTATCAAGGCCAAAGGTGAATATCGATATTAATTTATAAAGTCACAACACGTAATTTAATGATACAACACCCAGAAACAATTGTAGAAAAGTCATCGGTCATAGTTCTTTACATTCATTGATTAGTTAGGAAGGTGTGGTTTTTCTAAATAATAATATAAAAAAAATAAATTGCACAAGCACATAGACAGAGACTTTGACCAAGAAAGCCAAATATATAGTGGACAACCCGGAAGAATTTAAAAAAAGAAAAAGGAATTGTGGCCGAATAGAATTTTGGAAGTTTGAACTGTGCCTCCATCCCGCTCTCCCTCACGCTCCCTCCGCTCCCTCCGCTCCGCTTATATCAACAACACGCACAGTCACTCTCTCTCCCTCACTCACTTTCTCTCTCCTCCTGGCGAGCTTTCTCTCTCTACATCTCTCTCTGCGGACCTCCTCCGAGGGGTCGCGGAGCTCCAGCACAACAGCGTAAGCGCTCTCTCTCTCTCTCTCTCTCTCTAGGGCAAGATTTAGTCGCATATGTAATGGCTACAATCTGTTCCGGCGTCGAACAACTTTTTGTTTTGGGTTCTTGATGGACAGCGGCACACAGATTCTAGGGGATCCCATGATCTTGTTCGGAGATTCACCTCGTGGATCTGTGTTCGGAATGTCTTAGAACGTCCGCCTCATTTTTCTCTCTTTCCTTTTCTCTGGGTGGCAACTGGAATTTGGGGAGCTTGAGCCCATTCTGGGGATCCCCTCTTAGGTTTTTTGCGAGTCTTATTAGCTCTGCTTTAGACTGCGGTCATGTTAGATTGACCCAAATTTTGAATTTCAAATTAGTGACGGTGTAGGTCTTGTTCGTTCTGTTATTAAAAATATTGCATTTACTTTTGGGTGTTCAAGATTTTGAATATAGAAAATTCTTTCAATACCTAATCCAGGAACCATATTGAGCTTGTTGGAATGCTCATGTTGATTCATCATGGCTGCTCTTTTATTCTTGGGTTCTTATTTTGAGGGCACAAATTTGTCCCGTCAGCTTTCTGTTCACGAGCAAAATTGGACCCTTTATGAGCATTTGACATTAAAAGGAAAATGGACAACTGAGGTCGTCTACCCCTAAGCCTCAGTACTGGCGTCCCTGCAAGAAACTTGTCATAGTTTGAGGGCAATCCTTGTGCAGATACAAGGGTGCTCAAGCTTCGTTTTGACCCAGAGGTCAGGTTGTGGTTAGGGCACAATTTTGGTGCAGGGGACGTTACAATGATTAATCCTTCCAAACACCATAAGGCCGATAGGCCTTGTGCAGAAGGATGTCTCTGTGCTGATTTCGATTTCAGGACTAAACATATATAAATCTTCCTTTACGTTCTGTCAGGTGACTTGGTCTTTACACTTGGCCTTTCGAATTCCATCTCAAGCATCTGCAGAATGCTCATTCCCTGTTCCTCATGATACAAGGTAATTTCTTCAACACGCCACTTTTTCCCAGTGAATGAATTGTTCTGGTTGTATATCTCAGAGGATGGGTGACTTTAATATGTATTGTGAATATGACAATCTGGGTAAGTGAAACCAAGCACAAGCACAATAATTGAATAGGAGAGAGAAACATTAAAGCGGCCTTAAGCTGCTGCTTTGCTTTTGCCGTGTATGATCAGCTTTCCTGAGCCTACTCTAAAACAAATTGGAGGTTTAGCCTGGTTTTTATCATGCTTCAGTTCCTGTAAAGGCATTGTCAGCTATTTATCCATTAGTTTTACCTTAGAAACTTAGAACTGCCATAGGGTGTTTTGCCCATACATTTTCAAAAGTCAAGAAAAACTAGATGAGGTGTACTCACTTGTTCAGTTCTTTTGAGATAAATCCTTTAGAGTGCTTACAAGCGAAAAACTTAACGTGCAGAAGGCTGAAGATGAAGATGAGACTCCTAATTGTGTATCCAACTGCCTTCTCATTTGTGATCCCAAATCCTCCTAGAGTCTTAAAAACTCGTTTGAACCTGTGATCCTGAGTAGCAATTGAGTTACTATGGCCCATAACCTTTGGATTGTATAGCCTTATTGGCTAAAGAGACAGGGAACTAGTTTTGATGGCATAAGAGTCTATTCTCTCCTTTGAAATTCAAGAGTAACATGATGGCTATGGTTTATTTTGCTTGTAAATGCCTGTATCTTCAACAATTTTGAGCTATAATTGCCTGTTCCGATTCAGCTTTTAGTTCCGGTCATATAACGTTTAACTTCATCTTCAGGATAGTGGGTGCAATGAGGAGCCATTTGATTTGATGACACGTACTTCCTCAGGGAGGAGTGCAAATATGAACAAAGAAAATGCAGTTGGAACAAAAAGTGAAGCACCCGCTATCCGAATTACCCGATCAAGGTCTAAAGCATTGGGCACGTCAACAGGGATGCTCCCATCCTCAAGGCCCTCCTTTAAACAGGAACAAAAGCGTACTGTCCGTGCAAATGCCAAGAGATCAGCATCAGACGAGAACAAAGGAACTATGGTTGGAAATGCTAGCAAGCAGCACAAAAAGAGAACAGTACTCAATGATGTTACTAACATCTTTTGTGAGAATTCATATTCGAATTGTCTCAATGCTACCAAAGCTCAGGTTAATGCAAGGCATTCTTCTCAATTGACTCCGTTCTTCATATGGGTAGGCTGTATTGTCATGGGGTAGTGTATGGTTATCAGTTCTATTTCTGCAATTCAGAGAAGGGGAGCATTTTACGAGATGCTTTGTCCATTCTTCAAATAGCTGTCTGCTTTGAGTTGATTCCATGGCTCATTTTATGTCCAGAATTTACACTTTCAGCTAGCTATACATTTCAAGTCTAGTGACTCTTCTTGCTGATTGGCAGACCAGCAGGCAGGGTAGAAAGCGGTCTATGAAGAAGGACAGAGATGTGCATCAAAGTGGAGCTGTCCAAATAATGCAGGAGGATGTCCAAGCGCAATTTGTAGAAGAGTTGTCCAAAATAAAAGTGGCAGAGTCTATGGAAATCACTATCCCAGAAAAATGGGCGAAACGAGAAAATTCAGAGCATAGTATCTCTATGAAGGACACTGTAGCAGAGTCTTCAAGGAAACCACAAGGTGAATTTCTTAGAACTTATGAAGAGGGTTATTTCTTGTTCACACAAAGCGATGAGGATTATTTGTTCAATGACAAGATATTTCCTGATTCTAATAATGAAATGTCTCTTATTTAGTCTAATTCAATTTGCTGGATATGCAGAATTTATATGTGGTGAGAAGTCAGCAGCACTAGTTCAACCAAGTATCGTAGATATAGATTCAAAACTCGAGGATCCTCAAGCTTGCACCCCATATGCACTTGACATATACAACTATAAACGCAGCACGGAGGTTTGCATTGATATTGTTCTGTCTTTAAGTCGGTCATTACTGAACTGGTGCTAATTGTGTGGTTTATGCCAATACAAGACCTTGGGTGAATACAAGGCCTAGAGTGAAGTCAGTATTAGCGAACTGATGCTAATTATATGGTTCTATCCAAATTGCTGCCGACTCTCTCTATCCAACTTTTTAAAAGTAATCTCATCTCCAATATCCATGCCATGCTACTTCATGCTTAGAGTGAAGTTAGTATTAGTGAGTTGCCATGCTACTTCATGCTTAGAGTGAAGTTAGTATTAGTGAGTTACTGAAATGAACAAAAATTAAGGGAAGGGGCAAATCAAGGGAATTATGCTTCACTTTCACCACCAAATCTAGGTTTGAACTGAGACTCAATGGTATTCTGGGACAAAAAGATTATCAAATCTCAGCAGTACACATTCATCAGCAACTTATTGATGGCTGTATTAATATCATCTGCACCTTTTGCAGCTTGAACGAAGACCTTCAACTATATATATGGAAACCTTGCAGAAAGATGTCACTCCAAACATGCGTGGAATTCTAGTTGACTGGCTTGTTGAGGTTTGTATGGATAGCAATGAGACTACCTGTCATAGATTCATCATTGGACTGTTTGGTTGGTCTATGATCTTTTTGATTTGTCATCTCTGACAGAGTTTGCCAACTCTACCATTCTTTTGTTTTCCAGGTTTCTGAAGAATATAAACTAGTTCCAGATACTCTTTACCTCACTGTGAATCTCATAGACCGGTTTCTCTCACAAAAGTTTATTGAGAAGCAAAGACTCCAATTGCTTGGTGTTACTTGCATGCTAATTGCCTCGTAAGTGCTACATTTGGCTGTGGTCATTGTGAAATGTGAACTTTGGGTTTCCTTCTTTACACCTAATGTGAAATATCTTTGATCTTCCTATGCTCTCGGGCATCTTGAAGGAAGTACGAGGAAATCTGTCCACCACGAGTGGAAGAGTTTTGCTTTATCACAGACAATACCTATACAAGTCTAGAGGTAAGGAGCTCTTTTTGCCAATTCATTCTTATCTATCTCTATTCTCAGCACTCATGTCACCTCTATGGTCCCTATCACTCTTGAATCAGTTGACTTGTACTTGATACTGCATTTGTCCTTTGACTATATTAGTATTCTTCCTTCCAAAATGATGAAAGCATTAGTATGCTGAGTATTGCAGTAGATCGAGCGCTAACCAAAAATTTTGGTCACAGTCATAGGATGGTCACTCTAACCAGACATTACAATTCCTTTTAAATTGAAAGGAGAGCTTTTGGGTTGTTGCTGGATAAAAATCAAGGACATTGTTCAAATTTGCCTTCTATTTTTCTATAATCCATATTTATATTATCTTATCCTTTAATGTAGAAAAATGTGTCAAGATGAGCCTGTGTCATTTCAACTCAAATTTGTGGTTTTAGCTTAGTTGAGAAAACCATAACAACTGTATAGGAGGACATTTGTCTAAGAATTGATTGATAACTTTTCGTTTCTTGTAATTAACGCTTTAAAATATTTGACAGAAGTTGTATGGCAGGTATTGAAAATGGAGAGTCAAGTTCTAAATCTTCTGCATTTTCAGTTGTCCATTCCCACCATTAAAACATTTCTGAGGTAGTAATCTCATGAAACGGTAGATTGCCAGCTCACATATTGTTTGCATTATTTGATGACATGAGCTTTATGCTACCCTTCCTTTTTTCTCCAGGAGATTTGTTCAAGCTGCCCAAGTATCGAGCGAGGTATTTGTTCCTGTATTGAGTTAGTCAAATGTGTAAAAGCTAAATCTCAATCGATTTTGCAGGTCCCTTCCGTTGAACTAGAATATTTGGCAAATTATTTGGCAGAGTTAAGTCTCGTTGAGTATAGTTTCTTAAAGTTTCTGCCTTCCCTTATGGCTGCATCCGCTGTACTTCTTGCCAGATGGACACTCAATCAATCTGACAACCCTTGGGTATGCAATTTCTCGAATATCTGTACATCTCTTTCTCAACCAAATGGAAGTTTGCCATGAAGCCTGGAATTGTGTATGTTTTGCAGAATCTAACTCTAGAACATTACACCAAGTACAAGGCATCAGAGTTAAAAGCTGCGGTTTTTGCATTGGAAGATTTGCAGCTCAACACCGGTGGTTCCACCCTAAATGCAATACGTGAAAAGTATAGACAGCAGAAGGTAAACTATTCATTACTAATCCATAGCAAGGCCAATCATGAGATATTATAGACCACACTTTTTTGCTGAACTATTGGAGTCCATGCTTAGTATATAGAACTAGATGTTTTCCATTGACACTTGATCAACTGATCATGGCAGTTCAAAAGCGTGGCGACTTTAACTCCCTCTGAACCTGCGCTTTCACTCTTCCAAAGATTTAACTACAGCTGATCTTCCTGAAGGGCTAACTTGAGAATAATCAGATGGAGTGACTTCCCACATTGCGGCACTTCCAGGGTGAATTTGAGCTCCACTAATCGGATGTCTACTTACAATTTTTTGTCGACCGAGGTTTTGTTGTCCATATTAATGTTCTCATTGTTGTAGCATTTATTTATGGTCCGGTGCTTCCAGAACAGTCCCTTAATGATGAGGAACTCTCAGATCATGACCCCATACGAGGCGGCAAACCTTTGCGCCTCTCGGCGAAATAAGCCTCGGAGTTTTCCTAGTCTCTAGGAACTCGTACAGTAACCCCATTTCTTTTGCCTGCCCGAGTGTCGAGCTTTCAGATGTACCGTTTAGTCACATTACTTCTCCAAAAGAAGATTTGGAGATCATTCTCTTTGTACTTCAATGAATTTAACAGAATGATATTGGAATCTCTCTGTTACTCGTTCGGTATCTTATCCTTCGCCATTGCCCGAAACCGTCTTGTCCATTTCATGAACCGACACAGATCAATCCTTAATGAGCACATTTGCCATGCTTGCTTGCTCTGTAGCTCGAGCTCAACTGTGCCATTCAGGGAACACAGGCAGGTTGAAGACCTGGAGAGAACTCCACCATCTGCTTTTCAACAGTTCATAGGCTAAGGTGTGATTTGACATGTACTTCAATCCATGGTTTCCGGATTAATGAGAAATTCTCTTATAAATACTAAAAGCATTAGACCTTAGCAGCTACTCCCCTAACTTGCCACGTGTCAGTTTGCGATTTGTAGGACGTCGGCTTCTTCTACCTGTCTTTTTTATGTAGCCTTACTCGAATTTTTCCTTTGTTGAAATATGAAATTGAAACGGCAGTAAAATTTGTCTTTTGCTGGAGTCCAGCCCTTCTGGTTCGACAAAATTAATAAAGTTTTTGACATTTTGAGTTTAACAAATGGAAACCGAATGTGTTTTGATCATGAAAATTTAATGTTAAATGTAATCAAATAGATTTTTTTTTGTAACTATAATGTCAATGATCAACATCTTTAACAAGATGATACAAATTTGGATGAGTAAAATTGTAGGATAAACTAAATTATATCGGCCCAACATGCGAACTCTATATGGTAGGTTAGTAAATGCTATTGATTCGTGAAATCTCCCGTGATGAAGTTGAAATTCAATTATTGAGTAACATCCAAAAATAATAATATCTAGCCTTGGCCCCCAATAATAACACCAAGCAATTATCTTTCCTTTCTTTTTTCTTTTTTTTTGTTTATTAAATGGAGAAAAATTACAAAAACAAATTTCACAAAATACTCGATATGCGATTTATTTAGCATGCAAAAAACATATCTTTAATTAGCAAAAAATTGAAAAAAGATCAAACAAATAGTTAATTCCACAAAAAAATAAATCATAAACTAGTGCATCTATGATAAACTTATTCAAAATTAATTTTTTGACAACCAAAAATATTTAGATTGATATACTTATTATAAATTTACCACAAACTATATTTGTAAGAAGTTTATCTTTCGATGTTTTTTTTTATTAAATTTGATTAATACAATGATAATCACAAATTGATAAACATGCGACAAGCAAATGGTAAAATTTTAAATTAGTATATTTGTTAACTATCACGTGTTATTAAATTTAGTAATTTCACAGTGAAATTTAACGGTGATAAATTTATTATTGGTGTAATAATTTAAATTTTTTCGTGATAAAAATAAATTTATAATAAATATATTAATTTGAGATAGGAAACGATAAATATTGGACAAAACGAGCACTCAACTCTCCACTAGCCCGCGCCTTCCCCTACCCTCCGCCGGCAGCGCCGGCAGCGCCGGCCGCCACATAGGATTAAAATCCCGCGCGCGGCCACCAACCACAGCCACTCTCACGCAGCCGCCGTCCTAGGGTTTTCCTCCTTCGCTTCACCTCCTTCCCATGGCGACTCACTTCCACTGTCGCGCCCTGAACCCTTCCTTCGCCGGCCCCGATCCCCTCCGCCGGCCCCGCCGCTTCCTCCCCCGCCCGCGCGGCCTCAGCCTCAGCCTCACCCTCGCTCCGCCGTCGCCCGGCGGCAGCAGCTGCCCCCTCGGGCTCTCGGCCAGCGCCGGCCTCGCCCCCCTGAGGGCCCGGACCGCAGCGGCCCCGCACGCCGCCGCCGCCGCCGCCGGCGAGGCCGCGAAGTCCTTCCACGGGCTCTGCTACGTCGTCGGGGACAACATCGACACCGACCAGATCATCCCCGCCGAGTACCTCACCCTGGTCCCGTCGAACCGCGCCGAGTACGAGAAGCTCGGCTCCTACGCGATGATCGGCCTCCCTTCGAGCTACGAGACGCGGTTCATCGAGCCGAGCGAGACGAAGACCAAGTACAAGATCGTCATCGGGGGAGCGAACTTCGGGTGCGGGTCCTCGCGCGAGCACGCCCCCGTGGCGCTCGGGGCGGCGGGCGTCGTGGCGGTGGTGGCCGAATCGTACGCGCGGATATTCTTCAGGAACTCGGTGTCGACCGGGGAGGTCTATCCGCTGGAGACGGACGTGAGGATTTGCGAGGAGTGCAGGACGGGCGACACCGTGACAATCGAATTGGCGGAGAGCAAGCTGATCAACCACACCACCGGGAAGGAGTATGAGCTGAAGCCAATCGGCGATGCGGGGCCGGTGATCGAGGCCGGCGGGATTTTCGCGTACGCGAGGAAGACGGGGATGATTCCGTCCCTGGCGGCTTGAGTAAGACTCCTATTCGAATTACTCGCATTTCCGAAGCTTTGTCGAGATTGAATGTGAACTCCTTTTGTCATGAATTTACAGACTTTAGGTCTCCATAATGGTGTGATCTGCCTCCTGGCAAAGTGTTGTTGATGTTCTTGTGTTAGACCAATGTGTGCAAGGCGCATGATAGCGTCTTTGCTTGGATTATAATCAAACCCAGAGAGTGATATTGCAAAATGTCTTGAATCTCAAGAAATCTCAGTATACCCAAACAAAGTGATCGAACACGAAAGACACACCATAATTGCAAGTAAAATTTAATGGTTTCATGGGAGATGGAAACAAGTACTCATCAGAGTGGGTTTTATAGGTTTATATTTGTGAATGTTGCTGGAAACAGGTTCTGCTCGGTCTTCGAGCAAGTTACTAGTTAGTGAAGATGAATGAAGAACCAAGTTGTTTGCTTGTCTATACTGAAGTATGGTTTATACTGAAGAAAATGACATCAACTATGAATTAGGATGAAACCCTTACTGTTCATGTGCATTATGACTGAGGAATAAGCTCAATATATTTCGTTGAATTACATCAGTTAATTCAGTGGTGAGTGAGTGGATTTAGGTGCGATTAGTGGATGAATGCTTATCTCTAATTTTTATCTTCTGGGATTGAGTATGATCATGCGATTCAATTCGAGAGTCACTAGTTATAGATGACATTAAACATGCGTAATTTTGTCAAATATGGATGACCTAATATACACTTTTAGGATCTCCAAATGATTGGTCATACAACAGACGACACTCACACGTGCACCTAGCTGGTGATAAGTTCTTTATGATGTGATGTGTTTATTAGCTGCTTCTGCCGAGTTTGTTCAAGGAGGCATATCCACTTGTTACTAATTGAAGTATTTAGCGTTGTGGGGAGTAGCTGGGATACGGGCTGTATCTACCCTGATAGGTTCTTCTGCTCTTTTGCAGGCTCTTTGCATTGAGGACTTGCCTCCCGCTTAATCTACCTCGTTAACTGTTTTGTCTGGGTTCTTCCCCGTCATCGTGGCTTGTATGTTTGTCAGAATAAGAAGATGATATTCGCCTCTCTTTCAGTTTGAGTTGCAGGACCTTCTTCATCTCCTCCTCCTCTCATTCTGTTTCTGGTCATTTTTCTTGCTGGTCTTGCGAGTCTGAATCGTCTGAGATGGGACTATCAGCTGGGACTATGTTTCCTCATCCGAGGGTTCCTTGAAATACACGGTTCTTATCACCGTAGTTAAGTCTGTCGATTTTTCTATGCTGTTTGTTCGATCGCATTGTAATTGTTTAGAAGTCGCGAAATACAAAAATTCGAGGGGTCGAACCCTTTCGTGGACAGAATGTACCGGTGGGCGATCCAGAGCGAGCATTGAAATGTAGGACGTGCTGATCTCCCCTCCGGTCTATTTCTCCTTCATATCCATGCGTTCCATTTTGCGGTTCATCCTTTCTGTACCGTATGGATGCGAGGCAGGAACTGTGTTTATTCATATGGAGGATCCAGTCTTAGGTACTCGTGGAGGGGAGAGGCTATTATGCCCTGTGAATCGTGAACATCATGCCCTCGCATGATTTTAGCCGTCGGAACATTAACATCTAATCTCGATTATTGATTGGCGATCCAATGCTAATAAAAATTTAACAGCACGGTGTCGAGTCGGTATGGTAATCTAACACCTTTTGGAGTAAGTTGTCGGGTACTTCATTAAAACATATTGGGATCAACGCGAAAATTTCAAAATGGATGGTTTAGATAACATTTCGAATGTCTATGAACCATCTTTTATATGAAATTGAGAGTATAGAATAGAACGGGCCTAGCTCGGCCCAACTACAGTCCCAGCCCGCCTTGACATTGGGCCGGGCGTTTCATGTAGCCCATACCCGAGTAGGCCCATAGACATGATAATGGGCCTCCAGGTCCATGGCCTGCCAGGTCGGCCTGAGTCATATGGGCCCAAAGGGCACTCTTTGGCGGGCATGGACAAAGTTATCTTGATGTGAAGCCCAGCCCATTTATGCATAAACTTTTTCCCCCCTATGAGCAGCCCTGGGCATCAAATTGGGCCCGGCCTCAGGGTCCCGGTGCTCGAGCCGAATGATAACCGACGGGCTGACATGATTTGATTTTCCGGCGACTGCCGCATAACTTGTTATGGAGGCGGAAGCAACCGCTTGATCATACAGCAAGTGGTAATTGATTCTTCTTCCTATGATCACTTGGTTCATCGCTTTCTCTGATCCGAGAAATGGTTCGCATCATTCCACGCGCATGAATCCTCCCGGTGCTGTTAAACTGAGCGACGAAATCCGAATTTAAGTTGGATTCAGCCACACAAATAAGACTTTTCATGCGAAAAATCCTGCACAACTTGACTAATTTGAGTGCGGAAGCACGGGGAATCAATTTGATCTTTCCCCTTTCTTCATTAGAACGTGATAATGAATGACGAAGCTATGTAACGGGTCGCCAGCATTCTGCTACTGTACATTACAAGGCAAAAAGAAGAACATGTGTGCTCGATGATTTCCGAGCGAAAGAATGACTAAACATATTTACAGCACCTAATATCACAATCCCCAAGCCAAGGGGCAAAGAACCGTAAAAGCGCACATCACCGGCGACAAGCTTAACCACCTCTGGGTTGAGTCCGCAGACGCATGACGGTCTAATCCTGGGAGGTGGCAGAATATTCGAAGAGCAGGCATTGGGTAGGAGCAGATTGCAGAAGCACCCGCAGGCGGCTGGTGAGCTGGTAAATCAAGGTCCATTGCATCGCCTTCTCTGGATCCTTCAACTGCCTCGCGACAGAGGCCTAGAGAATAAAAACAGGAAGACGTTGTGTATTGAGATGTCAAATATATTAATGTGAATCTAGTGTTTTTGAAGAAATGATGGTTCTCAACAATCAACAAGAGACCTAATTCTACCTCATGAAATCTGAAGAACCAGTGTCCACAAGCTCCCATCTCTATCCTAGTTGTTACTAGTAAAATGCAACGCAAGCAATAGAACAGTTTAAGCTACAATATTCATCTGGCACATTAGCGAAACGTGACAATTGTCTTTTGCAATTTCATCAATTTTTTTCCTTTTCCTCTAGAGAATCAGCTGCTTCATCGATGCTAGGTATTTTGGGACCACTAGCATACATAGGCAGGAATTAATGGGAACATTGCACAAGAGATACTTTGGCCATGGAGTACGTACTAATTAACAGCCATGACTGGAAGTGTGACCCAATGTCGAAACATAGAATTGAGGAAAAATGGAAACATGAGCTAAGGGTAAAGAGTTGCAAACCTGAAGGTGTCTACCAAGCTGAACTTCAACTTCTGCACCTGATGCAAGATTATGGGCTAGAGATTTGAAAGGATCAACTGTAGGATCAAGAGAGAGCAGACTCGGGATCTGTGGTGCATAGACCATTCTCCACCTAGCCTGGCCAAACGCTCCCTTTCCCTCTATTCTTGGCATTAGTGTTTCAAGAGTCGCAGTTGCAAGCTTTTTAAATGCGAGCTGACCATCACCTTCCAAGATAGACTCTGCCAATTGACTCTCGAAGACTCTAGCTGCCTGCAGGAACAACATGCAATCGAGAAAATCAATTCCCAAGTCACCACCACACATGCCATCACAAACAAGGAGGAGTAAAAAAATTTAATCCCATCATTCTGATATGAGCAAATGGATTATGTGGTGGATGGCGACAATGGAAACAAAGCAAATTTGTTTGGTGCATGCACTTACTTAAAGTTGAGGCAATTTTTGTATGGCGCAGAATCTCTTGCCTTGACTGGCTTACCAATCATTCAAAAGAGTACTACTAAGTAAGCAGAGCCGTAAATGTTATTAATAACTACCTCAGTAGGTGAGAGGCCATCCTGCTCCACAGAGCGGGTGGTCACAATCAAATTATCCTGCCAATTACTTGCTCGACTTAGGATCCTAAATTGCCACTCTGATCCAACCAAAGCCAAGTCTAGCATTGGATCTAATCCATGCTCAGGCTCAAACTTGGCTATGTTTAAATGCTCTTTCTTCAGCCTCACCTGGATGGAGTTTCCAACAAAAATCAGGCATGAGGATATAGATGATAAAGCAGAGTGAATGCAGCACCAAAATAGGAAATGGTGAAAACAAATGGTGCACCTGAGTTGCAACAAGATTCACATCCCCATTTTCAAATGTCAGGATGCCTTTGGGTTTTATACACTTGGGATGAGCAAGGCCATTAAGCTCGAGCTCTCCACTGACAGCAAAATTGAGAATCAAAGGATACACAATTCTCAGCTCTGGCCCCAGTTCGAGCTTCAAATCACTGAGGCGTACATCTACTTTTGGTGCAATGTTTACTCGATCCGTTTCCTTCTTAACTTCAGCTGATTTTACTGGAAGGGAAGCATTGCAATGATATTAACTCCTGTAATAAGATTATGCACACTTCTTTCCTTCTAGTTAGAAATTTATACTTGGCTAACTAGTCATATCGAGAGCACCTTCATTGAATATTTAATTGTGTTGAACAGAAGGGGAATTCAATATAGCTGTCACGTCATATAATCAGGAGCTCCTCCTTAATTTCCAGCTATTTCCTTTATTACTCAACTCTCAATATATGCGAAGACGTTGTCCTTTTGATGATTTTGCACCTCTCCTTCTTATCTTTTGTCTTTTGGGATTAGTACTCTTAAGACTAAGCCCTTGATGTACTCTGTTTTTGTGAAACATGAAAATCCTTGGTAGGAACACACTAGCATCCCACCCAACACAGAAAAATATTTACTGGAGTAGAAAACTTTATCTTAATAACCAAGTCTAAGTATATTTCAGAAGAAGCACAATTCGACAAATTAAGCTTGTCTTACAAGTCCAGATGTCCATATTTCACATAAAAAACAATATATTACCTGAACGTGGAGAGAATCCAATTCGCAAAGCAGCAGGCTCTGCATTAAAAAACCGGGAAACGTATCTTGAAGCAAATGCACGATTCACACCACCGACAGAGAGCCGGGACTGCTTTGAGGCCAATCTATCAAGAGGTGCGGCTCCACTACCCCTATCATGAGGTAAGTATGCTTCTCCGTGACTCAATTTAATTTTCCCAGAAATGTTTGGTTGCAAAATGGAACCAGTTATTTGCATCTGTGTGTCAACCTGACCACTGATCACGTACATGCAAGCATCAGAAATACAAAGAAATCATAAGCTCAAAAGGTCACAAATGGACAATAAGAAATAAAAGATATTTCCCAATTATCTTCTGGGGTAGAGACCATGATGTAATAATGAAAACAAGACCAAAATCAATAACCAAAAAGACAGCAAACATCAGCTATCATAACTTTGGCAGCTGAAGAAAACTAAAAAAGAGATGCTTCATTTGAACTGAACTGATTACCTTAAAATATTCTTGGCTCGTACTTCTAATATTTCACACTTCAAGTCAATTTGATCGCCAAGAGATGATTCACTTGTCTTGAAAGGCAAATTTCCCTTTATGAACAATTTACCTCTCCTGCTAACTTTGCTCTCTAACACGCCAATACATAACCTATTTGATTTCACATGAAGCGTGCCACCAAGATTTGTTAGTGGTTTACGGAGCACGGGTGAAGATACAGAAGCCCGATGAAAAGATGCAGATCCATCAAGCAGGGGTTGTTCGACTGTACCTCTGACCTGTTCATCAGTGAGTGGTAAGCGTCAAGGCAAACCAATCACACTGAATGAAAGTTTGCATCAACAAATTATAAACAATTCCATCATGTCAAAGAAACACACTAACAAATCCCTTTGGACTCACCTGAAGCACTATATCTGCACTGCCATGAAGCCAATTGGCATACGGAGATAGAGCTGTCAACAACATCATGCCCCCATCTTTTATGTCAGCATCAATCCTTACTTCCCCAACATCTAGGATATTCCAGTTTAAACCTCTGAGGCTTTCAGCTAATTGGGTATCCCACCCATCTTCACTTCTACCCCTAGAGGCTTTCTTTTCACCACTATCATCCAGAGATGCTCGACCACTTTCCTTTGTCCAGCCAGAGACCCAAGAAGCTTCAGTTTTGTCTCTATCAATGTTTTGCTCCTCAAGGACATTATTTTGGACAAACGTAACAGGAACACTGCCTTGAATGTGCACATGACCATTTTGGATTGCTGGTTCGAATTTCGCATTGAACAGAAAACGGCTGGAAGAGGTCAAGGATGCAACAATCTCAGCACGTCCTAGATCAATGCCTTCAATAGCACCATCCAAAAGCCTCACTTGGACATCGCATTCCGGTTTACCTGGACTACCCCTAAGATCTCCCTCCATGTGAAGAATACCCTTAATTGGTGCTAGTAATTGATGCAAAGAATCAATGACATCAGTAGCTAAAGAGTCAACAACGCGAATGACAGTAGGGACTAAACTGACAGAAAAATTTAGAACAGCAAAATGGAGGTTATTTTTTTGGCCTAACAAAGTTCCATCAGCATGGATTGTGGCATTATCCTTTTGGATAAAAAAATTGTCCAGCCGCAATCCATCATCATTGCTGTATGCACCAACTGCCAGAACCCGCTGAGTTTTGTAGGTCCCCCATTCCCAGTCCTCTCCATGGAAGTCAAAATCTGCCTGTAGGATTCATGTGGTACAAATAATTGTCTTGAGCAAGATGAGCCAAGAAATTGCAGACTTGGAAAGAGGATAACTAAGCAATATGCCATCAAAAATGTTTCTGAAATTAAATCAAAGAAACATTGTAACTTTTCATTGTCCCATCTACACATATCAAATAATTTGGAAGTACGTCCAGAAATTTCGACATCACAGTATCACATGGACCATGTCCTATGCTGGAAGACAGAAAGGAAAAAAACAAGAAAGAATGTAAAACTTAGTGGTATTGAGATTCAGTTATGACAGCAGCTAAGATTGTAACTAAGAAATTGACAGGCAAAAAACCTATTTCCAAACAGGGAAAAGGCAAATTACTTCATCTAAGCACAGACTTTTGTCCCCTGCTAAATGAATTCAATTTTTCCCGGTCATACGAGCACAACGGGCTCCCTATTTCAAAGCCAGTGTCTGATCTTGTGCTTCAGAGATCTCAGTGTTTTTGGCTATAGTAATAATTCTTTAAAGGAAAGATATCTACCATTGTATCCCCATTCCCTCCACCACTTGCATCAAGAGAGCCATGCCAGCGACCTTTAAGTTCAGCCAACCCAGGAAGTGCTAAGTCTTCAAGGATCACTTCGTTTGCTGGACTATAGTGCCCATGTATCACCTGAGACACAGATAATTAAACATCATGGCTTACTGATACAGCTTCAAAATGATAAACATATTGAGCTTTGCAAGCATCAAAGAGTAGCCATCTAGCAATGCTGCTTCTTAAAACAACCAGAAATAAAGTACCTCAAGGAGTTCTTGTACGCTTTCAGTACATAATCCCACAGACTGCAAACTTCGAATAAAAAAATCCTGCAAATAAGTGCAAACCAGATGGTACAATGAATTTTGATGGCAAAATTTTAAGTGGAATAAAAGGGTAAAACCTAGAACAATAAGGGGAAACTAATGGAGATAATTTGATCAGAACAAAAGAAGAGAAAGAAAGTTCACAAAAGCAAAGCAACGACAAATAAAGTTAGAGGATGATCAGCAGTCTCTTTGGACATCCTATGGAGTATTGTAATCCACTAGTTTCCTAGATCTGACGAGAACTGTCACCATCTGCTCTGGTAACCTATATTACGGTATTGGTTTGAAGCCAGACTTCACTTGTTCCAGGTTTCAGAATATGGTTTCCTAGTAGATGATCTACTTCAGAGTAATACTACAACCAATACTTTTCATCCAACCGCAACAACGAGCGCCACAATTACTAGAGATGGGCCGTATATCAATGCTTTTTCTAGAGTAAATTAAGTTCGTTGAGATTTTTGCAAGTATGGTACTTTCACCAGTTTCAATTTAAGTTCAAACGCAACTGATTGAGAGGAATACAACCTTTGATCTAGAATGAAAAGCCGGATCTGTGCTTCGAGAAAGAAGTCTCGCCAGTGGAAGCATCTCAACAACCTCAGCCCGAGGAACTTCAAGTCTCATTCTCCATCTTCCCATAGAAGATATAACACTACTCAAGTGCCCTGTCATTGCTCTTTTCAACAAGCCACCAGTTTCTTTACCAGTAGGGCTTCGTTCCCGGCTGCCAGGCAAGACATATTCGCCTTGAAGTTCATATCGGCTATTGCTTTGTTCTAGAATGGTTTTCTCAACTGTAATCTGAAAAACAGGAACAAGAATGTTAGCCAAAGATTTAAGTCATGAATGGGCAACCTTCTCATGACCAACTGTAAAATAGGAGCCTGTGCATTGACTGCCTCCGGGAGACATAACCTTCAAAGTTGACTAAAGATTACAATCCCACAGAATAAGAGATTAAAGTTCCAACATTGAACCAATATAATGCTACAAAATTAGAGACTAAGCATGCCAATGAAGCTTTAAAAACATAAAGACCGTGATGCTATTAATGAGTCCAAAATAAATATCAAGGAAAATCGTTTAGCTAAGAGTTTATACACAAGCAAGGAAAAGAAGTACAAGAATTGCAGATGTTCTCTTGTGCAACTAGTATGCATATAAATTACCTGAAAAGCAGGTAAAGTGGGATGTCAGGCAAAGAAATTACCAAACATCGAACAACCATAATGCTGATCATGATGTTCTCAACTGATAAATTAACTGATCAAAATGTAAGTGTTGAGAAACATCTAGGGATGAAAAGAAAACGAAGGAAGGTGAGTCTGGGCACTCACAACATCTCCACTCCATCTAGCAGCTACATCAAGAGCTTCCCCTAGCACACCACTGAATTTTGGCCGAAGCACAGATAAAGCCCCATGACCCCTTCTTTTCTGAAGATTAAGCTGGATTTCTGCCTGACAACAAAACAGCAGCAGAAAGAGGGCAACAGCTCAAATGTTATCACCAATCTCAAATATATTCCTATACCCAAGAACATAATGCAGATCCTCTGAGTGGAGAAGAGGCAAGTCATGCTAACTACATAAACCCTTCAAAATAATTCAATGTTCTAGTAACCGTAAAATAAGAAATTCCCATTTTCACATCTTGTAAGGAATTATAAGAAGGCTGCTACATTGCCTCTGACAGTGAAAAACCTCAAATTTGCCAATCAAATTCATGATTCTTCACTCATATATATACAGGTGAGGATACTGGGTCTAAAAATGCAAGTATAGTTTCAGTGCAATTAAAATTAGATGCCAAATCCAAGGAGGATCTTTATATCTGCAGGATGTTCCAGTGTACAGATGGTATAAGAACAAGCAAGATTAATCTTGCGAAGCTATATATGTACTGCAAAGATCATCCTACAAGGAAAAGAACTGGAATCAACATGCAACTCTTCATGAAAACTTACCCTTTGAATCACTCCTCTGAGGGAAGCCAACTCCAATTCATCAAGAGGCAAATGGCGTAGCTACATCCAGCAACACAAGAAAGGGAATATTAGATTATTACTTTCCAAGTCATATTTATGATATTAACTTATGCATATAGCAGTTAATCTTCAACACTAATTCTGTTGTTTTGTAAAGAACCAATGAAATCAGAAGTACCTCCAAGTTGGCAGTATGTAGAGGTCGAAAGCAAGCATTAGCTCTTAGCTGCCCCTTCTGCAGAGAGAAGGAACACATTTTCCCATTTTGGAGATTTTCTTCACTAGGCTGCAGAGGACCCACAACCTCGAGTGCAAGACTTTCATCTGGTCTTCCTGTGGCGTCCAACTGCATTATCAGAAAAACAATAATGAAAAATTAGAAGAAAGTTGTTTCAGAACATGAAATCCAATAAGAACCATACAAGTTGCATCAGGACTACTTTTACTGCAGTCATTGTAATTTCAACAGCTTAGTTTTCTTCTCAATGTTCTGTCTTTAATGCCTCATTAAAAATGAATTTGACATAATTCCAACAGTGTAACCAACTCCAGACAGGAAGCATCTTAATTAATTCATAGTGCACTAAAATCATGTGAAATTATGCAGCATCCAATGTAAAAAATGCTATAGCATTTTTCCTTGAAGGAATTGTAAACAAATATATCTAGACTTTCAACTTTCCAGCCACTGTGACGGCTCTTTGTAATGACTCCTAAAAAACCTCTCCCATTCCTGCTTAAAGCTGCCCAAGCACTACTCGCAAGAAGCTTGACTAATATTGAAAAATGTACGGGGCTATCTACACTAAATAAATGCAGAAGAAAAGCAGATAATATCACAAAAAATGCTTTACCTAACAAAGCAAGATGCAATGCCATGGTATATTGAGGAAATTACTTCTAAAAGTGACACTGCACGGCCGTTACCTTTATATATTCGCGTGAAATTTTCAAGAGCCCTGCCAACTGAGGTGCCAGCATTAATTGGTTCAGTTTGAGACCTGAGATAGACACGTCGCCCACAAGATTCTTTGAGCTCTCTTCAACATTCACGTGCACACTTTCCAAACTGTCATCAGTACTCATGAGCCCATTAGCATGGCCCAAGGGCTTTGTAACCTTTCCCTGGAACTTTATCCTTCCAGTTGCTTTTAGATGCACAGGTCTTGGAGAGTCAAAAAAATAAGAAGAAGCGAAGCTAAAAAATTCAAAAGCACGCATTCGTAAATCCAAGTCCACTCCTTCAACAATAAATGGGACAGAGTTCATCGGATTGACATCCCTTTTCTCAAGCCAGTATTCATCGCGATATGATGTTTGAACTTTTGAGTACAACTCAAAAGCAACAGATGAAGAATTAACAGTTATATACTCATGTGAGATAATGATGTCCCCACGAGCATCGCTAAATGATCCCTCGGCTTTTGGTGCCGTCCACTTGATGTCAAATCTCCTATAATCATAAAGCAGCTTATATAAATCAACTGCAATCTAGATGTAGATTCACTAACTGAACAATTAGTAAGATCTCACTGAAAGGAGTCTGATCTCCAAAAAGTAGAAGAGGAGAGGTAGACAACTCTTACGGTCTCAAAAGTGACCCAGAAAGTTTTGTCTCTCCACTTAAATCTCCCAACTTGAGCGGCATTGAATGAAGATAAGCCGGCATATACCGTTGCAAAATCTTATCAAAACCTAAGTTTCCCGAAAAATTTACATCTATAGCCGAGTCATCCAACTCCCCCTGTGACGCAGCATATATCATACATTAGACATGAAGGGATATGTAGGATATCAAAAAAGGTCGATGAAGTACCTCTGGACAAATCCATGCATTCCCAGCCCCACGGATTTCACCACCATCAACAAGAGTAGCTCTGATACCATATAAGTCCGCAACCTATAATATGGAAGCTAGCTTTATCCCACTATACTATCTAAGCATTTCCTATAAAAGTGTGTCTATTTTTACAATTGACTAAGTGATAACAAAAATTCTTACGCAATTATCAGTGTTGAAAGTAAAATTGGCTGATACATATGAAAATGGAACTCGATCAAATGCAGCCACTGCACCAGCCTCCTTATTTTTCAACATTGCTTCATATGCAATAGATGCAGGATAGTCCAAAACAGAATTAGCCATCTTCCTTGAAACAATCCCACTACCCACAAACACGGGAGCATCCAGTGGGCCCTGACAGTTGAATACTGCAGTTACTGAACCAGCAAGCTGCAGCCAAGAGAAACGGTCAAAAGAAAATTTAAGGAAGCTAAGAAAGGCAAAAGAAAGCCTCCTGTCTCCTTCTCCCCTGCCAACAAGCAATAGCAATCACATACCTAAATTAAGATTTCTCAAGTTAATTCATACCGGAAATAATAGAGGTCTCATCTTGAAAGTTTTCATCAAGGCATTCACTTCGACACAAGGAACCTGAAAAAAAAGAGACAGGAAGGGCGGTCATTAGAAGGAAGGACAATCATTAGAATGAACAGGAAGCCAAATGTGGAAAACAAAACTGACAACCATGCAGTCATAGAGTTGTGACAACAAAGGCAAACAGAAAACATATTACGACTCAAGCTCATACCCTTCAGAGCAATCTTCCTGTTCAGTTACTCACATTATGAAAGGAAAGTAACATGGTATATCTTTTTTCCCAAATAGCACCAGCTTCCACATGACCATTCTCAACCCAAAAGAGAAGTAACCCTTTATGGATAATAAACATGATAAGAAGGGGCATTTATAGAATTTAGAGAAGTGAAATTTGAACATTGAGTGCCATGATGTTGCTCAAGGACACAGATTTCATTGTTATTTATCTAATACAGCAATGTGCAGGCAAGTGCATGGCATGGAGAAAGACAAAGAACCACTTAATGACTCATGCACTGTCACATCCGATAATTTTCAGTCAATTTAGGAAACATGGATACATGCACACAGATGCAGACACCTGCCTACCCACCAGAAAAAACTGCCAAGTGCAACGCAAATTATTATTTTGAGCTGCTATCTAAAACTAAACTAGCCAGACGAAGAGACACTCATGAAAAAATAGCAACCGTCAGCACAAACTTTAGTGGAATTAGGACTAGTAAACTGGTAACTCGTAGGTGGACCTGGCTGAGTAAAAAACAGATGATACTAATTTATATCATTATCTCCTTAATTTTCATTCCCCAAAATTTTTCACCTCATATCTATATAGCTAACTGTCCTTAGTTCAGTTATAACCTAAACTCACCATTGCGACTTCAATCAATGGTTAATAATGGCCACAATCAATGGTACTGGTAATTGTAAGGTGGTACAGGCGCTGGCGGTGGTGGAGGCTGCATCTATCAAAGTACTATGAGGTGGCATAGCCATCCACACTAGCAGTGAAGTACAGCCAAGCGGCAGTGGTATTTAACCACAAGGTTGGCTATGCTGGTTAATTAATTTGATTGCAGGATTTTTGTTCTAAAATCTTAAGGCATAAATAAACAGCATAGATTCAATTTCACATGTTACACTCCCCCTCACATGAAGGTTGGTAAGAGGAGAGAGCACTTTGGCATGCAAACCTGGTATCTGTCAACGAAAGAACTATTGATCTCGTTGCCATATAAAGAAGCAAAACACATAGTCAGTGAAAGTGAGGAATTGAACTTGAGACCATTGACTCTGATACTCTAGTAAAGTTGACTATGCAATTTTTTGTTTTAAAAGCTTAAGTTGTTATTGATTGACACATTCTACGTTATATGTTTACACCGGTAAATGTAATAAGGTGATTGTGACTGCACCAATGAGGATGCCGACAGCTATAGTGCTTGCAGTGGCTGGGGAGGCCAAGGACATGGTCTGTGGTTATGGCCTCTAAAATAAATATCATGTTCACAGGGGCAATTTGAGACAGTGGTAACAATGGCAACAAAGATTTCCTGTCATTGGCAGCAATGGTGATAATAGTGGCAAAGGCAGCAGACATGACACAAACAATAGCTACTGAGGTAATGGCAGCTTGCCAGCAGTAAATAAATGGGCAATGACGTGGTGTTGATGATTCAACGATTCCAAGCACAATGTTTAAAATAAATATAAGAAAACATTTCTTTGTGAACTGCTATTTTCAGTAACAAATCCACTTGACAGAAAAATAAATACATCTCATTCAGCAAAGAAGAAAAACACCCAATTTGGTGACATTAATTCCCGGTTATCACAATACAGGATATAGCTACCATAACAATCTTCGGTCAGTTAATTTCTCAAAGTGAAGATTCAATGAAATTAATATATTTTAAGCAATTACCACAATGTCTATCCAAAAAGCAGGTGCAAACTACAAGCATCAGAGGTGCAACTTAAAATCTATGTTGAGGTTAACACATACCTGGCACATTACGTGAAATTCTCCTTCATCAGGATTAATGCCAAAATCTCCAGAAGCTTCCAGGGGAATGCTGCCAAACCATCCACTTGTATTGTGTAAGAATATTCTTTGACCGCGCAAAGATAAACTTGCCGAAACATCCTATAGAAGAGATACAATAGGCAATTTCAGAAAAAACAAAACCTCTACTTTTTGAAGCCATGATGAACACTAATAAATTTTCTTAAGTATATCAGAGAAAGAAAGTTCATCAGTTATGCTAAATGTGCAAGTGCACGACAACCATAGATAGAGATAATAACTCAAGAATATCAGAGAAAGAATTGCACTGTGCTAGATGCTCATGTGTGTGTCCTCTCTCTCATATTAGAGAACTATGATTTATCAGTTTATGGCCAACTAATGTCAAATTGGCAAAAATTAACCCAGGACATACAGAAAACCATGATGGAGCATCATATAGCTGAAAAGCCAATCCCATCACATCAAGTTG
This sequence comes from Eucalyptus pauciflora, assembly GCA_007663325.1. NCBI lineage: Eukaryota > Viridiplantae > Streptophyta > Magnoliopsida > Myrtales > Myrtaceae > Eucalyptus > Eucalyptus pauciflora. The sequence goes on from VMYD01000067.1 coordinate 4,466,578, forward strand.
ACCATAAATATTTGGAAATGTCTCTCCTCTGGACATGCACATATGAACCTGCAAAAAAAGCAGAGCCTTCAAGAAAAAGAAACAAAAAGAAGAGGAAAAGGCAAAGGACAAAAGGGAACAGAGAAGGACTTAAAGATGCTTGTGCACAGAAGTATTCTCAGAAACAGTCACCGAATCATGTATGTTGCTCTTGCCTAATCATTGAATTGCTTGCTGACAAAACTGTCCACAGATTGATTTCAGATGCTCTCCAACTCTTATATAAGTTGGTTAACTTCACTAAATCTAAAATACCAGCTTAACAATGCATCTTAGACTCCATCTCTTGTTGATAAACATTGGGCTTGTTATACAGAATGGGCAGTTCTGTGATATAGAGTGGACCACTTTCCTTCAAGGTCCTCCAAAAAAACTCCCACAGGAACCTTGCTTAGGCATTCTTGGGATTAACGACTCGTGCTTTAGTATATATAATTTACCACTGCCGAGGTCTATGAAAGGCCAAATTGCAACAAAAAAGGCCTAAAGGAGGACTCATTAGTAGCACCATCAAGTCTTGCGAGAATGTCGGCTAATCAACTCACTCAATCTGTTTCATGATGTCTTGAAATATATTTTCACTCATAAAAGCATCCCATTAAGAACAGCAATCGGCGCAATCATTGTGTATAGCAATATTTGCTGAAGAAGAGCATGTTCTTCAGCAGGCAGAAATTGTGATGGCGGCAAAATAGCATCTTAACCTACGAAATACATCTTGCTCCAAGTTAACCTAAACTTCCTCAAGGCATATGGAGAGAAATGAAAGGAATCATACCATATTGAGAAGCGGACGAAAATCATTCGTGGATGAAAAAAGCAAAAAGAGATGAAGAGGTTGAAGTTAGAGAAGCACCTCACCAGTGGCTCTACCTTTCGCCCATGCAATCGGGATTTCTAAAATCCTTTCAAAAAGCTGCAGAAAATGACAGGCAGAACATTAGGCATGAGATACTTGCCACCTCCTAGGCAGCACAATGCAAGTCCTTTGCATTTCACGTTTACATCTGGCCACAAACTTACTGGAGCAAAAAGGTGAGCTATCTTTAGATTGGCATGCCATTTTTGCTCGAGAATGTCAACAAAAACATTGGCAGACAGTGAACCACCATCTTCAGACATTGAATCTGATCTCCACATCTGACAATTGCCATTCAGTTGAACATGAATGAGGCCATAATTCTTTTGAAACTTCACATGTCCATCTGTGTTGTCCATCTCTCTGGATTAAGTCAGAGAGTGACGTCAATTACCAATAAAGAGATGACATACAAAATTGGTCATGCATCAGAACTTCACGAAGATTCCAAGTTTCTTTCCACCCAAACCAGATTTTACCATATTATCACTTCTGTGTTGATAATTTATGCACAAGCATCTTTCAATCCGGAATACTTTAATTCAATACCAATAGACGTATTATATAGAACATATGCCAACAGTATGAGAAACTAACAGTAAAGGTAAAAGAAGCAAGAATAGGATCACTTACACTTGGGCAATGCTCTTTATTAACAAATCACCCAAGTGCAAAAGAAAAATGATTATGTTGTAGCTTTAACTAAAAATCACGCCATGGGACAGTAAACTATGAGGTTACGCTACTCAAGTTAAAGTCAAAGGATGCCACTCCATCAGGGGAACACATTATTTTCGACAACAGAAAGAGGACTGCAGAAAGTTCATATGAAATATCCAAAAAAACAAACCACATTCCCCAGAAAGTACCATCACAGCACTTAGGGTTAGCAGTAGATTGGCATGCCAAAATATGCAGAACACTGATGATGATAAGCTCACGGGCAAACAAGCTTGCTCTTTCACATGATCAATAAACCAAATAAAACATATTGCACTGAAGAGGGAGAACTTATTGCCACTCAGAAAGTATAACTTGTCTTTCTTGTTAACCGAAGTGATAGAGGCAGCACATAGTTGTATCACTGACTGCCATAAAATATAATATACGTATAAGATCAACAAGCTCACATGACAGGACATTGATATAGCAAATGATAGTGTAACACATAAAGTGAAAAGCAACTCTTAAACAATGTGCGCAACCATAAACAGTGATTTAAGACATCCCAATTTGGGAGACCATAATCAAGTCCTTTCTAGTAAGCAGAAAGCCATCATTGAACTTAGGACACATTGAGACCCATTACTCACTCTCATCAGGGAAATAGTCACAGCAAGGAAACTTGAGTTAAGCAATATCAAAAGGATTGATCTATATTGTTGTACTTAGGCAGCATTTCACCTGAAAAACTCATGCTAAGACCAACAGTACTGACCAAGGAATATTCTCAACACATCCTCAGCTTCAGGCATTGTACAACCAAATCTCAAGATGTGATCAAACAATATATCAGCAAAAACCTATCCAGTAGTGATCACTTTTGATTGTTTACTTCATCTATGTCGGCATAGAATAATTAGTAATTGCACAACAAAATAACTAAATTGGAACGTGAGTAAACAAATAAATAGGACAAGGATAGTATTCAGAATAAACAATAATAAGGAGGCTCAACCAAATTTCAAGGAGAAAACCGGCATTATCCAAACAATACACACCTGGGCTCCTTGTCTCCGTAAGCAAGCAGCATCAATGTCCCACCTTTGAAGTAAACCGAGTCCAAAGTAACAGGAAGCATCTTGCTGACGCCTTCAGTTTGTGCTACTTCAGCTCCATCAACAAGTTCTGCGACAACATCTTCAACTTTTGGAGCAACTGTTGACTTCAGCTTCCCCAAGGCGACAGCAAAGCTATTGAAGAACCGGTCAGCCATTTTTCCATAAGATGAAGGAGAATTGAGATTCAGATGCCATGGGTGCAAGGGCTGCTGCATTGCAACCAAGCCGTCAGCTTTGCCAAGAGCTGAATCTTGATACGTTCTATCACCCTTTGCACACTCAATATTATGTTCAGCATGTTGATTGACAATGTCAACACTAGTATTGTCGTATTTAGCATCAACTTTTTCTGCCACCTTTACACTTGAAGAACTTTGCCTGAGTTTTTCCACTCCATTCCATCTACCAAATATCATGAAAAATGGATCATATACAAAATTCAAACTACGATTAGGTCTATTTTCATCTTTTTTCTTTGTAAGATGATTCAATTCTGAAGTTTTGAGACATTCACCGATATGGGTATCATCTGTCAACTGTCCTTTGACACTTGTCGCAGAGACATCGACAATACCCGCCTGACTTTTCTGTAGAGAACTCTTGACGTCCATAAAATCATAACCTGCAAGTGATTGTGAGGTCTCATCAGAAGTCCTTTGAGATAGTCTCTGGAAATAAGAAGCTGCTGCTGTTGCACTGCGCTTGAGTATTCTGTTCTTAGCAGCAAGAACATCTTCAGAATAACTACCTCCATTAGATTTCCTCTTGTGCTTTCGAACTCGTTTGATCAATGTAGACCAGAAGTTCAGTCCAGAGTCGGGTACTTTCACACCAAATGATTTCTCTAGATCTGCATGCCTCATATCATAATCAATACTGGTGTCCATACAATGATGATCACTCCAATGCATCTTCTCCTCCATGCACGAAAAGGACTCGGAACTCACGGATTTTGTGAAATTACTTTCCATCTCTTTAGCACTTTCTTTGGATGGACCAGAGCCTTTATCGGAGACTACATAACCAATCTCTGAAGCTTGCCTAGCTGCATCATCCCTTTCTCTAGCCCACCGAGCAGCCGCTTCCTCCCAAGCAATTCGCCTAGTTCTCGTCCGATAGTCAATGCCTTCTTCAGAAGAAGACCGCCTCTGCAGACTCCCCTCTGATGAGGGAATTCCTAACCAAGTAAAATCCTTCTTTTGTGCAACCAAGAGACATGGATCGGATAGAACAGCATCGATGACAATCTTTCCCCTCCTCAAACTAGAAAAAGGTCGAATGCGAAGTTTAATGGTGGGAACCTCACCACAAGAAAATTCTTCCAAATGAGGACCAAAAGAACATGACTCCAAGGTTATGCTTAAAGGAGAAATCCTTCTAACCTTTCCAAAGTCAAGTTCGCGCTGGATATAATCACTGAGGGTGGAACAAACAGAAGGCAAAAGCTTGGCTTCAACGAAGCCCTTGGCTTTTGATTTCCCATACCATACCAATAAGCAGACCCCAGATATCACAGCAACAAATATCGAACACCTAAATAATATTAGTCCCTCGTGCCAAAGTGGAGGTGTCAAAGACTTTACCAGCGCCTTGCTTCTAGAAAAAGGTTCCCTGACGCAATTAACAATCGATCCACTTCTCGACCCGAGATTCTTCTTTAGTAATTCCACATTTTTCCTGTAAAAGTGAGAGAACCAAATCGCCCTGGATACCCAGGGGTTTGGCTTAGCGCACTTACACTTCCAATTCACCCGTCGATTTTGCTTTCTTTCTGGTTCGGAAAAGTCGACATTGCTTCTTTTATTTTTCGAGCTAGAAAGGGGAACACCAAGAAAAGGGCTGTGAAGCTTTATACTCATTATCCCCGAATAGATGATCTCGTGCCGTCGCAGCTCATCTGCTGGGGACTAAGACCAAGAATAATGCTCTTAGTCCCCTACGAGTATCAAGACGGCCGCCGTCGGTCAAGCATTCACGACCTGCCATATAATTAAACCAAACCAACGAACAAAAGTCATTCCACGATCCCCAACCGAAACGAACGCTGAGCATAAGTCCAGAAACCGTGAAAACACTCCCTCCGAAGCCCAAAACAAGCGAGCGAAATCGTTTCTACGGGTTACCGGATCCTAAAAATACAATAATCATCCAAAAAAAGGAAAAGGAAAAAGAAAAAAAAACCGCCGCGCTCCTCTCGTTCTTTGAGCTGAATTTCAGCAAGTCACTCCCCTCTCAGCCTGCCAATCACCTCGACTCTCTCGCCAACGAACCCCAGAGCCCACAGCACGAAAATTGAAATAGAGAAAAAACCGAAAATTTTCCATTACCCACGAATCGGAGCCTCGAAAACTCGGCACCCACTAGATCGCACAAGCACATAGGCCCGAAAAAATCAGCTCAGCAGAACACGGAACTACAAGAAGAAGAAGAAGAAGAAGAAGAAGAAGAAGAAGAAGAAGACGAAGACGACGACGGCGAGAAGCACGAAAGGTACGAAGCGTGGGAATTGCTTACTCGTCGATGCGTTCGCTGCCAGTCTCGATTGATGTGAGCTTCGCTCGCTTGAAAGAGAGAGAGAGAAATATGGACAAGGACTTTGACAGGGGGACTTTGCTTGAGACGTTGGCTTTAATTTTTGGGTTTTTCTTGAGAGGGAAGAAGTGAGGAGAGGGAGCGAGAGAGCGCGAGAGAATATTTTGGGGAGCGTCCTGACCAAATTGCCCCCGCGTTAATGGGGGCGAAATGACTGCGATGGCCTTTAGGATCCCTGGAACAAAATATTATGTTCTTTTATTCCAGAAAATAAAAAAAGAACATAAACGTATTTGGTTAAATTTTTATTCCCAGAAATAAAATACCTACTTTTTTTTTGTTTTCGGGAACAAATTTGAAACAAAAACAATAAGTTCTTATCCTTGGAAATAATTTTTACAAACAATTTTTCTCTTTCTTCTCTTTTCTTCTTCTTCTTTTTTCTTTTGGCCGGTAGCCCAACGTCTTTGCTGGAGGGTTGCCGGCCCCTGGAGACGCCTCGCTAGATCTGGGAGAGCTCGCATTGTCTAGGCGAGGTCGAGCCTCGCTGATGAAAGAAAATAAAGGAAAATATAGTAAAAATATTAAAAGGAACAACAAAATTATACAATTTTATCAAATGCTTTTTTTTTTCCAGTAGTAGAAATTTTGTACAGTTACCAAACACATTCTTATACTCATAAATTATTTTCGGGAACAGAAACAAAAGAAATTATTTCTATTCAAAAATTGTTCCCTAGAATAGAAGGTTATTAAATGCGTCATAGCTTTCTCATGTCGTGGAGTGGGAGTACAGATCAATCGTCCTGTTCATTTCGATTACACCCCACCGCCTTGGACGGCTCGGACGGAACGGCTCATGTCCGAGAATGCCTTCTTCGTCGGCGGAAGCTCGTGGAAGGTGAGGGATTGGCCCCCGTCGGTCGCCGGATGAAACCCCGGGTGATTCGGAAATGGCGGCGGGAGGGCCCCATGATAGGCATTGCTGAGCTTCGTGGTGACGGAGCTCTTCTTCAGGAGAATTACGATGACAATGCCGCCACCATGGGAGTTGTACCCGGGAGTCCTGTGTGAAAAGGTTGGCAGGTGGTGGCTGCAGTGAATCTATAGAAGGTTGAAAGTTGTAGAAGTGGCTGAAGCCATAGTCGTGAGGAAGGCTATTTCGTTGGCAACAGATGAGCAATGATAAAAGATTTTTGGTAGAATATTTAAATGATAAATTACGCATTTATTTAGTAATTTGAGTTTTTTAAAATAGTTAATAATAATTTCATCAAATACGTATTAGAATTGGAGGCCTGAGCTCGAATATTTTCGGATCTTATTTATCTTTCCAGTGGAGTGTTAGAATATTTAAATGATAAATCACACGTTTATCTAATAATTTAAGTTTTTAAAATGCTTCGAAGCTTTAAGGACTTTGGGAAACTCAAATTACCGAATAGTGTGCAGACAAATAACTGGAAAACGAAAAGGGATTTGCATAAAAAACTCAATTGAATTGGAACGGACGACGTAATTCTTTTTTTTTTTTTTTTTATTGTCGTACTTGCTGGACAATTGAAATCAGACTTTTTATATGGGAATCAATAATGCGTGTAGAGAAGGAAGAAATATAAACAAGACATAGCTGGAAAATTTTTGTAATCGAAGCCAAACTATCGAAATGAGGAATTTAAATTTGCAATCCAAACTTAACTAAAATTAATACAAATCAATCTATTACGAGCAATCTTCTCATCTTCAAAATCTAATGGGCCTTTTGGAATTGATGCTGGGGTTTTTTTTCCCTTAGGATCTTGCTTGCGTGGAATGCGTGAGGTTGGAATCTTATGTTCTATTTTGATTCCTTTTATATCTCTAATGAGTCATTCTATTACGTATCCTAATCTCATTTCGCAAGAATCTCCAATTGCCTCTTTACTTGCACGCCATTCTAGGGATAATTTTTGACTGCTCGGGATCCTTTAATTATAGTTATCATCTAACCGATGAACCTCCTCGACTTACTTTCCAACATTTATTCATGTTTTGAATCAATCAATGTTTGTTACGATATTCATGATTGATAAGCTTGCTAAGCATCGTATTGATTGAGACTTACATGTTATGTATGTATGTCACGACCTAGCCTCGGCTATTAACTTCTTCATGTTTGGGCCTAGAATTTGGGTCAAGTGTCAACAACAGGCACACACAAAAATTAAACTTAGCAAGAGTTTTGCAACTATTATTGAAGGAAGAAATGCAGCTAGCCTACCCATTCGCAATGGCCAGTAGGCTCTTGTATAGCCCGAGCCAGAAATGGGCCTTCCAAACTCTTCTCGTCATTTAAGACCAAAAATGCGAACATGCGAACCCAGAATTGAAGAGTAACTAATTTTCCTGTTTTGTCGCTGGAGATCTGCAAACTGCATGGACATCTACTTCTTAAATTCGAGGTATAGATCTATAAATCGATGCGTGCATGCATGGCATTACTCCCCTGACTATCCCCCAGCTTTCTCAATCTCTCCGTATGGAGAAACACCGCAAACGTTCCGAAATCTATATCCCTTTCACACAGAAAACTTATGTTTCAATCTTTCCATCTGCCCAAAATCCAAGCAATAGACAAGGGCGCGTACCGAACTCGCAAACCGAACGAGAGCTGCACGTCCTCAAGCAGGTTTTCTCATAGTAATGAAAAGTTTCCAACGCAACATGAGAACATTAGTCGAACCCAACACAAACGCGTTGAGAGACGTGAATCCGACATGACACGGCTGGACTTAACCATAACCGACACGAATTGATACAATTTCATTCATTTTGAATAGAAAACATTGTGCATATATATATATATATATATACAAATATTATTTTTGTCCTCTCAAACGACACGTAGTGAAAGAATGGTCAACACAAACACAACACGCAAACAAGAATTGCCAACCCTCGTTGATGATAAGCACAAAAATTTCTACAGCCTCCGGATCTTACTTCTACATCAGCCAGGAAAATGCGTCAGTCTGCTCACGGTCTGAGATATCCATAAAGATTTCCTAGCTACTACTATCTTCGAGGGTGGACATATAGGCGAATACCCAACTATAAGCATCTATCACTCACCCAAGGATGAATTTAAATCATATAAGCAAAACTGGCAAAATGTTTGTGACCACGGCAATGGAGCCACAACAAATCCAAGATTCAAAAAAGAAAAATCTTCTAGTTCACAGCAAATACAACTAAAGGTCACCTCAGACATCAGAGCCACAAGGCCCAAAAGATTATTCCCATTTGCCATATGAACAGCACAAAGTACATGCTTAAGACGCAGATGCCAAATGACACTCGGTCCTTTACCGTACTGGCTGCTGGTTGTAATGGTTTTTCTCCTTTTTCTTTGCTGCCGCAAGCCTTGCACTCCTAGCAGCAGCCTCTTGAGCAGCAGCTTTTGCAGCAGCATCCATCTCTTTGGAGGATTTCTTCTTCTTCACTGAGGCCATCTTCTTTAGCCGCTCTTTCATGTCAACAGATGATCCATCTTCACTGACCTGTTCAGCTCCAGTTTCTGGTTCATTCACGACGTCTGTACTGTTGGGCTGATCCTGGAGCTCTTTCGCCTCCTTGGAAGACTTGTCCTTCTTCTTCTTCTTCTTGGCACTTTTCGACTCTCCAGGAGCACTTTCCTTCTTTTCACCCTCACCATCAGGCTCCGCATCTTTCTTATCTGGCACCGCATCTGTAAATGGCAATGCATAGCTAAGGTAAGATTCAAAAAACTGACTAAACTCGAAAAGGATTGCAAATAGCTTTCCAACATAAGATCAATAACAGAAAAGAAAAGAAGAACAACTGAAACATTAATAATCTCTAAATGGACTCTAATAAATTGCCACCCAATCGAAAATTCCACTATGCCTGAATGTCCTAGTTTCCCATTGTGCCAGTGATAAAGCAAATGGGATGTCAGCCTTTTTGTAAAACTTCACTGTGCATAATTAATTACCGCGTGGCTCATCTTGGCCATTGTCCTCTTTTGGTGCAACAGCAAAATCAGCCAAAAGTGCTTCAAGTTCTGCAAGCTCCTTCTTCTTCCTTTCTTTTTTGGAGAGCTGTCTCTCCGTCTCTTTGGATGCAGCAGGAACTTCAGCAGGCTTTTGTGCAATTGGCTCTGGGTGTACAGGAACATCTTGTTCATGCTCATGTTCTTCCTCCAAATCATCATCCCCTTCATCAAGAATATCATCCTCACTCTCTGTATCCTGCAATCAGAATACAGAGTAAAATATAAGGATAGAACATCATGGTTAACATTTAAACAAAAAAACTTTAATGGTGAAGTCAGTCTTATCTCTTCCATTCTCAACCCCTAACTGAAAGTTCTAAGGTCCACGATCAGATGTCTGAGGTCACATAAAAAAATGAAAGAGGTTTATTAACCACAAAATACATTTGACAGCAACCGTACAAGCTAGACATCTAATTTAGCAGCAATAACGATCCTTTCCCAAATTGTGCCACTGCTTTTTATCCAGTATGTCTACTAAAAAATCTCCCAAGTCTAGAATTCAATACCAAATATTGGGTCTGGTTCGCAAATTAAGAATTCTACAAGGAGATAAGATGACAAGAAAGGGATGGTATTCAATGCTGAAGCAAAAAAGAACCGTAATAAGCACTACTCATTCTTATCTAGTATCAAAAAAAGAAAAAAAAATTACCTTCATGATCATTGGACAGCATACACAAGTAGGATCTATTATACTGACACATGCACAACAAGATGAATAGGACATTAAGAAGCTCAAAGCGTAAAACAAAACACGGTACCACGACAGATAGTCCAAAGGAAAAGTGAATAGAAGAACAAAACAGAAACCCTGATGTAGTTGATGCTAAGCTCTCGGAATGCTTAGGAAAAAAAATCTTATTCCAGCAAGGCAAGCAAAACAATATGGTACTGGTACTTATCCGTGGCAAAGACTTTCAGTCAGATTGCTGACTTCAAAAGGCTTAGGACTTACAAGTTCTGCCAGCAGTTACACACCACCACGTAAGGATGGATACAATTAAGCAGAAACGATGGCAAATCTTTATAGTTCGATGTGTATAAAGAATGAGGAGCATCATAATCATAGTAAGATTAAAGCTGATGTCCTAGAATAACTGACGTCCAACAGTTTTTTTATCATAGAAGCAGGCACATGATGGATCTAAAATAAAAAAACTGGTTCTTTTTTGGTAAGTGAAAACCAGAATCAATGAGGTGGCATAAACGTCATGAACCCCAATCCACTGACGAAAAAATATATCTTGCAACATATGGGGTAGACACACCTCATGTGTCATTTAAGAGCGACTTAATCCGTTTCAAAGAAACTCCATCGCTGCTCACCACGTTCTTGATTCTGATAAGACGAAGTTCACGAAGATATTTGGAAGCGGTATCATAAACATTGTCTTCCAATTTAAAACTGAAAGCTAACAATTGGCAATTCGTAAAATGAGGGCATTTGAGAAGATCCAAGTCCTGTCTACAGTTGCCTAAGCCTATTGTAATCTCAAAACTCCAAGAAAATTTATGGCAATTACTTTAAAAGTAGAATCACGGCATTAAACACATACCGACAAAAAACTAACCATTACGCTGGATGAAAACAATACTCAAGTCGCAATCAAATAAGTTCATGTCTGCGTTTAAAATCTAACATAAAGTCAGATAAGTTGCCGGACAGCATGTATATGTATCATCCCAACAAAACGCGAAATTAAGTATCATGTCAGAGCTTAAAAATGAGTTATCGTGCCATGGACATATTAGCGCCAGAGCACAAATGATACCACACAATATGCATGCTCGCCGTGAACTCATCTGCTAAATCATAAAACCAATTCGAGACAATGAGCCAACAAAAAATCCAATTAAAGGTTCCTCTCCAATCATCGATTCAACAGAGGAAACAGACATTAAAGCATCTTATATGCAATATATCAACGATTTAATGCCACGACAAACCTCTGCATTGGCGGGCTGCTGCTCCTCGTTCTGGGGTGTCTTTCCCCACACAGCAGGAGGCGGTGCGGTGGTTGCATAGTAATCATCATCATCATCGTCATCAACATCTGCCCAAGATTTCTCCTTCAACGGCGTCGGGGCCCAGAAAACCTGAGGCTCGGGCTCCTTGGCCTGCGACTGGGCGGCCGATTTCGACGACCCTTTGCCGCTCTTCGACCCCTTATCCTTATCCGACTTCTTCTTCTTCCTCAACGTCTCGAGCGCAGCAAACACGTTGGTGTTGTTGATCACCAGGGATCCCTCGTCCCTCCTGCCACCTCCACCAACCATGGTAACACTCACCGTATCGATTCGAGACCCACGAGCACAGACTGTCGAAATCGAAGGATTTCCCAGACGATTTTTCCCACGGAGCTTTCAGAAGGGGCGATCTGTCCGAAGGAAAAGAATCGGCTAGAACTACGGGGGCGCGATCGGGGGTTATCGATCAATCCGAGCTCGGGCGAAGGCAAAGGAACGAAGGATGAATCCAGCAAATGACTTTACAAGTTTTTAGGATTGTGAATTTTTTCGACGAATTTTATACAGGTTACCAACCCTGTCAAAACGAACACGGAAACGCAAAACCGAAAACCGAAAACCGATGTCAAGAAAACGCCGCAAAAAACAGCTTCTTCGAGCTGCGGATTGGAATCGATTCGCGCGACGGAAATAGGGACGCGCGACGACGGGGAAAAATCGGAGGTCCGTGGGAGGCCGCCGGAAAAGGAAAGGGGGAGGAGGAGGAGGTGCTTCCCCGCGCGGTGCCGCAGGTATTGCGGGAGGGCAATTCCGCACGGGAAGGCCCGAGAAAGCGGAGACGGCGACGGCGGCGGCGGCGGCGGCGACGGCGGAGGAGGAGGAGGAGGAGCCGAGCGCCGACAGGGAGATTGGAGGAGGAGGAGGTTGCAGGGGGGGAATGGATGGGGAAGGAAATTAGGGTTTCGTGATGTTTCTCGATGGAGATGAGGAAGGGGGTGAGGTGGTAGGGATAACGAAGAAACGGAAGCGGACGCACGGCTATATATACGGGTTCCATTTTTTATTTTTTTCTGGGCGAGGAATTTTTCACCTATTTTAGTTCTGCGGGAGCTCCAAGATACGGTGACGTTTTCGTGGCGTGCCGCGCGTTATGGTTTGGATAAAAAGAGAAAAAATCTTCCTCAGTTTCTCCGAACGGGCGGGCGGGTCGGGCCGGACCGGGGCCTCGGGTCGGGCTAATTTGTTTCCGAGGCCCATCCATTGACATGGACATAACGAATTCTCTTTTCTTTTACTCCTATCGGATCCGATTTCACGTTTCATAAAACTGGAAAAGCAAATGATTGAAAATTGAATACTGAATATGGAGAATCGATAATTTTAGACTCTGGAAATATATGAAACTATATAGTTTTTTTATCTTATTTGTGAGTCATAAAATGGGTGATTTCTTTCATTCATTAACACGATAGTGATGTAATAAAGGTAAACATACTTTCAAACATAAAATATCCTGAAGAGGTTACGGATGGGAAGATACCCAATCAAAAGGAAGTTTTTTGCTTCGGTGGGCTTTTGCTACCCAATCGGTGGCTCAATTTTTCTTCCTTAGACAATTGGCTGGCTTTTCTTGACGGAACTTGCCTAAGATCCCTTTTCCTTCGCTTACTATGTTCCTTATGGCCCAAGGTTCTTCTTCTCGGCCCAAGATGTTTCCACTCCCATCCAAATGTCTTTTTCACAAACAAAATCTATTGTCTTCTGCTGTATTGATTGCACATGACTCTCTTGGGTTTGTTGCAGAAACTTTAGCCCTTTCACGAAAGCTAGTGCTTTGGCTTGAAGAGACGACTCTATCTTGGTCTCGCTCACAAATCCACCTTTCACTATCCCACTTGAGTTCCTCAAGATCCTAGCGATTGAACATGATTTTTTGCTCCCCACCCACGAAATGTCCACATTTAGCTTTAGATTGTCACCGGATGGAGGTTTCCACTTTGTCTCTGCTCACATTATTCTAGGTTTTGATTTGCTATTCTGCGGGTTCCATCGGAGGCCGCTGTTAACTTGTGCTCGTGCTTCTTCTAGTATGGCTTGAGGATCAAGTTGTTGCCCCCAAAACACAGCATTATTTTGTGCCTTCCATATGAGCCAGAGTGTTGCCAAGGCTGCCTCCACTTCAAGTGGGTCGGGTTTTGCTTCGAAAACGTCTAGCAACCATTTGTCTACTATGATTACATTTAGAGGGCTGTTGTGTGTCTTGAATGTGGGGTCTAACCAGATTTTCTCTGTCCAACCGCACATCAGAAGCATATGTTCAATCATTTCTAGGTGTTTTGAGCAAAGCGAGTCTAGTAACACTCTTCTCTTGAAAAAAATTTCTCGTGTGGGTAGAGCGTCTTGGCATATGCTCCATAGAAAGATTCGCATTTTGGGGGGGAAACTTGGAGATTCCATAATTTTGTCCATAGTTGTCTAGGAGGTTGGTATGAGCCTATTGATGTGTTTGGATTTGGCTTGTTGGACTTGGAACGCTCATTGTTGTAGCTACTTTTAACTGTGTAGCTTCTGATTTTGTTTGCTATCCAACATAATGCCTTGGGGGAAGAGCTAATGGGGATAGCTAATATTTCTTTGACGACATTCTTCGTGAAAAGATTTTGCAATATTAATTCTTTTCACTCCCTCGTTCCTTCATTAATCAGGTTTGCTACTTCGTATGGATCATCCCTATTTGTAGGACACCCAATTAAACTTGAGTTTAGCCATCTCCCGCCAACCTTTCAACTTCCAGCTCAATTGTTTCTCTTCCCACTAGGATGCTTTGTTAACTCCAAGTTGGGCAATGTTTGTTTTTGGCTTTACAAAAATCTCCATCCAAAAAGTATATCCCTTTAGGAACCCGAGTCCAAAGTGTTGAAGGATTTTGAGATAATCTCCAAACTTGTTTGCTTACCATAGCTTTGTTAAAGATTTGCAAGTCTTTGAAGCCTAATCCTCCTTCATCTTTCATAAATTTCATCACTTCCCATTCTTTCTAGTGCATTCCCCTTTTTGTATCACTTTGTTTCTACCAGAAAGAGGCTACTCTCTTCTTAATGGCATTACACACAAAATTTGGTATCTTAAAGATCAACATAGCATATTGAGGAATAGCTAGCACTACGCTCTTAATCAAGACTTTTTTACCTACTTTTCACATAATCTTTTCTTTCCATCCCTCTATTTTTAGGTTTACTCTTGTTAATATCCATGCAAACATTTCTTTCCTTGACTGACCCCGATCGGATAGTATGCCAAGGTATTTCCTCGTCTTCTATATAATTGGGACACGCAACTCTTGAGCCGTATTTCTCTTCAAATTCAGGGGGTAGCCATTGCTGAAAGCAACTCTTAATTTGTTCAAATTGATAGCTTGATCTGTTGCAAAATAGAATTGGTTTAAGATAACTGCCAACTTTGGCATTCCTTGACTATTTCATTTAGGAAAAATAGCATCATCAGCAAATAATATGTGTGATGGTGTATGACAGTACCTGTTGAGAGTGATTTATTTGAGGCTTCCATCCGCTATGGCTTTATGCATCATCCATGATAGAACGTTGGCCATTAGTATAAATAGATAAGGGGATAGTGGATCGCCTTGTCTGATTCCACGTGAGGGTAGAAAGAATTGCGTAGGTTCTCAGTTTACTTTCACATTGTACGATACAATCGAGACACAATGCATGAATAAGTCAACCCAACACTCACAAAAACCCATTTTCAAAATACATGCTCTCAAGAAATCTCATTGTGTCATATGCCTTTTGCATGTCCAATTTAAGAATAGCTTGGAACTTCTTTCTTTTCCTTACCTTCAATTGATGCAATACTTCCTAGATTATGAGGATATTGTCTTAAATCTAATGGCCTTGGACAAAAGCACTTTGTTCAATTGCTATCAACTTGTGGAGCCATGGTTTTAGCCTATTAGCCATCACTTTTGAAATGATTTTATAACTAAAGTTGCATAGGCTTATATGTCTAAATTGACTTATTTCTTTTGGGTTTTTAACCTTTGGAATAAGAGAAATATGGGTCTTGTTTAATTAAGGGTCGAGGATACTTGTATGGAAGAATATCCGAATCGGCTGAAGTATATCCTCCTTGATTTCCTCCCAAAAATGCTGATAAAATTGGCCATTCAAACCGTCGAGTTCTGAGGCTTTAAATGCCCTTAGCTGAAAAATTACTTCTTTGACTTCTTTCATAGTGACATTTGCCATCAAATTGTCATTTATCTTGTCTCTAACCGAGCTCAAGCATTGGTCTAAGATGGATCGGAAGTTTCGAGGTCCTATCGATACATAAAGGTTTCGATAGAAGTCCCCTATATGATTTTTAAGGTTGTTTCATCCTCCGGACCAGTTTTCTTCATCAATCTTCAGTATTATTATCTTGTTTCGTTGCCTCCTTTGAACAGTTGTTGCATGAAAGTATTTTATATTTTTGTCTCCGCGCTATAGTCATTCAATACGAGATCTCATCCTCTAATACATCTCCTCTTGTCTCCACAGTTTTTTTCCATTTGTGCCACTATATTCTGGATTTCTTTTTTACTAGTGGTTGCCCCCGATTTGTTATTTATCTCTGTTAATTTCCTTTTTAGCCCTCTAATTTGGTATGATGCATTGGAAAACTTTCCCCGACTCCATAATGCTAGCTCCTTTAACATTTCTTTGAACTTTTTTGGGAAAAACTCAGGAGGTGAAACTGTCCCTCTTGCCATGTACTTGTAATAATCTCCCCACATTCCCGTTCTTCAAGCCGGTAAGTCTCAAACTTAAATTCTTTCTTCCTTTTGTTCTGAAGTGGATGCAAATGGAGCGTGAATGGACTATGATCCGATCCCACAATAGGTAGTGCCACAACCTTTGCATTTGGAAAGCTACCCTCTATTCCACTGTGCATAATACCCTATCCAACCTATTCTTGACTAGTGCATTCCCTTCTCTATTGTTTGTTCATTTGCAGGCGTAGCCTTTACTTTGCATAACCACAAAAGAACAATCATTCATGAATTCTCAAAAAGCCACTATTCTCTAATGGTCAACCTCTCTTTTGCCTACCTTCTCCTAGTTATACAATATCTCATTACAGTCGCCCATGCATATCCATCGAAGTTGGTTAATTACCTGGAAGCCTCGTATTTGTTGCCAAAGCGATAGTCTTTCTTGAAAGTTTGTGGAAGCATGGAGGAAAGTAATTCTCATTTATGTATCACTTTCTAGATCTTTGTTTTCCAAATCAATGAATTCTTTTGAGTTGAAGATCACTTTGATTTCTACTTCTTCATCTCACATAATAATCAAGCCGCTCGCTATTCCTTGTGGTTGTTCTAAATAGGAGTGTGGGTATTTAAGCCGTCTTCTTATCCTCTCCACTAGCGAACGTTGGCTTTTTGTTTCCATCAGAAACACTACATTGGGTCTTTCCTAAGCCATTATGTCTCTCAACTCTTGGAACATCAAGGGGTTCCCCAGCCTTTGACAGTTTTAGCTTAAAACTCTCATTTCATCTCCAGTGACTTATTAGGGCTAACCACCAAAACCCACTAATTTCCTTCCCTTACCAACTAAATAGGAGTATCTAATAACTCCATCTCATCTACTAGTGCGATGGTAGAGTCTTGAATCCTCTTTTGCTTTTTTGCTCTTTTAAAACATTGGCTTTTCTTGACACTTGGTGCCTTGATCTTGAGAGCTTCAATAGTGGGTGGTTTGAATGACACTATTTGTTTGCCTTTGCTTTCCTTTTTTGTTATAGTTGGGATTGAAACTCCATCATGCTCCTTTAGTGAGGGACTGTCACTTTTTTTTTTTTAACTTCTAGTTGGAGTTGGACTCTTTATTTTTTCTCTCACTGCAATTTCCACTCAGCTGGCTGAATTTGCGTCTTTAAAACTGATTTTTCTTCTTCATTTTGTTGGGTTATCACCCCATAGAAAGCTTCCTAATGAGGACTTTTTCATGCACTTTCAACTTTTAGCCAAGGTCCATATTTGCTTGCTTTATTTTTAGTCCATTTTGTTTGCTCATACAAGATTTCTTCACAATACAAGGCATAATGACCCATTCTCTTGGATGAATAACAGTAGTGGGTAGCCGTTCATATTTATATTTCACCCATAACATTCACTCTCCCTATTTTGTTTGCTCATACAAGATTCCTTAATTAACAATAGTTTTGGATCTCAGAGAGGCCAGCAAGTCCACTTCAACATTCACTCTCCCTATTTTATGGGGTTTGCCTGCTTTAACATCTAACTGAACTTCCAACACCCTCCCAATCTTCTTAGAATCAGAATATACATTTTCCAGCACCTAGCACCCATCCTGGAGGTAATCCTACCATTTAAACCCAAAATGCACATTTTGTGAAATCATAATAATGCTTGGGTATATCAACCACACATTGTTTTAGCACTAATAAATTACTTGCGAAGGACCAAGGTCCATGATTTAAATCTCTTTCTTTCTTAGCCTTTGAATCAAACAAAAAGGAGTAAAAACCCGGCTCTTTCTAACTGCAAACAAGGAAAAAAAAATATTGGAAACTTAAATACTAAATTTTGAGTGTTGATGATTTTCAATTTTGAAAATAAAAGAAATTATCCAATAATAACTTAAAATTGAGCACGGAGTATTATTAATATATCTTAAATGAAATTGAGATTGAATATAAATTTTAACCATATAATGGACAAGATTCTACTTGCCATCAGTTACCTTTTCTAATAAATGAATTAATTAATATATTCCTTACTTGCCCTATTATGTGATTACTTAAGTTAACTGCATTTTAAAGTCAATCATAGTTACTACCAAAAAAAAAGAAGTCAATCATAGTTGTAATTTTCAAACAAGTTTAGCATTACTAATTGACTAATTTTTTTTTTTAATTTTAGCCCTTAATTAGATTATCAAACAAAGAAAATATGCTATATGTTTCAAATAGGATTCAGCTTCTAACAAAATAACTTTTGGGACATGCCAATGTTTTAGTTTGAATAAGAAAAATCTTCCTCTATTTCTCCAAACAAAGTGAGCTGGTTTGAACCGGGATCTCAGGTCGGGCTAATTTGTTTCCAAGGCCCATCCACTAACAAAAGAGACATTTTCTTTTTTATTGGTCCGATTTCTTATTTGATAAAACTGGAAAAGTAGATATTGGAAATTTAAAGTCAATGATAGTTACAATCGTCAGACAAGCCTAGTCTCACTAACTGACTAAATTTTTTAATTTTAACACTTAATTGGATTATCAAACAAAGGAAGTATGCTATAAGTTTTGAATAGGGGTGAACTTCTAACAATATGCCATTGCCAGACCCACTTAATATCGATTTTCAAGCCTATCTATCCCGTGAGGCCTAGATGGATTCAAGCTGTTAAGTACATGATCAGATTTGTTATTAATCAAGAAAGCACATAAATAAGCTCATGAAAGCCTTTCTAATAATTGATCAAATGACAACATGAGAACCAATTAAATTAGTAATATGACAAGACAATCATTCAAATGGGATGTCGTGATCGAAATGCAAGTTACATAAAGTAAATTGAACAATTTTTGTCATCTACTAGTGAGTCAGACCATTATCTCACAAATTAATCGAACTTTTTGGTTGGCTTTTTTAGCATAAAAGGATTAAACTCTCAAATTACGGTGATGAAATAACAAAAGAAGAGTGCTTTTGAAAATACTGTTTTTAAAAGACTCATCCTTCTCAGCCTACGCCAGATTTTTACAAACTCATTGAGTTGCTGGGTCCTCACCCCAATGATTTTCCCATTTACGTTGAATTGTGTTATTGCATCGGATCGGGCATGTACTTAGCCAGCACTTAGAAAATATTATTAAAAAAATAGTCAGTCCCTAAAGAAATGAACATAACAGTGGTTCGTTGAAACAGGGTCTTGTTTAAGCTTTTCAAGGTACTTTCGAGTGCTTAAGCTGCTTTTAAAAGCATTCCCAAATGCACCGGAAATACTTCAACAAAGGCAGGTTGTAGGAAAGGCGCAACGGTAGCTCACCACAAGACTGAGCTACTTAGATACTAAACCACAATTGAGAATTACTCTGCTGCATGAAATGTTTTAAGTACAAGCTTGCTGCATTCAAATACTCTGAAAAAGCAGGAAGACAATAAAGGTTTCATCAGTGTGTTTTCCAACAACTTGTACGATTGATTCACCGGCCAAAAAAATACGATTATGTGCTTCATTACAGACAAAGGCAAATGAGAACCGAGCACGAAACACCAATACTGCCTCCTCGCGGAAGAATATATCCGATAGGGGTTTGGAGGGATGAACAAGTATATCATAGTAAAATAAGTCCACTTATCTTCTCCTTTTAACGTTTTGAGCCAACTATGCCACAAAAAATAGAAAAACCATAAGGAAAAAAATCAATACAAAAAATATTTTGATCATCAGCCACCTATTTGATGATATGCTGTTAAGGTACTTCAGCAAGGCCCCTTGTGCACCCTCTACATTTGTGAGGGTGTCGTCCATATTTTCATCAATCCTAAAAGAAACAAAAAAAAGGAAGCGTAAAATGCCCATTGAAACAATGCCATAATGAAAATTTCCAATAACAGCATGTCATTTCCATATAACAGAAATCCTGATTGGCATTCCACTCTCATGGTGGAAGCAGGACAACAAGAATAGTCGAATAGCAAGATAAACTAGCTTCTAAATTTTACACTCCTACAACATTTAGTAAAGTTTACATCACCAGATTAAACTATATGTAGGCCATTGTACATGTGCATTTGCAGGTGGTTCATTTCACAAACGAATTTCGAAGTTTCTTAGCACGACTCATTCATCAACTAGCTCCAATGATTCTGTCAGGATTTGGAATATCATCGCATCAAATAATGTCACGTCTCACTTAACCATTTACTTGTTTCAATGAAGTATCTTGATAATGTTAAATTTCATTGGGAAAGACCTCATTCACAAATACATAAAAATAAAACTCCCTAGCAATCCTAGAGGATACCCTATGCAGAAGATAACATCTACTTCTGGCACATGAACTTTCCCAACTAATGTCGTCATGGTATCGGTAGCTAGTATGCAACCTAAACCGTGACAAACAGAAAGGAGATGAACAATGGTGGTCAGAACTATCTGAGATGAAGCTAGAACCATTCAATGCTGGAATGCTCTCTAAAAAACTATTCCAGTACTCACTATAAAAGCAAATTTTCATTTGCATTAAGGTTCTGTGAGACATTTAATATGTCATAACTTAATTCACGAGAAAAAAGTAGAAGGAACAAAAAAATGCAGAAAGATTAGAATCTAATGAACCAGACTAACGTTGTCATACCGAAACACAATGTGGTTACTGAGAAATAATTAAAACAGCTTGCATGAGAGATACTCTAGACAGGAAAAACACCTGATTGCAATCTCTCCCTGCTGAGAAACCAGGGTTGCCAGCTGATTAAAGATACTGCTCAACTCATGAATGGTAGATTCTACATTTTGAAGGGCCTCAGCTCTGCTCTGCATGTAAGTATCCTGCAAAGGAACCAATTGCTGTTGTTGCTGTTGATTTTGCTGCAGCAAAGGCTGACTCTCCCCATCTCCCTGCTTTCTGAGGAAGAATTACACGGGACATTAAAGGGCATATCAGCAAATGCATCATATACATGTAGCTAATTCCCCCTACCAAAATTGTATAAAATTGCACGACGAGCAATGCCAACAATCTCTTGACCGGAAAAAAAAGAAAAAAAGAAAAAAAAAAAAGTCAAACAGAGTCTGAGGTTGAAGTGCACAAATTTGTTCCTCACATTATAATTGATTTGACACGTTCCGCATTTTCAATTTCTTCTCAGAAGAGAATGGAAGTTCACTAAGAAGTTTGGTTATTTACACAAAGATTGATAAAAAGTTGACATTAAAGAAATCATGACTACCCAACAAATTCAAAATGCAGATAAAATTATTTAGTTCGTAATGGTGCAGGAAACAAAGCAATGTGGCTACTTGTAACCCCTATGTCACCACATCCACATATCATGTTAAAGGTTATTGCTGCGCTAGGGGCATTGCACCGGCCCCAGAGACCAGGTACTTGTCATCCAATTAGCAGAGATGGATTCAATCATAAGATAGCTCCAGTATACTGCATCCAATTACAAGGTGAGCATGAGGAGCAAAAGTGGAAAATTGATCTTTAGCATGAAGGACAATCGGGAACATCCTTTGCGAATATCTTGTATCCAGTTCAGGTTTAATGGTTTATGATTCCAGGTATAAAATTGAGAAGAGTACAGAGGGAAAATGCATGAGATTAGTCTTTCAACCATCGTTATGAAATCAAAGCAAAAGTTACATTGACATTCCATTTTAAAATTTCACAACTGCATTTTTTCCTCTCTACTTCCATCCAAAAGGATATCTTTCTCCATTGTCTTTTCCTCCAACTTTACTCCCCTTTATTTCCTTTTCTCATCACTTGTTTTCAAAGACATAGTGGTAATGACAGATAACGTCCAAGTCTATGACTATTTACCAATGATGAGTGATACATAACAATCTCCCACTAAGTTTGACATTATCATTAACAATTTAACTTAATCTCCCAATAAGCATGTGAAGACCTTCTCTACATAATATCAAACGTGAACTGTAGCCAAAGAAGTAAAAAAAACAAATTGGATATATGCAAATCAAAGACTAGTCTTATGGAGGAAATTATACAGGAATCAACGCTGATATTCTCTGAAGATAACAAAATAAATCTTCTGATGGCTTAGTAGGTGGAGGTTTCTCTCCCTGAATACATTGCAGCTCAAGTTCAAATAGATGGACAAGATTGTAGCAGCCCGATTCTAGAAAGAGTTTCAAATGACAAGCAATTCGACTCGACAGCAGATCATGGGGTTTCTGATGTGATCAACATCAACAGCTTCAATCTCAAAGAACCACGCAGTTTGAGTGCGATTTAGATGCAATATCAATCATACAGGACAATCACAGTTTTTCCTAAGAAAACATCTACACTGCAGCTGTCCAAAGATAGGAAGAAGTTCGTGCAAGAGTACCATATGAGTAATTCAGAACTCCTAACAAATGTTCGGTCCGTAAGACATAAGTGGAAAGTAGTTTGGAATGGCAGCTAGCAAACAACAGCGCAAAAGAGTAAAGATTTTACCTGGGGAACGACGGGGAGGATGAGGACGAGGACGAGGACGACGACCCATTAGCCCATGGGGCAGGCGGAGCTGCCGAGGCATTAGCAGCTGTTCTGGCAGCTAGTGGACGTTGACGAACAAAAGGATTGACAGTTTCCTTGGAAGCAGTGGAAGAAAATAACTGTCTCCTATTTTCATGTACCTTCAAGTTCTACACATAAACAACAGAATATGGTTACGACTAAACGCAATGTGATTTTCCAAGACATGTGACTCATCAACTTAATTGAGTTCAGCAATAGCAAAACAAAATTAGGTAACTCTATGAACTAGGGAAGCATTCCACATATAAAATTCCAGCAAATGCTAGAGTTACCTCTGTTCGCATGGTTAGAACTTCTTTGAACTCTTTTGTAGCGCTCATCAATCGATTTTTCAGGTCGTCTACAACTGTGGTTGAATGACTAGTTGTGTCACTGGAGACAACACTCTCATTCCGGGAATTGCTAAGGAACTGAAGATCTACCACAGCAGAGTTGAGAGCAGTAATATCCTGCTTGATGACCGCAGTAAGCTCCTGAATTTCCATAGTTGGATCGTCAAAAACCGAGGTTCTCTTTGCCACTGCAACAGAAATGTAATTGATTGGTCATCTAGAGAAATCTTAGTGGAACAACCATCTGTAATGCAAAACCACGACCCATGCAAACGGTCACACCTCTGAGGTCACTCTAAACATTGCCAAATGTAACAATGCTACTCAGAAAAGACCAAAATATGCTTTGCCTAGCCATAAATTGGACGTAATTATAACTGCAGATGAAGCAGCTGCTATTTCTGAACTATTTGGATGCTTACATTTCGCCAACTTTGCAAGCTTCTGGGACGTCTGATGTATTCCAAACCCGATTTTCGAAGCCCTCCGATTGAACTCGGATTGAAGAGCAACTCCCGATCGCTGTTCTTCTGTCTTGGAACTGCTGCTCGGTCCATTTGGTCCCGGCCCAGAAGAAACTGACTTCTTCAATCTCTCTGCTATACTATGAAACTCATGCGTCCGATCCCGAAAAGATGATTGCGCTGTCTTTACCGGCATTTTTGAAAATTTCGATTCTGGTCTTCGAGACCTACTGAAACATAACCACTGAAACACAAAATTTCAAAGGATCCCATCAGATCTGCACGCATCATCAGCTCAGCAGCCAATGCAAGTAAACAGCAATGCCCCAACCATCCAACCCCAACAGAGACCTAAACTAGACTACAAGAAATTCCCAGATCCGGATCGAATTTCACCACTAACCGCACGAAAATCACCGTTTCGGACTCCCATTTTCGCTCCCGAAATCAAACCCGCATTCACACGGACCTCAATGAAAATCGAACATTTCTACAGTTAAACCACAAAAAAAAAAAAAAAAAACTCCGATCCCAAAGACAGAATTCCATCACTCCTTGCTCCCTCGCGAGGCAATGCGAATCGTCCGCAACCGCATCGCGGCGCGGCCGACCGAACAAGATCCGCGGCGTCGACGGATTATAGAGGCGCTTACCTCCGAATCGAAGGATCGATCCAGGCGAAGAACCGCGAGATCCGAGCCCTAGGGAATCTCCGAAGCCCTGCGCGCGACGAGACGCGACGGAATCTGGGGGGGCCCTGATCGATCGAGGGGCGGAGGCCGCGTGGGATTCGCGAGATCCGGAGGCGGAAGGAGGTTCGAATTCGTCGCCGCTCCGTGGCGATTCTCGGCGGTGGCCGGATGCGAGGATCGTCGGTGCGACGAGAGAGAGAGAGAGGAAAAGTACGAAATCCGAAGATTTTAATTTCGGAGTCGCGACGTCCTAATCCTATTGTTTTTGTCCATGAATGAATTTGTGGGCAAAACCGCAATACCAAAGTGGGTCCCCACAGGTCCACACGAGGTCCATCAGTTTTTGGATATTTATGGTTTGGATTAACATAGATTCTAAACTAGTATATTTATCGTAAATTTACCATTTATTAATTTTTATTAAATTAAATTAATATTATAAAAAATCATAAATTAGTACATCTATGGCAAATGAAGAGGTGCACTCATTAAATATTACGTATCATTCAACTAAAAAATTTGACTACAAAATTTAATGAGAGCTAACAGAAAGTAAATTTGGAGGTTTTTGATGATTTTTTTTTTTGGTCAGTCTGCAGGGTATGGGAGTCGAAATCCACTCTTGAAATGAAATCGTCCTCACTCTAATCTATCCTGAGAATGTAAGGATTTGAACCCCCAACCTCCCAGTGGTAGGACTTTGATGATTAGAAAATTAGTTTTGAATAAATTTGTCATCGAGTTTTTATGAGATTAACTCTATATTTTATTTCTTTTGGAGAAATTTAGATATTTTCATGCTGGAACATAGATTTGTTTGAAAAATATTTAATAGAAAAGATCTCAAAACTAAAAAAAAATTACTCCGAACAAATCTACATAGAGAAGGGGGAAAAAAGCCATGATTAACACATTACATATAAATTATACTTAGGATGGTTGCTATGGTTGCTTGAAAGTAACAATGTTCAATCGGTATCGAATTAAATAAGCGACCTAACGAAAATGGCATATCGATGGGGATTTAATTTCGGTCGGACGTGATGGACGCTACTCGTTGTATTTGGCTCTTAATTTTGTCTAGTGATGCCCAATTTAAAGTCTTCGAAGAGTGAGGATGTCCTTGTTAAAAAGAAGCAAAGTTTTGCATGTCCGATTTTTTATTTCAGCAATCGACTGATCGCGTTTAAATAGTGAAAAGCGATGGGTAATGACGGGTTTTCACTCTCTATGCCAAGTGACGAAACTAGCCCGCTAATTCACTCGAGATGATTTTTTTCTTTTTTTTTTTGGGATCACGAATTCAATTACGATTAGTTCATAGTTTTTTAGCATGAGTCGTTTTTGAAGTAAATGAAAATTGAAGAGACTAAAGGAAGGCGAATCTCCCTCAAATAGGAGAAAATATTAGATATCCTAAGGGCGCGCATGACAACATTTCTATTTCTTGATTTCTTTGTTTTTCTATTCTTCGGAATAGGTTTGGAATAGAAATCTGTTTGGTAATACAATTTAATTTTTCAATTTCTGAAATAGATTCCTATTCCAGAAATAGATTTAGAGTAGAAATAAGAAGTTAAAATTTTTAGCTTTTTTATTTCTGGAACAGAAATGAGAAATTAAAATTTTTTCTCATCGTTCACTCTTGTCGCCGCTCATCGCTCACCGGCCGCTGGTGGGATGCTGGATGCCTGCCACTTGCCGACCACCCGCCACCGGCTGCTCGCCGCCGACCGCTGGCCACTGAGCTCTGGTTGCCCATTGTTGACCATCGGCCGTCGAATGCTAGATGCTTGCCAGTTGTTGGCCGCTCATTGCCAATCGCTGGACGCCGGAGGCCCACCGTCGACCACCGGACGTTTGCCGCCGATCACCTGCCACTTGCCACCGGTTGTTAGATGTCGGCCGCTCACCGCCACCCACCGGTCGCCGGACTCTGGACATCGTATGCTGGACTCCGAATGTCAGACGCTAGTCGTCGACTAGTCGGACACTAGACGTTGAACGCCGAACTTCGAACGTCGAATGCTAGATGTCGGCCACCAACCGCCGGACGTCGGACTTCGGACTCCAGTCGATCGTCGCCGGTCGCCAGACGTCAGACTCCAGCCATCGGACGTCGGTCGTCGCCCCTCCTAGAAATGGAAATTTTTATTCTTTTACCAAATGAATTTTTATTCTAGAAATAAAAATTTTGAATCTTTATCAAACGCGTTTTTTTGTTTAGAAACTCGTCCATGGAATAAGAATTGATTTCTGTTCCAGAAATTCTGTCATGCGCGCCGTAAAAGTGCCACGTCATTTCAATCAATATGCGAGCTTCACCCAAAACAACGATGCGAACATAAAACCCCGGTAAAAAGAAAAAACTGGACCTGAAAAGTGGGGATTGTCGTTGCAGATCTAGGGTTTCTTGGGAGAGACGGCTTTGAGTAAAGCGGAGCGTGGAAGCGAGTCGTCGATGGAAGATTAGACGAGAGAGCAATTGCTACTCGAATGCGAGTGGGAGGGAAGGAGAAAGCTGAGGCTCGGGAGAGAGCGCAATTCGGGAGGAAGAGGCCGTGGAGTAGAGAGAGAGGCCATCGTTGGGAGGGAGCATTGCTGTTGTCGGAGAGAGTGCGGCCGTTGTTGAAAAGAGCGCAATTTGGTAGAGAACGGGCCTGTTTGTTTGTGTTCTTTTTTTTTGTTCTTAAACAGTTTTTCTGTTTTTTTGTTCCCGGGAACAAAAAAAGAACATAAATGCGTTTGGAAGTGTTTTTGTTCCAAATCTATTTTTTTGTTCCCGGGAACAAAAAAAGAACAGATCAAGAAACAAAAAAAAAGTTGTTTCTTGTTTCTGGAACAAAAACGAGAAACACTTTTTCTCTCTCTTCTCTTCTCTTTTTTTCTTCTTTCTTTGGCTTCTTGCTTGCGGAGTGTGGAGAGCTTAGGGGACCCTCTCTGATATGCGAGAGGGGCCGGGAGTGGCTGATCCCCCCGCTCGCCAAGCCCATTGATCCGCCGTGAGGCCGAAACCTCGGCCACCGGCCCAGCGGCCAGGCGAGGCGGCCGCCGGCGCCGGTGGCCGCTGGGTGGCCGGCGAGCGGCTGGTGTGAGAATTTCTTGCCGCCCTCGTCGGCGGTCGACCATGGCCGGCCGGCGACCGGCCAAAGCAAGAAAAAAAGAAAAAAAGAAAAAAAAAAGAAAAAAAGAAAAGAAAAAATAAACATTAAAAAATTAAAAGAAATAAAAAAAGAACATAAATTAACCAAACATGTTTTTGTTCTTTTTTTATTTCAGGAACAAGTTTACCAAACGCGCATTTTTGTTCAAAAACTATTCCCCGGAACAGAAATAATTTTTTCTATTTCTGTTCCCTGGAACACAAAAAGAACAGAAACACAAACAAACGTACCCAACGTCGTCGGGTCAAGAAAGAGGGGAGAGAGTGAGAAGAGAGAGGAAAGAGAAATGACACGTTGGGTAAAGATAGAGAGAAGAGAGAGCAGAGTGCGCTGGTTTGAAATTGACTGACGTGGAGGGCCTCGAAGACACGTGTCAACGTGTGAGTGATTCAGAATAGAATTTGCGGTATCTAATATTTTCTCCAAATGAGGAGTAGTACAGATAACCAAAACGGAATATACGAAGTCAACACGTGCATGTGGGGCTTGAACCGAAACGCCTCGTGGTAGCTGAGTCAAACGGAATATACGAAGTCAGTTCGGTTCGGGTCGATTTTTAAAAAAAAATCGAATTGAACCAAACCGTTGACACCCCTAGCTGTGACGACACGGACCTGATCCAGAGCGTAGGCTCCGAGGCTGCGCCCATCGCAGCTGCGTGGCCGGCCTAGGTGATGTTGGCTGCGAGGGGCGGTGATCGTTGCGGCGGCCATTGCCATTGCTGTGCGTTGAAATTACGTACCGCTCCTGTGCTTGAGACTCGCGATGTCTGCGACGATGTCGACGCTGATCCCGAGCGCAGGCTCTGAGTCTGCAGCCGTGGCGACTGCGTCCGCGACGGCCATGGATGTATATCCATGTCACGAACCGGCCCTGTAGTCGACGGTCGTGACCAAGATGACGACGCGGACCTCGAGTGCGACCCCAGGTTTTGTGCGTACGCCGGCGGTTGCGACGCCCATCTGGCGAGAAAATATGCCGGCGCGGTACTCGAGCACTGCGGTTCTCTTCCGTTGCGTGCTACCATGGACAGCTGCGACGGTGATGATGACCCGGTTGGCAAGTGTGTGCGACACCGTGTCGACTGCGATGGCGACGATGACGTGGACCTTTGTGGGGGCAAGAGCGCGACTTCTGTGACCGCGACAGTGATGACTGTTACGGCACCGAGCATGGCTACGTCGAAGGCCTACTTACCTCCACGTCCCTCTTCACGATTCCGCCTATTACGATGGCTAACACCAGCAGAACCAGGGCCGCCGCCGTCGTGATCGTGCTCTCTCTCGGGTACTCATCGAGAAATCGGCAAGTGCATGCATTATGAATATTTCGTACAATTATTTAACTCTTCCGCTTTCGAATTGCTTGAAGAATTACGGTCAGAAGGGTGTTTTTGGTGGTGCTTTCATCACTGGCACGGTCAAGGTCGACTAGCAGCTGGGCTGCCGCTGTATAAAGAAAAGTAAGAACAACTAGCCTACAGGTCAACGCATTGCTTCGGAGATAGAAGCCATGGAAATAGCTCCGGCTTTAGCTATTTGTATTTCTCTGATGTTCAATGGAATGCTGGAAATAACATTCCTCTGTTCGACGGGAAATAGCGGCTTTATATATCTTCTTCAACGGGGAAAGTCATCGGTAATTTCGCATACATGAAGACGCGATTAACTTAACTCGATCTGTTCGCCTTGCCAGGGAAACGTTTCGGGGGCAGGCTAGCAGATTCTGTTTTCTGCATATCAGGTGGTTCGGTCGGGCAATGTTTCGGGGGCAGGCTAGCAGATCTGTTTTCTACATAACAGGTAGTTCGGTCGGGCGATCCTGATGTATTGGAACCAGATGATCGATAATGTCGACCATCTTTGTCCTGTCATTCAGGCAAAATGCATTCATGGACTTGCAAATCTACTGGGAAAAAAAGTTTTAAGAGCACGAAAGAAGTCGAGGCAATCCCACACGGGCTTTTAGTACATGAACAGACTCTGCGGATAAGGCTGATATTCTTGGCCAAGCTAGCTGCCCTGAAGGACAGTCTATTACGAATGGGATAATCATATTAAGGACGACAACAGAGTAAACTGTAGTAAGCGTGCAGGGACGAGTTTCAAAGTCACTGCCGATACGAACTTACTGCAACTAATGGAATCAGCGAATCATCAAAACAAGAGAAACGCAATAGTTACCGCCTTCTTGCATTTGAAATGAATCTCCTGTACAGCGTCCGGCCATATCACCACGTACCTTTCCTCATAATTATGGAATTGAGTTCTCGATGGTGACTTTACCATCGCCTCTTACATAAAACGGATGAAATCTGTTGACCACGAGTCCTCCCCACTGCTGCAAAATTTGAATACCATTATGCTCCTGCCCAGACAATTTCAACCGCAACAATTTCAATTATCTGTCAAAGAGAAGATCAAAGACAGCTACAATTTAAAGAAGCACAGTAATTATTCAATCAAGTAAGGTTATTTATAATGCAGTAAAATGGTTTCAGAACCAACCATAGTCCTAAAAATTCCAGAATTGGGTCTCCTTTGCCTTCTTCAACCTTGGGTTACTAATTGGTGGAATACTAGGCAATATGGAACAATAATAAGTTCAACCGGCAAGTTTGTCTCATTGAAGAAGATCTGGGATCTAATCAAATATTTACCTATTCGAAAGACTCGACAATTCAGCATTTTCCCCCTAACTTTGACTGCATGAATCTCGAATCTCGTTGAGCTAAGCATACAACTTAAAAATGAACTTCATGTTTTTTGAAAGGCAAAAATTAGATAAATCGATCCCCAATCTGTCATTTTGCAGTAGTTTAGAGATTCTTACCACTTTGGAACAGGATCATCACCACAGTACCGCCCTTCTATAATAGTCAGGCATGACAGTTCCAAGGCCGTCCACATCTTTCATGATGCCTAGTGCAGGATGAATACACTAGAGCGCAATTCTGGCAAAGCCTGAAGCTTCTCGCAGTTACGCAATTCAAGCATTTGGAGATTTGAGAGCCGACAGATGCTCTCAGGCAAGTGGGCAATTCGGGTGTAGGATAATTTCAAGACTCTCAAGGAGGATAATCTTGCAAGATTACAGTCCATCTGAATCTCCAAATTCCAGCAGAGAGAAAAATCTATCTCTTCCAACTTTGGCAGGTTTTGTATTGCTTCAGGAAAATTTCCTATGTGAGTACCTTCCATCTTCAGCACTTTCAAATTTTCCAAACGCTCGACTGAACGAGGCAATTCATCAACTCCCGTGTTAGACAGGTCCATAAACTGCAGTTCCTTGAGCTTTCCAATGGATTTTGGAATTTCAGTTAATTTCTGACAGTTCCTTAAAGATAGGCGTTGAAGTTTCTTCAGCGAGCCGATGGAAACTGGAAGGGTCTTTATAGCAGCTCCATCCAGTGCAAGATTAGAGAGAGATCGTAAGTGATCAATCTCATATATTTGTTCTAACCTTTCACACTTGCAAGCACTAAGAGTCTCAAGTTGCTCCATAGAATCTTTTTGGAACTGAATCTTATCAATAAAAGTCCCATCGATCACAAGCTCTTTTAAAGCCGTCATGAAACCCAGATCTGGCAGCTGGTCCACATTACAACAAGACTTCATATTTATGGAAACTAAGCTGCCTAGGTTTTTAATGGATGAGCCAATCAAATATAATTTGGAACAACATTCCAGAATCAATCTTTCTAGTTTAATTGGAGCAGGGAATTTTGGAGATTCAAGTAACTCAGGACAACCAGTCAGGTTCAAAACTTTCAATTTCTTCGCCTTCTGCAAATCAATGAGACAATAAAAAAGAATGAGTTCTTGAAAATTATAGGATTGGCAAGATAAAAATAAATGTAATCTCTACCTCTCCGATCAGCTCCCAACCTCTCCAACCTTGATTTACCCAGCTCCATGACAGATCAAGAATGATCAAGTTTTCAATATTGAAATAGGGAAGCCCCAGGGTCTTTTCAGGGCACATTTGCCAATCCAACCATCTTAATTTTGCAAGAAGATTCTGAAGATTGCCTTCAATATATGCACAGTCAAGTTTAAGGAACCTTAAATTACCCAGAGGACAAAATGCTTCACAAGATAAACAAGCACCAGTTCCATGATCAAACATGAGTTCAAGTGCTTGAACTTTTTCAGTGCCCTGTGAATTAAACAAAAGTTAGCTGGATGAGAAAACCATCAAGAAAATGTAGAAAATGATCATTGTCTAAGTTAAAATGAATGATTAAAAGACAAATAAATAGAGAAAGGCCTCAACATTGTCCACTCGAGGAATCATTTGTTGTCCTTGCATTTACCTTCCTTTCCTTTAGTGTGGCTAATGCTTCCTCGTGATTCCACAACCTGCTTCGCCTGAAAGGCTCTTCGGGGTTCTCCTTCCGTACTAATTCCCTACCAAAGTTTCTTAATTGGTCATGCATCCACAGCTCATTATTCTCTCCCACTTTCACCAAAGACCTAACAAGAAGAGCTTCAATGCCCTCTCGAGGAAAAAATTTACAGTCATCCCACATGTAAATGGCAATTCTCTTGTCCCTCTTAAAAAGAAAACATGCTACATCCAGAAATATCTTTTTCTGATTTTCATCTAAATCTTCATAACACATCTTCAACACCTTTTCAACTTTCTCGTGAGGAGCATCTTTCAATTTCTCCAATGTATCTTCCCACACTTCTTTTGGCTTTAGAAATAAGCAAGAACCCACCATTTCAAGAGCTAAAGGGAGCCGACCAGTAGCTGATATAATGGCTCTAGAAAGAGTACGATCGACCTCTCCGACAAAATCCTTCCCGAAAGCATGCTTACAAAAAAGTTGAAGAGCTTGCCCTTCATCCATTGCCTCAAGCTCATATTTTTGAGTTTTTACTTCAACCTTTTTTAAGACATCTTTGTTTAAAGATGTCACAATAATTCTGCTTCCAGGACCATAGCCCGTAAGGTCATCCACAATTTGAGTAAGCTGTTCAGAATCATCCACGTCATCAAGAAAAATTAGAACCTTCGTATTGCTGAATCTGTGTTTGATAAATTGCATAGCCTCGTCAGAAGTACTGAACTCTCGACTTTCCCTCTTTACAAGTTGAGATACTAAATTACATCGCAATGTCTTGAGCCCTTCAACCTGGTTACACTTTTCTCGAACATTCTCGAGATAGGCACAGCCATCAAAGAGATGATACAGTCGGTTGTAGACAATCTTTGCAAGAGTAGTTTTGCCAACCCCAGGCATACCGCATATTCCAACAACGCATCTGTTGTTGCTAAATGTTTTAACAGCTTGTCCATCACGAAAATCAACATCAAGCTTCCTCATAATCTCTTCTACATGATGGTCGATTCCGACTAGATATTCAGTCACGACTAGGTCAGGCTTCTTTAATAGTCGCAAGACGTCTGAGACGACTAGCTGTATGAGCTTGCCATGATGCCTGCCAATGTAAGTAATGAGAGAGCTATGACAATTTGTACTTACAATGACTAGACAGTAAACAAAATGTAAGACAAGGAAGATTGAGTAAAAGACAATGCAATACAATGTATGAAAATAAGATTCGCACCAGTTAACCCATAGTTGTTCATTTAATAGATGATATCAAAGTCGAATTTATCATAGCATTTGTTATAGGTAAGGATAATAGAAACTAGTATATTCTTCAAGAAATCCTTTTACTTTCTTACAACCTAATGCAGATTAGGTGAAACAGTAATGAAATCATGCCAAGACTAATCCCGTTTAGGGATTAAGTGTAGTATTGAGTATTGACTAAATGATCTGTTGAACAAGTTGCCTTAGTTTACTAGGATACGATCATGTAAGTATCTATTGTGTACTCGACTTTTAATTTTGAAGAACGGATGCATTTAGCATGTTCAGAAGGCCCACAGGAAAACAGACATAACAGCAATAAATAATTACAAAATTTCTGACTTCTTCCTTGGGGCCATTGAAGGTCTCAAAATATCAGAACTCTGATCAGCTTAACTTGTGACAAGATCTTAGACATAATCTTTTCAGTGAATGTGTAAATTGGGACAGGGAGTGCATTTTGCTCAAGGCAGAGCTGTGTAAAATGAGACGAGCAGCAGAGATTGGATTACCCATCATTCGTTTCAGCCAAGTTGCACCCTTTCATTTCTCCAATATCTCGGAAAGCCTTCTTCCACACATCGATCCTCTCCGTCCCAACTCGCTTATTCTTAACAAGTTTATTAAAGGACTCTCCAAAAGACCCCGTAAGGTGTTTCACATCAGAGATATTAACGTGATAGAATATGGGAATGATCATTTGATCGTTGTTCTCTCTGCATTCTAGTATTTGCTGCAGCTCCATGAGGCAGCTTTTACTGGAAGCATAATCCTCTGAGATGATGGGTATGGCTATCTTGGATTGCTTGATCGCCTCAGTGAGTGATGGCTCGATCTTTTTTCCAACAGGGAGCTCTTCATTGTCTCTGAAAACACGGATCCCCTTTTCTGTGAGGCTGGTATAGAGGCAATCTGTGAAATCCTTCCGGGTGTCCGGCCCTCGGAAACTCAAGAAAACTTCGTAATTTGCCGGAAAGGTGATAGAAGTCGGTGAAGATGCTGCCGATTTGTATGATTCCTGTCAAACCAAGAGACCAAACTTTATTCCGTGACATGTAGATTCCTACCTAGAGAAGTTAATTTTTCACTAGTTCCCAATTTTTCGC
The DNA here is from genome assembly GCA_007663325.1 of Eucalyptus pauciflora. Taxonomy (NCBI): domain Eukaryota; kingdom Viridiplantae; phylum Streptophyta; class Magnoliopsida; order Myrtales; family Myrtaceae; genus Eucalyptus; species Eucalyptus pauciflora. The sequence continues at coordinate 4,500,490 of VMYD01000067.1, forward strand.
TCCTCATTAAAAGTAAAAGTTGCTACAACACTCTCGTATTGTCGAGTGAAACTCCAACAGCATCCAAACATCTTTCTACTCTTAGAAGTGTAAGAAACGAAGATCTCAGACGAACTCAACAACGTTATCCCTTATTCAAGCATTTTCTGAACAAACTTATAAAATGGGAAAACTACTCTATTAGAAGATCATGTCAATTGAAATCAGACATCGGGATGCGACACCCACCGCGTTTCTTCTGCGCTTTTTTGCTAAGTCAACGATGACCGCCACGGCGATCAAAGCCAAGGGAGCTCGGCTCGGTATCTGGAGCGCGCTTGAGAGCGCGATGAACAGTAACGCCAGTTTCCATAGCCGCGACGCCGAGTTCATCTCGTTCGCTCTCTCTCTCTCTCTCTCCCTCTTACTCTCACAAACACAAGGCAAAGGCAGTAGATGGCAGGAGGAGAGTAAGAATACGATCGACAGAGTCTAACCCTAGTCTCCGCCAGGCACTGCAGACTTATGCAGTTATCTAAGACCGTGGACTTCAGGCATCATTCAAGTCAACATTGTACACCGCTTCATTAAGTTGCTACAATCCCAGCCGTCCATTAAATATCGTCCCTTTTCCTCGTTTTCACCGATCTAATTTTGGAAAATTCATTTTTCGGCCTCGTTTGGCTCTTATTTCGCTGCTCGCTGTTGATTTTTTTTTTGCTCGCCGTGTTGAATAAATTTTCCAGCATCTAAAATTTCCGTGAGAATGTATCATCAGTCCAGCCAACATGATGCCCGAGACATGATTGTATGGCTTTTCTGAAATTAGTCGAGAGCTCATCTCTCCCTATTTAGGTATAAATATAAATCCGGGAGCTTGTTTCTTCCGAACTAAATTTAGATATGATAATTTCTTAGAGGCACTCACCCTGTGATGATTCAACATGTTATTATTGTCGTCATCTTCGCATGATGATAATGTTAATTTCGCTAAATTTTCTAAGAGTAAGATCTTGACATTACCACTAAATGTCTCAGGTTTTTTTTTTTTTTTTTGGTTGCTGCTGCGGCGATAGTACTTGTCTTCATTCCTCAAAATGTCTACCCGAGTATTATTTTGGTCATTTCAAGCCTCTTAACAATATCCTTGCATTTAGGATCATCTAGCAAATACGCTTCAAATCGAAACTCCTTTCTTTTGGCAATCTTGCGTACAGAGAAAGGAGGAGAGGGCTATGATTATAGCTGACAAAACAAAGGTCTCCACATTGGGGAACAACACTCTCCATTTAATATTACATACAAATCTATCTAGTCTCTTCCAAACTGAAGCTTCCACTCTTTATTATTAGTTTAGGTGAAAGCACATCATTTACTTTCGACATCCATAAGAGAATGATCATTCAACTTTTCCGGAAAAGCCACCAATCTATAGTGGTCCGTCTCTCTTTTTCCAGCCTTCTCCCAGTAGTATAAAATCTCATTGAAGTCAATGGGAGACTATTAGCATGGTGGATGGACCACTTCTGCCGTAGACTGAGTCGCTCTTGGAAAATGGGTAGGAGACATGGAGAAAATAAATTCGCATCGTTGTACCACTAATGGGGTCCCTCTAGGTGATGTCATTAAACTACTCTAAACTATCGTCCACTCCCACCGACACCTCGCCCCACATGACCGGTAATCCCCGGGGAATTGATAGCGACGGACTCCTAGAATGGAAGCTGATTTTTCTTACTCTATCTACCACAACTCTTTTATTCTGTCTTCATCAAGAACCCTACATTAGGTATTTCTGTAAGACTATTAATATAATACTTGAAGCGGAAACTCATAATAAACGCAGTGATCTTTTGATCTTCATGATTCTCATAAATAGATGAAGACATACCTTTATCCATAGCGTTGCACTTGATGATCGTCGTAGAAGACCTTTATCCATAGCGTTGCACTTGATAATCGTCGTAGAAAACCTGAAGAACACGAACCAAAGAAGAAATCTGATTTCTCTTCCTTAACCCACTATACTTGATGTATTCAATTGATGGATGAGAGAATACCAAATTCCTTTAGGTTATTGTCGTTCATTGTGGGTAGAGAGAGGACTAGATTCTATTTGTACGAAAGTTGAAAAGGTGCTTTTCATCAAAGCGATATACTCTTTCAATTAAAGTCGTACCTCTTCGTTTTATTAAAGTCGTAACTCCTCAAAACCAACATGTATTATTCTTATAACATAACAATAATTATTAAACCATATAACATAAATCATATCATGTGAGCCACAATAATTCTTACATTCTCCCACTTGGCTCATATGATATTCCTTTCATAGTTTAATAAAGACTGTAATGTGCACAGTAACATTATGCTATAAAATTTCATCAAATTGACAATCACATAATAATCACAATTAAGTAAAGAAAACTAATGCGAGTCATAGCGGTTGTATGTCATTAATCGACATAGTCCCTTCTATGCACTACATCTATAGCACTTTACTTAACATGATTCATAAATGAGAAGTACTGTAATAGTCCAACTATAATGTTTCCTTAGAAACTATCCTATTTAACATTAATCTATTTCCATAATGTATACTAAATAGAAAATAGGAAATATCAGAAACACGTAAGTGAGCTCAAAGTGTCAAATACATAAACTTAATACAATCATAATACAAACATTAATGACGTCCAATAATGCCCATCTTTTCAACATGCTCATTAAATGTTTTGGGCGGCAGTCCTTTTGTTAAGGGATCTGCTATCATAAGTTTGGTGCTAATGTGCTCAATTGACACTCTTTGTTTTTGAACTTCTTCTTTAACAGACAAGTATTTGATCTCCATATGCTTAGCACCCTTAGAATACTTGTCGTTCTTGGAGAAGAAAACTGCTGCAGAATTATCACAATAAATTTTCAGCGGCTTGGCAATACTGTCGACAACCACAAGCCCTGAAATAAAATTCCGCAGCCATAATCCATGAATAGTGGCCTCAAAGCATGCCACAAATTCAGCTTCCATAGTGGATGCAGCAATAACTGACTACTTCGCACTCTTCCATGAAATTGCCTCTCCAACTAGAAGAAACAAGTAACCAAACGTTGATTTTCTTGTATCGGCACATCCGACTATCTGAATCTGAATACCCAATCACCTTGAGATGATCAGATCTTTTATAAGTGAGCATATGATTCTTCGTTCCTTGCAGGTATCTAAGAACTTTCTTTGCAGCTTTCCAATGATCCATTCCAGGATTACTTTGATACCTGCCCAGCATTCCGACAGCAAAACTAATGTCTGGTCTGGTGCAAGTTTGTGCATACATTAAGCTCTCCACAATAGATGCATAAGGAATATTTTTCATTTGTTCTCGTTCCAATTCACTTTTCGGACATTGCATAAAGCTAAATTTATCACCTTTCTGAATTAGAACTATTCCTGCTGAACATTTACTCATATTAAATCTCTCTAAAATTTTCTCAATGTAGGCTTTCTGAGACAATCCTAATAATCCTTGTGATCTATCACAGAATATTTCTATTCCTATCACATATGTTGCATCTCCCATATCCTTCATTTCAAAATTCTTAGAGAGAAACTTCTTGGTTTCATGTAACAAACCAAGATCATTAGCAACAAGCAAAATATCATCAATATACAGAACTAGAAAAATAAACTTGCTCCCACTAATCTTCATATATATACACTGATCAATAGCATTTTCCTTAAATTCAAATGAAGTTATGGTATCGTTAAACTTAAGATACCATTGTCGAGAAGCTTGTTTAAGTCCATATATTGATTTCTTTAATTTACATACCTTGTGTTCCTTTTTTTAATTGAAAAGCCTTCGGGTTGGTCCATGTAAACCTCTTCTTCTAAATTCTCATTAAGAAAGGCGGTTTTTACATCCATTTGGTGTAACTCCAAGTCATAATGAGCCACTAAAGCCATAATGATTCTAAGTGAGTCTTTCTTAAAGACTGGTGAAAATGTCTCTTTATAGTCAATGCCTTCTTTTTGCGTAAAACCCTTTGCAACAAGTCTGGCTTTATGTCGTTCAATATTGCATTTTGAGTCGCGCTTGGTCTTAAAGACCCATTTACACCCAACCTTCTTACATCCTTTAGACAATTCAACAATATCCCAAACTTGATTTTAATGCATGAATTTTAACTCTTCATGCATGGCATTAAACCATTCATTAGAATCTTCACATTCCATGGCTTGGGAAAATGAATTTGGATCATTTCCAATTCCTAAGTCAATTTCTGATTCTTGTAGATAAACCATAACAAGAATGCGTATTCCACATACATTTTAACTGTTCATTATGAATTTTCTTTTTCTTTTTTGTAAGGATCTTAAGTAACTAATGAGCTCCTTTTTTCTTATGTGCAACTATGATCAAAACATTTTGTAATAATTTCTCCACGGCTCATTAATGCAATAATCAAATCAAATATTCCATAAAACGATACTTATGTTTAAAATATTAAATTTATGCATTAATTATGCATATTGGTTAAAAAAATATAAGATGAAGACATCGAAGATGCCATTGAAATCTATAATTTGTAATCTATCATCTAATATCTTATTTACGAAAGAAATTTTATGAATTAATAATTAAAGAATGATTAAATGAGTTTACTGGCAAGATCGAAGAGGCAAGACTATCCAACACCAAAAAGTTGAGGATCGATATGTGACTAAAATAGAACAAAAAGTCAGCAGCCCAAGTAGTAAATTCAACACAAGATGGCAACCTCAAAAGAGGAAGGTAAGATTGCTATGGGAGCCGCAGATATCCAAAACCAAAAGGGAGTAGAAATAGGTGAGTAATGCAAGAATTAAAAGCAGCAATCTAAGAAAAGAAATAAGACAATCGGATCACAACCTTCTTAACTAATCACTCACCTGTTCCATTTCCTGTTTCCAAGATTCTTTGCTCGTCCACCATTCTGTGGCCTTTTCCTTGTCCTCATTCTTTGTCCGTAGAGTGAGAGTGAGTGAGTGAGTGAGTGAGTGAATGAGGTAATTAAGGTGCAGCAAAAATTGGCTTAGTAACAAAATACAAGAATGTGTACTACACATATATATTAACTGTTCATTATGAATTTTCTTTTTATTTTTTGTAAGGGTCTTAAGTAACTAATGAGTTCTTTTCTTTTGTCTTTTGTGCAACTATGATCAAATCATTTTATATTAATTTCTCCACGGTCATTAATACAACAATCAAATCAAATAATCTATCAAATCATACTTATATTTCAAATATTTAAATTTATGCATTAATTATGCATTTTAGAAAAAAAATATTAAACGAAGACATCAATGATGCCTTTGAAATCTATCACATCTAATATCTTATCTAAGAAAGCTATTTTTACGAATTGATATTTAAAGAATGACTAAATGAGTTTAATGGCAATATTGAAGAATCAAAACTATCTAACAACAAAAAGTCAATTAGAGATAAATGACGAAAATTGAAAAAAAAAATGCAACCCAAGTAGTTGAAGCTGAACACAAGATGACAGCCTCAAGAGAAGAAGGAAAGATTGCTTTAGGAACCGCAAATATTAAAAAGCAAACAGGAGTAGAGATAAGTAAGTGATGCATGTATAAAAAGCGGCAAATCTAAGAGAAGAAACAAGATAATCGAATTACAATCGTCTCTACTATTGACTCACCTGTTCTATTTCATGTTTGCAATATTCTTTGCCCGTCCACCAAGATGTGGCCTTTTCCTCGCCTTCAGTCTTTGTCCGTAAAGTGAGAGTGAGTGAGTAAAGTAATTAAGGTGCAATAAAAATGGCCTAAGTAACAAAATACAAGAATGCGCATTCCACATATATTTTAAATGTTCATTATGAATTTTCTTTTTATTTTTTGTAACAGTTTTAAGTAACTAATGAGTTCTATTTCTTTTGTGCAACTATGATCAAATGATTCTATATTAATTTCTCCATGGCTCATTAATGCAATAATCGAATCAAATAATTAAAAAAAAAACTATATTTATATTTACAATATGATGTTTGTGCATTAATTATGAATATTGGAAAAATACAAAGACATTATTAGACAAAGACATGCCTTTGACATCTATAATTTGTAATCTATCATCTAATATCTTGTCTATGAAAGCAATTTTTATGAATTCGTATTTAAAGAATGATTAATTGAGTTTAGTGGCAATTTGAACAACCATAATAAAGTCAAGGAGAGACAAGTGACTAAAATAGAAAAAAATGTGCAACTGAAGTAGTTCAAGTCGAACACAAAGATGGCAACCTCAAAAGACAATGGAAATATTGCTTTAGGAACCGCAAATATCCAAAGCCAAAAGGCAGGAGATATTAGTGAGCAATGCAAGGATAAAAAGTAGCAATATAAAAGAAGAAACAAGAGAATCGGATCACAATTGTCTTAACTAATCACTCACCTGTTCCATTTCCTGTTTACAAGATTCTTTGCTCGTCCAACAAGCTGTAGGCTTTTCCCCGCCTTCCGTCTTTGTCTATAAAATGAGAGTGAGTGAGTGAGTGAGTTAGTAAAGTAATTAAGGTGCACCAAAAAATGGCTTAAGTAAAAAAATACGAGAATGCGTATTCCACATATGTTTTATCTGTTCATTATGAATTTTCTTTTCATTTATTGTAGGGGTTTCAAGTAACTAAGGAATTCATTTTTCTTTTGTACAATTTTGATTAAATCATTTTATATTAATTTATCCATGGCTCATTAATGCAATAATCGAATTAAACAATCCATAAAACTATACTTATATTTAAAATTTGTGCATTACTTATGCATATTGGAAAAAAAAATTATTAGAAGGAGACATAGTATGATGCCTTCGAAATCTATAATTTGTTGTCCATCATCTAATATCTTATCTATGAAAAACAATTTTTATGAATTGATATTTAAAGAATGATTAAATGAGTTTAGTAGCAATATTGGAGGACCATAACTATCCAACACCAAAAAGTCAAGGAGAGATAAGTAACTAAAATAGAAAAAAAAAATGCAAACTAAGTAGTTAAAGTACAACACAAAATGGCAACCTCATAAGAGGAAGGAAAGATTGCTTTAGGAACCGCAAATATCCAAAACCAAAAGATAGTAGAGATAAGTGAGTAATGCAAGGATAAAAAGTAGCAGCAATATGAGAGAAGAAACAAGAGAGTCGGATCACAATGATCTCAGTTAATGACTCACCATTTCCGTTTCCTGTTTGAAAAATTCTTTGCTCTTCCACCAAGCTTTGGCCTTTTCCTCGCCTTCGGTCTTTGTCCGTAAAGTGAGTAATTGAGTGAGCAGAGTAATTAAGGTGAAACAAAAAATAGCTTAGGTAACAAAATACAAGAATGTGTACCACATTGATTTTTTTACTGTTCATTATGAAATTTCTTTTTATTTTTTGTAAGGGTTTTAAGTAACTAATAAGTACTTTTTTTTCTTTTGTGCAACTAAATTATTTTATATTAATTTATCCACGGCTCATTGATGCAATAATCAAATCAAATAATCGATAAAACTATACCTATATTTGAAATGTTCAATTTGTGCATTACTTATGAACATTGGAAAAAAAAAAATATTATGCAAAAATTTTATTAGACGAAGACATCGTATGATGCCTTTAAAATCTATAATTTGTAGTCTATCATTTAATATCTTATCCAAGAAAATATTTATGAGTTGGTATTTAAAGAATGATTAGATGAGCTTAGTGGCAAATTGAAGAACCACAATTATTCAACACCAAAAAGTCAAGGAAAGACAAGTAACCAAAATAGAAAAATTATGCAACCTAAGTAATTAAAGTCGAACACAAGATAGCGACCTCAAAAGACAAAGGAAAGATTGCTTTAGGAGCCACAAATATCCAAAACCAAAATGTAGTAGAGATTAATGAGTAATGCAAGGTTATAAAGTAGCAATACAACGGAAGAAACAATAGAACCGAATCACAATTGTCTCAACTAATCATCACCTGTTCCATTTCCTGTTTACAAGATTCTTTCCTCGTCCGCCAAGCTGTGGCCTTTTCCCCGCCTTCAGATTCTGATTCTTCAGTCTGAATTGGCTGAATTTGTGCAGAGTCTTGAAATTTGACATTCATAGATTCTTCCACAGTCTGAGTCTTCTTGTTGAATACTCTGTAGGCTTTGCTTGCAGTTGAGTAACCAAGAAAGAATCCTTCATCCGATTTTTTTCAAACTTACCAACTCGATCATTTGCATTCTTCAGGATAAAGCATTTATAACCAAATACTTGAAAATATGAAACAATTGGTTTCTTACCTTTAAAAATTTCATAAGAAGTTTTCTCAAGAATTGGCCTTAAAAACACTCTGTTAATAATATAGCAAGCAGTTGAAACAGTTTCAGTCCAAAACCGTGAAAAAATATTACTTTCAATTAAAAGAGTCCTTGACATTTCTTGTAAAGACCTATTCTTCCTTTCCACAACCCCATTCTGTTCTAGTGTATATGCAGAGGAGAATTTATGCTGAAAACCAGATTCATCACAAAATTTAGCAAAGTCTTGATTTTCAAACTCACCTCCATGGTCTGTACGAATGCTTGAAATAGTGTGACATTTTTCATTCTGCACTTTCTTAGCAAATTTTGAAAAGTGAGAGAAAGTCTCAGACTTACTTGCAAGAAAGTAGACTCAAGTAAATCGTGAATAATCATCCACTATTATTAGGCGGAACCTTTTTCCACCAATGCTTTGAGTTCTTGTGGGTCCAAACAGATTCATATGCAGAAGCTGCAGTACACGATTAGTGGAAACTTTATTTATTGGTTTAAAAGAATTTCTAACCCGTTTTCCCAATATGCATGGTGTGCATAGATAAGATTTTAAGTAATTGAGGATAGGTAATCCTCGAACAAGCTTCTTGGAAGAGATTTTGGCAATTTGCTTCATGTTGGTATGGCCAAGCTTTCTGTGCCATAGATTAGCTTCATCTTGTACTGATATCAAGCATTGTGATTTTTCTTGATTCACATCTAGAAGATAGATATTTCCATGTCTACATCCAGTAAAAGATTGAGTGAAGTCTTTACTGATTCCCGAGCACGTTCTTTCCTGGAAATTGATCTTGAATCCAGTATTGCACAATTGGCTTATGCTAAGCTAATTTAATCCTTCCACTAAGGAGACATTATTGATTGATAGACTTCCAATTTTTACTGTCCCGCGACTAATAATCATTCCTTTGTTGTTACCACCAAAAGAGACTTTTCCTCCATCTATCTGGACAAGTTTTATGAAGCAATCTGAATCTCCTGTCATATGTCTTAAGCAGCCACTATCTAGATACCATTTAATCTTCCTTTTGATAGTGACCTGCAATTAAGAAAAATTCAAGCTTTCTTTGGTACCCATATCATCTTGGGTCCAGAAGAGTTAGAGCAGTAAACATTCTTTGCCCAATCCCTTTTAACAGGTCTCCAAACCAAAATGTATTCTTTCTCAAAATGTTTTGAGCTTTGACACTTTAAACATTTTAGAGCATTTCGGCCAATAGGTTTTACAAAGACTTTCTGAAAATGATTTTTATAAACAACTTTTGTTGGTCTTTGTTTGATTCTTTCATTCACCTTTGGGAAATCAATTAGTGGAATAGTTTCAGAAGTCATACCGAGACCTAACTTATCAAAGTAGGGTCTTTGTATCGAAAGAATCTTATCCAATTTTTCAAAACCATTTGAAAATCTTTTTGATAGGTTTGAAATATCATTTTTCAAATGAGTATTTTCTTTGAAAACAGAGTCTGAGTTTTCTTTCAAGATAGTAAAGTTCTTATCTAACTTTTCAAACTTTTCTTTCCAAAATTTCTCCTGTTGCTTCAATGTAGAATTCTCCCTTTTTAATTCGGAGATCCTCTTAAGAGAGGTTTTTAAACCAAGACATAGTTCATCAATATATCTCGAAACTTTGACAAGAATTTTTAGATTACTAACCTCAAGTTCACTGTCTGAGTTTGTATCTGTCTCAAGATCTGAGTCTGAATTAGATTTTGCTATTAAACAAATATTGGCATAATCATCATCACTTTCTTCACATTCAGTATCACTCCAAATCTCAGCTTTGAGTGCCTTTCTGTATTTCTTAGCCTTTCCTTTCATTTTCCTTAACAGAGGACAGTTGGGTCTGATGTGTCCCTTTTTCTTGCATTCAAAGCAAATCACTTCTTTGTTGGAATCATCTTCCTCAGTTGATTTGTTCCGAAACCTTTGTGAGCTTTGTTTCTTCCAATTGAATTTTCTTCCCTTTCTGTTCAGCTTTCTAAATCTCTTTATCATGAGTGCCAGTTCTTCATCATCTAGATCTTCTTCGGAGTCTGTAGCATCAGAATAATCATTAGACTTTAAGGCAATAGATTTCTTACCTTTTGAATCTTCTTCTTCGTTGGTGTGCTCTACTTCGTAAGACTGAAGAGTTCCAATCAATTCATCTACAGAGAGTGGTGCAATCCTTTGTGTTTCCCTTATTGAAGTCTTTATATAATTCTAGTCTTTAGAGAGTCCATGCAGTAGTTTGTTGACCTTCATATGTCCTGACATTGGATGTCCCCGATATTCAAGACCATTCACAATTTCAGTAAAACGGCTAAACATGTCAGTTATTGATTCTCCTGATCTCATCTTGAAAACTTCATATTGTCCCAAAAGAATATTGATCATTGTCTCTTTCACTCGATCAGTTCCTTCATAGGTAATGTGAAGCCTATCCCAGACTTTTTTTGCTGTATCACAAGAGGATATTCTGTTATACTCAGTAGGGGATAAAGTACAATATAAGGAATAAATGGCTTTAGCATCAAGAGTATGTCTCTTGGTTATTTCTTCTTGAGTCATCTCGATAGGAGCAGCAACTTCTTTTCCTCTCTTTTTCCTCTCTCTGATTCTGATGCAGCAGTAGGAATGATTCCTTTGTCTACCACTTCCCATTCCAAGGGATCTTTCGATCTTAGGAATGTTTTCATCTTGTTTTTCCATATGCTGTAGTCTTTTCCATCAAAATATGGAGGTCTGGTAACATACTAGCCATAGATCTTTAACTCAGAAGTAAAAACACTTCTAATAAATGAGTACACAAGCTCTGATACCAATTGTTAGAACTAGTACGAGCACCTAGAGGGGGGTGAATAGGTGATTAAGATGATTTTATAAAACGTAACGGCATATATAGACGTTTTATTGAATGTTAGACTTAAGAGATAGAAAAAAAATAATCGATGTATGAGAAAGCAATGTAAGGTAAAAAGATTAGGGATAGAGAATCAAGACTCCAGATTCATAGTGGTTCGGCTTAGACCAAGCCTACGTCCACTCTCCCGCACGGACAGCCCATTGGCTGGATTTCACTAAGAATCAAAAAGAGAATTTACAGTCTCACGCCCTTGATTCCACAGTGTAGAGACTCTACTACACTTTCTCAAGGTCTCACCAAACTTCAGTCTCTCTTTTGATTACAAATATAGCTCAAAGAATAAGATCACAAAATAACAAAGAGATTCAGACTTTGGAATTCTTCTATCTCGCACTCTTGAACAACTTGAGCGTCTCTCTTAAATACTTCTTCATTTCTTCATTACCGTTGGCACCTTCCAAAGAAGTTCTTCCAATCAACCCGTTGGACAGAATCAATTTAGAGAGATCTCGAGCTCCTCAAGGAAAATGACGATAGCCCATCAATCCTGCTCGCCCATACAATCAGGATCTTGGTTTCCATAAGTAGAACATTCCAAATATAAATTGCGGATCTAGAGAATCTAGATTATTTGAATATGAATAGAAGATCTTGAAGTGCAAAATCCAGTCGTGAGATAATCCTTAACCGTTGGAGTCAAAACCACACTAGATATAATCAGAATAGGAGTTTAACTTTGTCGGTCTGGAAACTGTCCATGAGAGTAGACTTTGAAACTTGAGTTTGGAGGTCTTCAGATTTTGCCAGTAGAGTCTGCAAGTCTTCAGACTAGACTGATGGAAATGTTTTGTCTACTTCCAAATACTTTAAGAGGATTTTTCTAACAATCCTCTCACCCAAACCTGGAACCTTCCTTTAATTCAACAACTATTTGATACTCTGGTTAGTACAGAAATTGTCAAAATCCCTATATGACATGCCTTTGCTATTGATAAGTTAGTTTGGACACCTACCAAGGACGACAATAATACAATGAAGAGCAATTATAAATCAATGGTTAGCACGACATGTACAACGAGTGCTCAACAGGCATCTTCATCACACTAACACCCCAGAATACTTTGGCGCAGGATCTGGTCTATGCAAACAAAGCCCAAGATTTGCACTTTCCTATGGACAGCTTGCCATAATGCCCTTGCGACTAAAGCTAACTTGTTTCATCGACATATTTCCCCCACTCCTATATGCAGTCTCTGTACTCAACGGATTCCGGAAACTATTGAACATATGTTTTTTTTCTGTCCCTGGACTACAGGCATATGGAAGCATCTTAAGATCAACATTTCTATCTCACCTTCTACAATACAACGTATGGATAATTGGATCACATAACATGCAACAAGTCAGAGGCTCGTACCTGGATTGGAAACAATAGCACAAGTCTCGTGGCAAGTATGGTGTATGCGCAACAATTGGATTTTTCGCCGACGGTGTCCAGACCCCAATCGGGCAGTAGAAGATGCCTTTGCACATAACCGACTCCAATCATTTTCTGCTCAGTGTAGACAAAGAATAGGGACTGATGATGTCGCAGCAGGACATTAGTGGAAACCTCTCGATCGCGACTCTCTGAAATGCAATATTGATGGCTCTTATTATCCTGGTAGACAAGAAGGAACGATGGCATGTATTAGTCGAAACCATCAGGGGATACTTACAGACATCTACATAGACCGATTCCCTGCAGCGTCGGCGTTTCAATCGGAAGTTCAAGCGCTTACCTTCACTTTGCATCACCTGCGGCACCAAGGTCTCCATACAGCAAAAATAGTGATTGAGTCTGACTGCAAGATCTTGATCGACACAGTTCACGGACGGAAGAAATTGCCATGGGAAGAACGTATGCTGTTCAACGAAATAGCGGCTCTGCTTCACACTTACCCTAGCTTGCGACTGTAGTTCTGTCGAAGGGAGGCCAATGGAGCAGTTGATTGGGCCACAAAGGCCCATGGAAGATCTGACTTAGCCCGCAACTGGAACTTATTCACCCCTTATCTTTTGCAAGATATTGTAGCTGCCGATGCAATAGCTTTGGGATGTAACTTTGCGAATACTTAAATAATATTTACCTTTTCGATCAAAAAAAAAAAAGAATCAGTAGAGACAAATTGCCACAAACATACTTCTATAAATTGCTTTTGGGTTTCTTCAAATCAAGAAACAAATAGCAGGCAGCTTTGATACATATGCAAGCAAGCTATATATATGAATCTGTATCCCGTTGTCTTCACCTATTAAGGTCAAATAAATAAATGAACAAGTCGATTAATTTAATCGATTACCAACAATGAAATATACAGTCGCTGAAGGTTGCTGCAAGTTTGTTTCATCGGCAACTTCTATATATACATTGTAATTTGTCAGTGACTATTATGATTCTTTCCGCATAACCTTCTCATGGACTTCGCAAGTTTTGTTCTCCTATTTATAGTAAATGACCTCATTGATCCTAATTTCCTTCTGTACATCTTAACATTCTTCCAATTATGGTAATTCTTTTTAGTTTTCCACTCATCGTAATTGTCCCAAGTGATGGTAATTTTCCTCATTTTCTCGTAAAGTTTGTGTTCCTATCAATCTTAACTTTCCCCTAAACATAGTCAACTACCTCCACGATAAGTTTCCCTCTCCTGTTCGGTAGCGAATTCCTTCGTTCATCGTAACTTTCCTGTAGCTTTCGTAATTGTCCTCATTATTAATAATTTACCAATCAAATATTCTTTTGTAACTTTTCCTTAAAGGACATAATTTCCAGTTCGTCTTCATGACTTCTACAGCTCGTATAGCTCGTAATGTTCCATAGAAAATAGTAATCTACCTACGTTAATAGTAAATTTTCTTTTTGTTTCTAATCTACCCAATCGATCATAACTTTCATCTGGCATTCTTGATTGTCCTTTTACATTTGAGATGAGTTCCTTCATTGCAAGAATTTGGAGGCCTTTCTCCCTCATATGATCGAGTCTCATGAGCCATAAATCTAGTGTTACTACTTCTCCTGCATCATGAATATGGTTCTTGTTAAATTAGTATTTCGAATTTGAATTCGGATAATGATTTGTTAAACCAAATTTTATTGAGGAAGATTTTCCAAGTGGATTACAAATTGGATGAAGAAATCTTTCTTCTTATGGGACTTTCTTTCGGACGTGCAAAATAAGCAACGAAACAAGGAGGATATGTTTTGTCACGAGAAGACAAAAAAAATGGGGCACACTATATATTTTATTACCTATTTATTTGCATATAATTCTGCGACATTGGTGATATTATGTTTCGGGCCTTAACCTAAAAAGCACTCTCCTGTTGGTTTTAACAGTGTATCTTTTGTACTGATTTCATTGCGAATTCGCAAATGTAGGTCCCTTGTACGATTGTCTGGCAAACACTAACACGGCTGATGTCAGTCTTGCAAGGGTAGCCATCCGTCAATTAGTAAACAATTAAAATCGCTGGGCACTTAGATCTCTGCTTAAACAATTCGACAGTTTTTTATTTTTTATTTTTTTTTCTGTCCTCCCTCAAGAAATGGCGTAAATGAGGTTATTAGTATTGTTTATGCATATTTTATCAAATCAAGGAAGTATAAATTGAGATGTCATCGGGTTCACGTCCAGCGACAAGAAAAGTGAGATCATCCCTATATTTAATTTTATTTTCGTCATATATCCTCATTTACAAATGAACTTAGTTGATAATCTTTTCTCCTAATTATTGATAGGAGGGGACATGTGTCGATCAGATGAAAAACTTGGGCTGGGATTTGCTAGTTTTTAGGTAATAAAAGGAAAAATCCGTTTCAAAAGCTAATGTCATGTGAAATGGCCGAAGTGGGAAATAAATGCAAACAATTGAGCGAGAAATAAACTTGACATAAATGTTTTATGTAGTTTGGCCGACCGTGTCTACTTCATGAAGAGAAATCGACAAGTTGTTTTTTCATAATCAACAAGAGAAGACTACAATCGCTCAGAGCAGACAATTGTCAAGTGTAAAAAAGACTCCAATTACACTCAAAAGATCTCACAAACTCAAACTGTCTCCTTTGAAACACAACCCAATGTCTGTTGTCCCTAACTTATATTTTTTTTATAAGTTTTAGGATTTAATTACACTTCCATAATAAGTTTTAGGACTTTCAATGAACATATCCCGTCAAACATTTATACTTGTTTAAGCTGCTAAATATTTCTTCACTTTGAACATTATAAGATCTTTTAAATGTCTATATAAAATAATAAAAGATAGCTAAATTAACTAGAACCTACTCTATAAGAAACTTCCATGGACGAGGTAATTTGGTAATTTTAAGAAAATGGCAGTTCGGCAAGTATGGAAAAGGGTAAATAATACATTTGCGGGAGATAAAAGGGCTCAATAGCCTATTTGCAAAAAATATAGAAAAAATATATTGGGTTCTCTTACTTAAAAATTGCTTTTATTCTAGTTTTCAGACAATGAGAATTTACTTCTTTTATAGATTCATGAAATTCTCGGCACCTTAAATTCAGTTATACGGAGACCTTTACCCTCTACATTCAGTGTAAATATGGAAATCTATTTGTTAATTCCAACCCACCAATAACAAGGGGCTAATTCAGCACGACCTGTTTGAAAGAAAATGGCATACTAAAACCACATCCGCGTCCGAGAGAATCCTGAACACTCGTCCAATCAACGGACATGGATCAGCTGACACGTGTCCGATGAAAGCTTCGAGAGAGGGAACTTGATGCGGCGGTGAAAAATATGCGTGCTCCGTATTTGGGCTTTAATGAATTTCGTAGGCCTTATGGTTTAACCTTTCTCTAGTGGCCCCAGTATCTTAATAGAAGCGGAAGGGTTTCGGGACGTCGTCTTCTTCTCTAACCCGCCAATACTTGTACTCTCGCGAGTTTCCAATTTCGTGTTTCCTTTTGAATTTCTATTCATTTGTACGAGTATGTAGGGGCATAAATTCTTGACTCGTCTCTCGTTTTTC
The DNA here is from genome assembly GCA_007663325.1 of Eucalyptus pauciflora. Classification (NCBI taxonomy): domain Eukaryota; kingdom Viridiplantae; phylum Streptophyta; class Magnoliopsida; order Myrtales; family Myrtaceae; genus Eucalyptus; species Eucalyptus pauciflora. The sequence continues at coordinate 4,516,698 of VMYD01000067.1, forward strand.
GTGGTGCATTTTTGAAATGTAATTCAACTCGGCTTATTTTGACCATTGTTAAATTTCTAGAACATGATGTACGTATCGACGCTAGACATGGTGTTCTAGAGTGAGCAAGATGCCTGCTGTTTTCACAATAAATAAGCCGAAACAAGTAAGGTGCATTGGAATTTGTTCATATGGTGCTTACCCTTTTACAGAGAATGTTATGCACAAGACTCTCTAAATGTTTCAGTTAATGAACTTTAATTTTTAGCGCAAGTTGGATCATTAACGGAAGAGATTACGCTTTAACGTAATATGCTAAAATAAGAAAATAAATTTGATTCAATGTGATCAAGAAATGAAATTCAAGAGCAGGTGATGGTGCACTATTTTTCAAGACACCAGTAAATAGAAGAGATTATGCATTCACGTCAAATGCCGAAATAAGAAATTAAATTTGATTGAATGTGATCGAGAAATGAAATTCAAGAGCAGGTGCGGTCCACTATTGTTTTTCTTTTTTCTTTTTTTGATCGAATGGTCCAGTATTGTTGAAATCACCGGTGAATGTCCTTTCGCTAAAAGAAATATAGGAATAGAAGGATTAAAGAAATTAGAATGAAAAGTTAGTAAAAGAATTAATGGACAAAATTTTCAGTCCAGGCCCACCGCAGATTCCCAGTAGACAGCAGATTGGCCCGCGGAACGGAAGGAGTTTGTTTTATATGCGCGCTTCAGCCATGTCGTGCCTTTGCACCAGTTGGAATCGCGATTTACCTATTGGGCCAAAGAGAGTGTTTTTGCCCGGCCAACCCGAATTGAAATTGTCTATCAAATGGACCCGGCCCCGACCGTTCAAAATTCATGTGCAGGCCCAACCTCGGAGAGCATGGACATATCTTTTGGGCCTTCCGATCCGCCAAGCCAATTCTCTTGATCCAGTATTCCCTTATAAGTGCCGACGGCTCTCTTCACCTTTTAGCCACAAACGAAGCATGCCAGTAGACGAAATAGCATCAATTCATCTACTCCAAAACCTTATGAAATCAATTGTCATGCTCATAAGCACACACAATCGATGTTGGATCCGGAAACTGAGCTGCAAACCGCATAGGAATCGGCATAGACATAACTTTTAAACACACTTGGTATTGTTAATGATAATGCAGCCCCACATTAAAGTAAAAGACGAGTTCCATGCATCATAGAAGCTTATACATCCCATACCAAGAGACAAACAAATGTACAAATCAGTAAATACATTACTTTTGAAAGTATATGTTTTCTCTGGTAATAGCATGCCGGCACGCATGATGTACAACAATGAAAACCACATTCATTTGTGCCCGGGTATGAATAAATCAGGTCCTACTGTTTTTTTGGGCTGATGACAACAAAAATATGGTTTGTTGATGTTCGATTTACAAGGGGTTGACTTTCGCAGCCGTCAGCCAAATGCTAAAAGCAAAACGGAATTGTGAAAGCTCGGATTCGTTTCGGAGTGAAAATGGGGAGGGGGCTTTATGGAGCGGCAGCCGAAGGAAATGCGACTTTCTTTGCTCGATTTGCTCAAAGATGATCCACTAATTCTTGATAGCATTTATGTTGTGGTTTTATAGTGAGATTCCATTACATACAACAGCATTGTGTTGGACATGTGATTTTTTTTCTTTTTTTTTATCGGTCCTACTTTATTTCTATTCTAACTCTTACTCTATTTTACTTCTATTATAAATTTTACTCTTAAACTTTTGTCTTGCCTCTTTACAGAGCGTGGGAGTCAAAATCCAGACTTGAAACTAAATTGCCCTCACCTCAATCCCATCTAAGAATGTGGGGATTCGAAATCTCCATCTCCCCCTTTCATGTTGGAAGAGCGACCATTAGGGCAAACCCCAGTGATTTTGGACACGTGAAATTCGTGGACAAGATTCTAGAATGAGAATCCGAGGTTGTAGGATAGTCAAATTCTTAGAAATTATCAACCCTACATCTCACGATAGCCAAAATTTATCTCGAAGTAGTAAAGAGATTGTCAAGCGTTCATGTCGACATGTGTTACATTGTTACGCTCATGCTTCAATGAAATTTTTAGGCGCTATGTTTTAACCTTTCTCTAGTGGCCCAAAATCTTGCTAACCAAGGAAGTAAGTCAATGAACAAAAGTAAATTTCTATTCATTTGTATGAGTATGATGTATGAGCAGAAGTTCTTGATTCATCTCTCATTTTTCATTGATATATACTGAAAATGTGATTCAATTGGGCTGATTTGATCCGTTTTAATTTCTAGGTCATGTGAAATGCGGTTGCCATGGTTTTTAAGAGAGAGCAAGATACCTACGACTTTTACAATAAGTATGTTGATGAAGTAGGGTTCGATGAGATTTACTCGTTTCCAGTGCACTTATTGTTTTGGTAATAATATTATTTAATATAACTTCTTTTTCGTTAGTTTTTTATATTGGGTTTGGTGTTCCATTTAATAAACCTTAATTTTAGTGCATGTTGGATCATAAATCAAAGTAATTATGTTCTTAACATTCATATGCTGAAACAAGAAACTAAATTCGATTGGAGGTAACCAAGAAATGAAATTCGAGAGCAGGTGACGGTCCTCTGTTTTTAAAGTCACCAATACATGCGTTTTCATTGAAAAAGAAAACAAAGTAATGGAAGAAATAATGAAATTAGAACGAACAGTTAGTAAAGAATTCATGCACAAATTTGTCCACAACGTTAGGCTCACCACCTTTATTTCAGAATGAAAACACACCATGAAAAACTCTGAAGACACGTGTCAGCTTCCCCTTTCTTGAAGACTGGTAGATTGGCCCATGGAAGGAGGCAACTGATCCGGGTCCCTGATAACCACTTGTTATTTTCGAGTCTCCTTGAGAAAAATATATATATATATATATAGGAAAATAGAATTTTACCTTGACAAATTGGTCTCGAGACTCCTCTGAAAAGCAGAGTATGTAACTTTGCATTGCCTGTGGCATGGGCACCCATAAACAATGGAGGTTAGTCGGACGCTGAAGAACGTAGCTTAGATCTTCGGCTTGCTTCAGTGCTTGTTCGAGTTTGCGTTATTGTTCTTATCATGACCTTGATGGTTGAGGCTCCGAACCTTGGCTGAGCTTGAACTTTTGTCCGTCCCTGATCTTAAACTTGCGCCCATTTTAGTTGTTCCCCTTTCCTAAAGTCGAACCTCTGCCCGCCTTCCCAAACTCAAAGTTGTGCTGCTTCGTGAACTCGAAGTAATGCCCCTTCCTGAATTTGATGGCTCGCCTTTCCTGAAGTTGAAGCTGCATCCCTAAACCGACCTTGAAGCTTTGCAGTTTCTTGAACTTGAAGTTGTACCCCGTGCTCTGCCTCTTCCTGCAGGATCCCTTCTAGGATTTCAAGCATATCTGGTCTCGCTTCCTCTGCCCGTTCTTGCAAGTAATCGTGAGAGTTCTATCTTGCTTCACCTGGACCACGTTGCAATTCCACATAAGGCTTTAAGGACTGCACAATTAAGACGATGCAAATCTTCAGTACTTGCAGAAGAAAGGTCATTTTGATCCTCAACTTCACTTGTAGCTTTACAAGACCTCTCATCATGTTCCACTCCTTAGCACCTTTGGCAACTGGACTAGACGACAACATTTTGGTTGGCAAATTCCCCAATCTCATCCCTGTCCTTCCAATTTTCCATACTCGTCATTTTCCTTCCATGCTATAGCGCCCAATCCCCAATGGTTAAGATGGCATGAGATGGACGTACACTAAACCAAAATTGACGGATGACAGCCAAGTACACGGATTGTTGTTCTTTCATCTTAAATCGGTTGTCAATTTCTATTAAATAGTAAAATCAATGGTTGTGGAATTTAATATTGCACAAACTCTCTCTCTCTCTCTGCTGGGGAGAGAGGGGGAAACGCACAGGTGGAGGAAGAAGATGAACCAAAGAGGAAGAGCAGTTGATCAGAAATTATGCAGTGGAGACGGAAAGAGATGGGAGTCGCCAATCCCGATCCGGAATTCTCAGCCTGAGTGCTCGAGGAATGCTGTGCCTGTGTGGTGATGTTGATGTTGATCCCGATCCGGTGTTTCCTCCTTGTTCAGCTGGACGACCTGATCCGGCAGATTGTCCAGGTGCTTTTGCTTCCTCATCCGGACTCGTGGTTCTGGATCATCCTCTTCCTCTTCCTCTGGTCCATCACGACCTGCGAGTCCTCCCCGGAAGCCATGTTCTGAACCAGGGATGACCCCTGAAGATGTCCCGCTAGGAGATGCCATTGATGCGGATACAAACTACGGAGTTCTGTGAAATTCTCGTGCTTTGTGCAGAGAATTTTCTCCTTTTCAGAGCAATTAATTGGGGGAGAATATGAAATTAGATCAACACCCCAGATGGTACTTAGATTCAGATTTATTCAGATGGGGTAGCTATTACATACATTAGCAGGAATTGAGGGTTAAATGACGAGGTATGGTTGAGCCAGTAGAGGAAGACGACTGAGAAGGACTGAACAAGGTGGGTGCGCTTGAATCAAAGGGGAAATTGTGTACCCACAGAGAAGGATTTCACTGGGAATTGGAGACATGGATCTCAGACATCAAGAAGAGGATGATGAGAATGGAGATAGATTTTTTGAAAAGAGAAACTAATTTGTTGGGGGGAATCGAAGGGTTTGGCATGTGAATCAGGAGCTAAAGAACTCAAAACCACATTCAGGACGAGGAGAGGGCTTTTAAGGAGTTTACAAAATAATGAAATATAGCCAAGGAAAGAAGTGGACTTTGCAAGATAAATAGAGCAAAAGAAGGAATTAAAGAAGTGGGATAAAATCTTGCTTTTTTTTATTATTTTATTTGAGAAATCAGAATCATCAACCCAAAGAGGAGGAATAAGCTATGGAGGTGGACGAAGTTCTCTGAGGAACAGGAAAGATGCCTATAAGATTGCTACGGAGGAGAGAAAATAAAGGAGAAGAAAGTGGCTGGATGTTGGAAATTATAGAGCAAGACGAACCAACAAGTTAAAAAAAAGGGACTATTTTAAGAAAATAATTTAAAATAAAAAGAGGGAAAATATATAGATATACGAGAAATTAAGGAAAGGGGAAAAAAACAGGGCTTTTGGATTGTGTTTGTTATTTTGTATGTTTACTACATAATTTGCATTTTTTATTCGACATGTTGTCGACTATAACATGTACAAGCTGGCATCATTCATAACAAATTATGGAAGTAGCAATTAACATGTTGTTCGACAATGAAAAAAATAAATCATATACTTTACCAAGAGAAAAAAAAAACACTTTTGTAAAGGATTTAAATGAATTTGTCAGCCATAAGCGTGTGCGTGTGAGAGTGTGGGGATGAGCGGTCGGTCCAATCTAGTGACTAGTGGTGGTGATCATCATGGCTTCAAGAGTCGCTTCGAATAGACATTATGTGACTGGAGAGATTTGTAAATAGTGTTTATCGCAACCTCTACTTTTTCTGTCTAGAAGGAAAAAGACATAAATTTAGAGGTATAGTCTAAAAGGCAAGCCTATGGCCTTTGTTTAGACTCACACGACATTGGATATTCAATTTTAAATAAATTAACAATATAAGGATTTCTAATTAGGAGTCACCACTAGTATGTTAGGGTCAACTAGGAGCCAAGTGAGACATTGGAGCATATTTCACTTCCTATGCAACTAGAGAATTTAGGGCTAAAGATTTGATTGCACTAATTAATCAACTAGTGTCCTTTCGCTATTTGATCTTGTTCACTTTAAAAAGATGTTTGTAAGGCCATCCTGATTGATTTGAAACCTATCTACTAATATGCAAAGTAATCATATGGTGCCTAATCATTAAATTAATAATCAGTAACTAATGAAATATTAAATAAATTGTAAGGCAAAGCGAGAATCTAACTCTAAGAAATATGAAGAAAGTCATTTCTAACTAGGCTAAAATGGAAACCACAATCAATATATTGAGAGCGCACAATCAATTAATGATTGAAATAGAAACGCCCGAACAACGTCCTAGCACTCGTCTCTAACAACAGTCAAATCCTATTGTAAAACTCTAAGAGCTTGTTCAATTCTGAACATAATTTTTTATCAAGGATGGTCGCACAGTTTAAGAGAAAACTACTCAAAAACTAAATTTTAAGCTTTTTCATAACTTTTAGAAAAAAAAATGGAATTTTTAATTTTTTAAAATAATTTCAAAAAATAATTTTTTATTCCGAAAATGGGGACCCGGCCTGGGCCTCGGCCCCGCCAGAAAATGGCTGTCTCAGGTCACACGAATCTGGGCTCAAGCACACGAAATGGGCTTTGCACAATAAAAGGCTTTAATTGATTAAAAACACGAATTGGGGTCAACTCACATTAAGCCCAATTCTTCCAGCATTTAACTAAGCTTAATTCCAATGGATCAAGGTCTGACCAAAGCTAATTTAATAAGCTCATCAATTCTATCCAGAACCCAAAACACACTAAGCTCAAATAAACCCAAATCCAACAAAATCCAACTTCGGCCCCCATTTCCAAGGCCGGGTCAAACCCAAAATCAAAATCTAGAATAAACCCAAGCTCGTAAAACCTATTTTGGCCCAAAAATCATTAGGCTTGACCCAATCTATATCTTCCCCTCACACCTATTCCTATTTCCTTCTAGTCCTACTCCCGTTGTCTTCCTCACACGGCCGTGAGACCATTGACGTCCATTAAACCCAGAACAACAAAACGCCAACTATCCTATATTAAATCAAGAATCACCTGATCCTCGAACGACCACCATATGCCAACTAGGGTACGTCGATTTGCATCGAGAATGGCTGAGCAACGCCCAGCCGAGGTGTATTCTCTCTCCCTCCAAGAGCTCACTCCTCTCTCCCTATAGAAGTCGTATGGCACGCATGGCCTCCTGCCATTCCAGCTACCGCTGTCAACCTGCCCCCGATCGGACGACTCGTGCAACACCCTCCACTCTGCCCCATCTCCTCCGTGCCGTCCTTTTGTTCGCGTCGTCCCTCAACTAGCGTCCAAGACAAAGAGGAAGGGAGGAAGAGAGAAAAGGAGAGGGCCGGGCAAGCCTAGCCCTGGCCCAACCTCGCTCCTTTTTTAACTAATAACAATTTTTTTCTAATTGATAAATTCTAATACTAGTAATGCAAATGCTCATAATGTCTATATGCCATGCAATTTGATGAAAATTATTTTTGCTAGGGGTTAAAAATTAATCTATAATTTTCTATATAATTAATGAGTGATTATAAAATTTAAGTATCAATAGTGTTTAGTTATGTGAAAACAATGACTTTATGGCCCAAAGGACTAATCTCTAGTAAATTATATTGTCATTATTATGAGATCATTAGCATTCTCTCAATCAAACACTCTATATATTGCTTTTATCTCTCTCTCCTATCTATGGATATCTTTAACTCGCTAAAAGTTTTGCTGGTTGTTACAATGACAAACAAATGTAAATATTTTAGACTTAGAATGTAGAGAATAACTTGGGGAGACGGGATATGTAATTATGTCTATATTAGGGGTGCAAATTCTAGCTCTTTTCTATTTTTTGCCAATCTTTTATGCGTGTAGCAACAATGTGCACTACTGTACATAATAAAGAGAGATCGACTGAGACCAAAAAAGAAAAAAAGACTATCTCTGAAGAAAAAGGTGGTTTTGTGGGAATAGAACTGAGTGGGGCTTTTCAATATGAACTAATACTGTGTGAACTTTGGCCAGCAAAAAAGTGAAGACGAACCAAGATTGACTTGATCTTTGTTGGTTGGCACACTATAAGATCGATGTCATTCATCTTTTCTTTTTGTCTCATGAGGACTTTCAGTCAGCATCAACTGACATAGGTTGGTGCATTATGGCTGGAGACATAAAAATCCCATCTTTTAGCTATAGAATAGTGTCCAAATTGTTTCCATCTACAAGCCTAAAGCTTTCCTATCTTAGGGATTGGGCAATAGAGTGCATGACTCGAGCCGGCTATTTGTCCAGACTGAATTAATTTCTCCATTATCATTCATTCTTTAATCCCCCTGGAAAATCTCAATGAGGTTGATCGTCCATGCATTATTTCTCAGTATTTTAATTCAAACCCATTATCAGGTTTGGCTGTTGGCCACTCAATAAATAATGGGTCGGTGTGCTGTGGGTGCTCATCGGAATGGACCCCCAAAAGAAGCAAAGGAGGCCACTGAAGTTGAACAGTTCACATTGGACATCAAAGGCCTAAGTGGGGTTCTTTTCCTCGTGCTTCAAAGCTCTAGAAACAGAAGCAAGAAATAGGTAATTCGAGAGAGAAATGAGGACGGGACAAATGCTGTTTTGAGTTGAACAGTTCACATCTATCAATCGCATGATGCATGCCATCAAAATGATTAAGCAATTTCATCGGTGAAAATATATTATGAAATGCAATAAGATAAAGTGTTAATAAAAACAAAGAAAGGAAAATGATAGTTATCAACATATTTTACTCTCGTTGGTGCTCTTTATTTTCAGCACCACCTCTTTTAGGAATTTTACAGCATTATTCTTTAGCTTCTGTTGGTGGTGATAATTAATGGCATCTATACTGAAGAGAGATTCAATTATCAGTATGAGCTAGGGGAGCAACGCAAAGTATGAGGAGTCAAGTTATAATAATCCCAGCTTTGATATGGAGCTTATCCTGTTTAACTTCTTTTGGAGGTGGTGCGACCTACCTTCGATGAGGTGTATTGTTGGCCTTTCAATCGAACATAGGAGAGGGTACCTCGAGCTGTTTAAGCTAACAGCTAGAATGGTTACAAAATCAGATTAAATCATGAATGAAATGGCATTTATTATAGGAGACTCGATTGCCTTGGGAGTTACTAAAATAATGGAAATAGAGCGAAGTTCTTTTAGTGATTTGTTTTCCTTTGTTTGCACTTTGATTTTAATTTCAGTCGTCATCACCTTAATTTTCCTTTGATTTCCTTTCATTCCAAAAATTTCCTTCCGATCCCCTTCAATTTCAATCTTTGCACTTTACTTTTCAAGTGTTTTAGTCAAAGTGTCCTCGTCATTTTAGTCAAAGTGTCTATGTCGTAATTTTCTCTCAAAAGCTGGCACGCCTTTTAAACATACATTCACCCTCGATCCATTGAACATTTTGCTTTGTGGACATTTGATCACTTTGCGGTCAAGCTAAGACTAGAAAATAACTTTTGGTTTGTTTTGGAATTGCTAGTTTGTTAGATTTGCTATAGATTGATTTAAATCCGACAGCTTCAAATTAGGCTTATATCAATATCTTGAATATTACGAAATTACAAGTGGTTGATAAAAAGATGTCACTCAATCAATTGTTACCATACATCAATATAACTAGATCGTCAATTAAATTACTCTTAAATGTCGCGACCTACTCATTGAGAGAGAGATAATAGATTTAGGAATATTGCCAAAAAATGGACTTACTGCTCGTGATTAGATGCAAGCTCTCTCAAGCCCATACCTTGTGCGATGTCATCGTATTCGAGATGACTATAAGAATTTTCTAATGAGGAGTCGCCACTAGTTTATTAAGGTCAAATAGAAACCAAGTAAGGTGTGAGAATATATTTCATTATCTACATAATTAAAGAATTTAGGGTTGGAGACTTTGTTATACTAATTAATCAACTAGTACCCTTTTGGAACATAATCTTGTTTATTTAAAAATATTTTTGTTAGGTAATCTAGATTGATTTTAAACCTATCCACTAACATATGAAACGATCATACCGGAGTGTGCAATCATTAAAATAACAATCAACAATCAAGGAAAGCGTTAAATAAATTGCAAAGAAAAATAAACATCTAGCACTAAGAAATAAATAAATGCCAATCTTAGCAAAGCTTAGAGGAAGTCATAATCATCATATTGAAAGTGCGCAATCAAAAGCGTTCATTTCTAAGAACAAACTCTATGGTGAAGCCCCAAGGGCTTGTTTAATTTTTTAGCACAATTTTAGATCAAAACGTTCCCACTTTTTAAGAGAAAATTACACAAAGAACTATTTTTCAAGCTTTTTTTCTTAATTCCCTATTTTATTTTATTTTTGGAATTTTGAAATTTTTTGGAGTTTCAGGGATTTTCCAAATTTTTAAATTTAAAATTTCCTTTTTTTTAATTTCTTTCTCTTTCTCTTCTGGCCTTCTTCTTCACGCCTCACGCCCGAAGCTTCCCCTTTGCCCGAAGCGTGACCCTCCCCGAACCTCAACCAAAACAGCACCACCTCCGACAAGCCCTCACCTGCGTTTTGGGGCCGCCGCCCGGCCACTGTCCGGCGTCGGCCGTTCAGTCCGACCGACGCCAGTCACGGCCGCTGGCCGAGACATAGCTCGGCCCCCACCGAGCTTAGCCGAGGAGAAAAAACTCGGCTCCATCGACCGGGCACCATTCGAGATAGCCCTGATGCCAACATCTTCCAACACCCACCCGTGCCATCACCGTTAACCTTCCCTTTCCTCGAACCGTCCGCGACCAAACCACAAAAAACCAAAGAAAATCTACGCGGATCTGGCCTAGACAGAACGTCGAACACCTGGGGCGCTCCGACTGAAAAGCTAACGAAAACTCAACCGGGAAATCAATCAACAATCCAGGGAGAAACAGCAACCAAGCGAAGTCTATAGAAAACAAAATCGTAGCTCAACGGGGTCGGAAACTCTCGCGAACGAAGAACCGCGAGCTCCGGTCCGGCGAGCTGAAAGACAGAGCAAAAGGAGCGCGTTTGTGCGCTCAGGTGACGGCCCCCACTCGACTCGATGACGGCGGCAAGAAGGCGGGCCCGAGACGGAACGAACCGTGGGCGTCCGCCCTGGCGTCGTCGAGACGAGATCGTCGGGTCGAAGGGGATTGAACTCGAAAGAAGACTTACCGGAAAGATGGATGCCGGGAAGCAGGGTCAGGGGCGCGGCCTAGCTTCTTTCTTGCTCTGCTCTCACTCACAGCGCCCTATCTCTCGGGCTCTCTCCTGATTCGGTCTCTCTCGAGCTCTCTCTCTCTCCTATTTCTCTTTCCGTTTTCGCCGAAGAAGAAGCCCCCCGACTCCTCTATCTGGAGCTGTCATTTAAGCTTGCCTTCCATCTCTCTGTCTCTCTGTCTCTCTAAGGACGACGCCAGCTGCCTTCGTACCACACGACATTCTCCTCGCCACCATCGCGCGCAACGTTCGCTTGCCATCGTCGTACGCCGTCCTCTGTCCGTTCTTCTCTTCGCGTCGACGTCCGTCCTCTTGTCCTCATTCGCTGCAGAGGTGCCATGGGATGAAGACCCAAGAGTGGGCCGGGCCGAAATGAAAGGGAGATGGGCCGGCCCAGGCGCAAAAAGGCGAGAGAAAAAAAAGATGAGCATGGGCCGGGCCCAAGTGGAAGAGAAAAGAAGCCCGGTCCTGCTGTAATTTTTCTTCTTTTTTCTTTCTTTTTTTATTATTTTGTGAATAATAAAAAATGCATATATAATTTAATTTTTTTTAGATTTATTTATTTTTATTGCAAATTCTCCTAATGTTTATAAGTTATGCAATTCAATAAAATTATTTTTGCTAGGAGTTAAAAATTAATCCCTAATTTTTTATACAATTAATAAATAATTAATTGGATCGCCAAAATTTAGGTATAAACATTAACTATCACGTAACATATCAGAGACTTAATGGCTTAAGTAAAACAACATATGAAAAATAATCTAATAGAATATCAAAATGAAGGTGAAGAAGGAAACTTATTTTTTAAAGACCATTTTATAGGTATCAAAAAGATAATCAAAATTACTATCGATTTGTGCAACATTCCTATCGCAAACATTGACAAAAAAATCATTTTAAATGAAACATAAAAATGTAATTTATAAGACATTTAAATGGTCATGGGCGACAACGTGAACATCTCAAGGTTAAGCAATGCAACACAAATGACCCACATGACTTGGAAAACCCCCCGCTCCCCTTTTGTTTGTTCACTTCCTCCTCGACCAGTGATGTGCAACTATACCGACACAGTCATGCTACTTCTTGAACTTGAAGCTATGCTTCTTCCTGAATTTTTCATGTCGTGCCATTTCCTAAAGTAGAAGGTGCACCCCTAGCCGACCTCGAACCTTTGATGTTTCTTGAACTTGAAGCTTCACCGCTTCCAGCCTCTTTCTGCAGGATCCCTTTCTGGATTTGAAGCACATCTAGGCCCACTTCCTCTGCTTATTTTTGCATGTACTCGGTCGGTCTCCCCAGTTCTTTCCCTCGTTGCAATTCCACATAAGTTTTAAGGACTACACCATAGTGCCCAATCCTCCCGTCCTTCATTTCCTTCTAATTTCCCATGGCCTCAAAACATTCAGAATTGCCCAGCTCCGTGTCAACCTTTCCCACGAAGAACAAATGAATATATCCTCTTTTAGATGCTAGTTGGAGCATTCCCTTCCCTTGCTCATCACTCATGATCTCTATGAGTAGCTCCGGGGATTCACCAGGATCCTCGTACTGCATTCTCTTCGAAAGAAACCCAAAACCTTTCACATCGGCAATCAATCCTTCATATGTCACTGAGTGCACTATGAAGTTGCTAAAAATATAGGAGCAACACTTCTTTTTATCCAGTAAACAAACTCTAGTTTCTAGTAGATGCTATCATAAAGTCTCTTCCTTTTTGGCAATGTATCAAAGTAGACGCTAATGAGACTCACTGGGCATTCCAAAGTTTTTTTGAACCTGAATGATTTTCCCAACTTAAAAAAAAAAAAAAAAAAAGGTCCGTGAAACCATGTCCAAGATCATCAAATCCCAACAAAACTCATCCCAAATTATTTAAACCAAAGAATGTGAAGACTTACGAACATAACGAGAGAAAAAGAGATGAGAATGGATGAAGGATTTTGGATTTTCTTTCTCCGTATTCAATGAAGAATATTCATATGAGAGCATGTCAACTTGTTTGCTCTTCAATCTTACTTATATTACAAGCTGTTTATCTAAAGAACCGCCAAGATGCGGTTTCACAGTTCAACTAATTAAGAAAACTAACTGACAGAAACAAAAACATAATGTAAACAGTTACGTGCTCAAAACAGAATAACGATTCTGCAGTGGACACATGCTGCAAATTTCATTATTGACTTCATCCCTTTTATTCCTGGTCGAATCAGCAGCACCAGACTTTCCAGCAACACTAGACTTTCTCACTTTACCAGACTTTCTCACTTTTACTTCTTCTGATCTCAGCAACGTCTTCATTTCTTTTTGTTGAAGCCGTAATAATTGAATCATCAACATAATGTGTGTTCATCATATATCTCGTAATAAAGAAAAGATATAACTGATGAACAAAAATCACCAGAGAGTCCTCCCAAAGATTGAACCTGCGCATCCCAGCAAATTGCCCGATTTTCCTGCGAAAATCCAATTTTCCTCGCAAAAGCGAGAGAAACAGGAAAATGGCAAAGCAGAAAAAGAAAACAGAAATGTCCACGGTGCAGCACGATTGGCTGGCCCTCATTATTGCTCCTTTCAAAGAAATGTCAACCCCTCCCTCGACGATCAAACGAATCGATCCTCTTTCAGATGCTAGTTGCACCATTTCCTTCACTTGCTCATCACTCTTGATCTCTACAAGCAACTCGCGATCTTCACTAGGAGTCTCGTACGAAATTCTCTTCAAAACAAAGCCAAAACTTTTGACTTCAGCAATCAATCCTTCATACGTCACTGAATCAGGGGTGACATCTTTTTTTTCCCTCTACTAAAATGTCCCGTGGAATATCATTAAATAAGTTAGATAATTAACTACCTAGGAGTACTAACTCATCACAGATCCTTTTTTTGGGTAATATTAAAGCACCCGTGTAGATAAAACTTGCCGGTATCAGTTTTTCAGCCCTTAATTTGAATATTGTAACTATTCTCTTTCTCGCTTGTAGAATATTTTCTTTATACTTCTATAATTATTCAAAAATAGGTTCAATAGAAAACTTTTGAAATTTCTTTTTGAATATTATAGTGTTGCATTTATCTTGACTAATTTCTATTGATACACATAAACTACCATGCCCATATACTTCAGATCAGGCTTTATCCACATCTTGATAAGTGCCACTCCTAAGATTACTTTGTATCTTGCTATGTTTATTGTTTATCATGCTAGACAACGAAAAACTGTAGTGAAGGTGGTAAAACAAGTAAAATTTCATAAAATGCCTGACACGAGATGTCTTTTGCAATTTAATTTATAATTTTAACTAAATAAATTGTACAATTGATGTCAAAGATTGTCTTTGGTACATGAATGCTAGATTTAAGTAATGTATTTATTTTTAGTTCGTTAATGCTAGGCTAGAGTCACCTGGGTATTATTTCCTTTTGTTTATGAATCCTATGGGAGATTACCTTACATGTAAGTAATGTACTAATCTACTAACCACTTATAAAAGTACGAAAAGAAAGCTACTTTTTTTTTAAAATTATTATTACACCCTTCATCAGATCCGCTTACAGTTTTAGGCACCAATGACTAAAAAGTCGCTGATAATTGGTTTCTAGCTTGTTTCTTTTCATTATACCCAATTGACTTGAAAGGGCTACGCTAATTCTTTCTTACTTGTTCCCTCTTATCAATTGCTTTATTCAATTCCAATCCCTCTTCTATCCACATCTTGATGATACTTGGATGTGAAAAACTAGTAATATATTGTTATATAGTTCTGAACATTTGTGTGTGATTGCAAAGATGCTTTGACACTAAAGATAATATATACATATACGTAAAGTTGTGCGCATATGCTTCTTTGGAAATATGGAATTTCCAAAATAAGGGTTAATTTGAAACTTTATTATCAACATAACTTTCGATATTAAATTTGATCAGTACATGGAAAAAAATCACGAACATTTGGTTGAAGATATATGGTCATCGATGTATTTCATATGGCCGTAATCTTTATCTAATTTTATGATTGACAATTATTATCCTAGTAAACTTTTTATGAAGGTAGGTAATCATATCACCATTTCTAAGACTATTAAAGATTTGTGATAAGTGCAATTAAAATCTTAAAACTTGTCATAAAAGTGCAATTGAATCCTAAATTTTCAAAAAATGTAATCAAGTTTTAAAACCTTTCATGAAAATGCAATAAGTCCTAAAATTTTCAAAAAGTACAATCAATCGCTAAAACTTTTCATGAAAGTGTAATCGAATCATAAAACTTTCAATAAATGCTATCAATGGAGGGATTTGATTGGACCAATATGATAAATTTTAGGACTCAATTGTATTTTTGGAAGTTTTAAGGCTTAATTACAATTTAGCAATAAGTTGTAAGACTTAATTGTACTTTTTGAAAGTTTTAAAACTCAATTCCATTTTCATGACAAGTTTTAAGATTTCCAACGCTCTTATCCCTGGAGATTTCTTTATAAGATATAACTAATTAACTTCTATCATTTCATAAATCTCTATAATAATTTTTTTTCTCAATATGTGTTATCTATGCCGATCTAAACATAATATTTACACATAACCTATGTTATATTTCCGGTTGATTTGAGTGGGTAAATAAAAATTTAGTCTCTTAGAATTTTTAAGAGATACTCATGTCGAACTCGGCCCCATCTTGGATTGGGGAATGAAGAACAGATTCGAATCAGAGCAGACACACACACACACACATAATGCTTTGTTCCACATAACCTTGATAATTTAATTATTAGATTAGTTTATTATTTTTATTGCTTTAAAATTAGTCATCATTTGGGCTAATTATTCGATACCATGCCAAGTAAAGCAAAAAAAGAAAAAAAAAGAAAAAAACAGTAAGAGTCTTGCTATTCTAATTCCATATTAAGTTCCGTTGCTGTTTCTAACTTTGATGTCATTTTTTAGTGAACTTAATCATTCATCTTATATTCACTTTGATTACAAAAATCTACTCTTTTTGCAAAGCAGGGGATGACAATGTGCTGAAAACCCTTCTTTATATTGAAAACCGACAGTTTCAAAATCAATCTCTTCAATCACCGTTTTTAGTTTCAGCAAGCTCGTGATCTAAAGCAGTAAAGGTATCGCTAGATTTAATTTCGGCTTTTCCAAAATCAGCAAGAATTTTGAACAGAGAAGACAGTTGGGCTGAATATTAGATTGCTGTCGTCTCTTACCTGCTCTTTGGCTTCTTTACGGTCGCTTTTCTCCTTAACCTCAACGTCATTGTGGTCATTGTCGTAGCCGTCACCTTTGCTTTGCTTTTCGAAGAAGTACTTGAAATATTCCAACAACAGTGTCCCGGATAACAACTCTAGATCCTCCTGCACATCGTTGTCCTCATCAATTATACCATAGGTGAATTAAACATCTTAAAGAAGAAAATGTCAAAATCCCCAAATATCAAATGACAACCCATTTAGATTCTAAAGAATCAATTGGACGTAAATCCCTTAGAATCAAGCAGCATTCACAAATTCGCATATTTTGATTACCTCAAAATGGGAACAGAGCAACTCTTAAGCTTTAATCTACTTCTTCCTGACTTTCCGAAGACTTACACAAGTTAAGAAAGAAGGAAATCTGGTTTTGGAGACAAAATCGATTTTTGCGGGAAGCGAGTACGGGTATCATAGTTGTTGGAAATGGCATCAGGTTTGTGTAGTAGCTTTCTGTGTTAACAAGGTGGAGGTCGGAGATGATGCTCGCTTAATTGTTGGCTTCTTTTGGTGGCGATGGTGGTGCCACCACCATAGGACACATACGAATACCTGCAAGGTTCAAGGGCGGATGGCCCTCGCCGACCCCCAACAAGGGTCGCTAGCCCTCGCCAAGAAGCCCATGGGCCTACCTTCTTTCTCACAAAAAATCTTAAGCTTTTCTTTTTTTATCCTCTATTTCTTTTTTTGTTCTTTATAAATTTTTAAATTTTCAAATTCTTTGGCGCTTGGTGCATGCCGCATTGACATGGTGTCTTAAGAAAGTTAAAAAAACAAAAATTCTAATTAGTATTTTCCAATAACCAAATAGAATGGAGTTAATAAAAGAAATTAATTACAGTTTTTATTTTTATTTTTTTTTAGGGCTCAATTTCGCTTTCACAATTAGTCTAACATTGATGCACTTATTCCTTTCTTTTATTAGCTAAGTTTGAACTTTCAATGGTATGTGATGTGAATTAAAATTAAACATCAAATACGTTAGATAATCACCTACCTAGGAATATTGTCTTATTACGGATAAAGATACCTCAAATGCCATAACTTTTGTTCAGCGCACTCACTTGAATGCCATAACATTTTTTTTTCAGCCACTTGAGTGCCATAACTTTCTTGAGTACTATAACTTTTAATCGATCACTTGAGATCATAACTTTTTAAAAAATGTTCATCCAAGTGCCGGCAATTGGATGTGGCACTTATGTTGAATATTTTTAGAAAATTATGACACTCAAATGATCGAAAAAAAATAAATTATAACACTCAAGTGAGTGCATTTATAAGTTATGGCACGTAAGTGATCAAAAAAAAAAAAAGTTATAGTACTCTTTCTTGCTCATTGTGTATTCAAAATCTCATGCTAAGGACGATATGCTTGTTCCCCATCTTCCTCACTGTTGCAAGTTTTGAGGGATAAAAGGAAGAAAAATGAGAACACTTGTGTAAATAAAACTTTCTAATGGCAGTTTTTTCCACTCTCAATTTGAATATTGTAACTGCTCACTTTCTAACTGACCATCAACTCAAGGATCTGTTAGGTTGCTCGCGGACGTTCTTTTATAATGCTATAATTACTCAAAAATGGGGTCCACGGGAATATTTTTAAAAATAATATTTTATTGGATATCATGGTGGTAACATTTAATTTGACTAATTCGTATAATACGCATAAACTACCATATCTACGTACTTCAAATCAAAGTCTATCCACATATTGACCAGTGTGCTCCTAAGATTCCTTTGTCTCTTGCAATGTTTATACTGCTGACAACGAAATTTTTTAGATAAGGTTAAAAAGTACATAAAATTTCAAAAATTGCCCGAGCATGATAGTCTTTTGCAATATATTGTATACTATTTGAAACTTGAAGGGATGGAAGGGAAAGTTATTTTAAAAAGCTGGTAACAAAGGACTTATTAAAGCAGTAGTACAGGCACTACCAAACCATTCCATGTCAATGCTTAAATCCCTGTTTCTATTTGCACGATAACTGCGCTCAAAATCTCATCTTCTTGGTGGAAAAGTTCTAGATAGGAACTGGAATACACCGGAGAAAAAGGAAATGGGGATGAGGTTAGATGATTTGTTGAGCTTTAACAGAGCTATGTTTCTGCAGAATAGCTTCCATATCCAGTTTCATTTCTCTTTTTATATTTTAGTTACTATTTTAGTGAACTTTAACTCTTCATCGTATTGTCACTTTAATTACTTAATCTATTCTTTTTGGATTATTTTATCGTACCTCATGTACAACTATCTTTTAATGTTAATTATCTACTTCAACTATAAACTAATATAAATTCAATTGTTTTGCATTTTGGAACTCAAGAAGAGTTCTATTTTCTCATTTTTCAAATGAAAAATCCATAACTATAGGACACAATGTTTCAAATTAGTTTATGAATATCTGTATGTCATTGTATTCTTTCTTAAACTAAGTCTTATGCTTCATAATAAATTGGTGTCTCTTCTCATAAGTTGCACATTTTAGTGAACTAACATGTTCACTCATTAGAAAGTTACATCCTGATGTAACATATGACTATTTGTTCAAGCAATATGTGACTTAATTTACTTTGAAATAATCATGTATTATGAAAAGATGTAAATGCCACGGGGTTTCGATATGCTATAGTACTAAGAGCACATAGTCTACTAGTCAAGCCCATTGGCAGCCAAAAATTGAAAACTAGTCAAGCTCGCTTTATATGCATGCACTGTCAATTAAATGTGTAACACAGTTATTGCTTAATATACAAGTGGATAGATTACCTTTGCACAAACATTCTAACAAAATTACTAAAGAAAGAGGCAAAACAGACATTCTAATCATTTTTACTCGAGGCCAACAACAAACTCATAGGAGATGGATATCATAAAATCAAACATAAATACCACGTATCACTACTCCACGTTCATCATTCGTTTTCCCATGTGGCTGCACATCGCAAAATCTAATGACTTCTTTTATTTGTTTCATTTGTACAGCTATGATCGAATCATTTGACAATAATTTCTCCACAGCTCATTAATGCAATAATCAAATCAAATAATCGATACGTAATTTTATTATTTAAAACATTTAGTTTGAGCATTAATTATGCCTATTGCAAAATAATAAAAAAAAATCGGTAGACAAAAAACATCATATGATGCTTTTGAGTCTATAATCGGTGATCTAATATCTAATTTCTTGTCTATGAAAGCAATTTTGATGATTTATATTTAAAGAATGATTAAGTGAGTTTACTGGCAATTTTAAAGAACCAAAACTATCCAACAACCAAAAGGCAAGTAGAGATAGGTGACTAAAATAGAAAAATAAATAAATAAATATGCAACCTGAGTAACTAAAGTACGACACAAAATGGGAACCTCAATAGAGGTGGGAAAGATTGTTTTATGAACCGCAGACATCCAACACCAAACGGTACAAGAGGTAAGTTACTAATATAAGGATAAAAATCAACAATTTAAGGCTTTGTTTATTTCGCAAAAAATATTTTTAGGAAAACATTTTTCTCATTTTTCAGCTTTTAGTTCTCTCAAAAAAATGAGTCAATGGAAAATGATTTCCTGGTTAAAAGAAAATGTTTTCCCACCAAAGCTTAAATTCACGAAAATAATTTCCCCTTTCAAAAAATCAAAAATCATTTTCTTGGGACACCAGTGCCTAGGACACTAGGCCTGCAAATTGTTGACATGGACGGCGGCCTCAATATGTGGCATGATCGACGCTGACATATACAATTTTTTAATTTTTTTTAAAATTGATTTTTTAAAATATTTATTATTTCTTCTTTTCTTTCTTTTTCTATTTCTTTCTTCCTTCATTGGTCAGCAAGCATCGACAACTGCTGGCGACTAGCCATAGGAGAGGGCCAGCAAGGGCCAATCTCGACAATGAGCTTGAGCCTCATTGACCTTGGGCAAATCAACTTTACCTGGATTTGGCCAGCTTGAGCACTCATGCTCGACGATTGGCGAAGGAAGAAAGAAAAGGAAAAAGAATGGAAAGAATGGAAAGAAAAGAAAAAATTATAAAAATTATCCATATAATCAATTTTGGTAATTTTCCCACTTGAATAGTGTTATCTATTCAGGAAAATAAAAAAAATAATTTCATTATTAAATGATAAAAAATATTTTTCAGTTAATTTTCTTCTATTAGTCAAACGCCAAAAAAATATTATCATTTTTCTGAAAAATAAACTCTTGAAAAATGTTTTTTAAGAGTGTCATATTTTCAACGAAACAAACGGACAGCTCACAAGCCTCTCAAGTAATGACTCACCACCATATCCTGGTTGCCAAATTCTTCACTCGTCCACCGAGCTGTGGCCCTCTCCCCGCCTTCAGTCTTAGTCCGTAAAGTGAGAGGATGAGACAGAGTGAATGAGTAGCAAAAAATGGCAATTTTAAAAGGGCATTTGACAATAATTTCTCCACAGCTCATCAATGCAATAGTCAAATCAGATAATTGATAAGTACTATTATTATTTAAAACATTTAGTTTGAGCATTAATTTGCCTATTCCAAAATAATAATAAAAATTAGTAGACAAAAAAATCAATGGTGCCTTTGAATCTATAATCGGTGTCTATTATCTAATTTCTTGTCTATGAAAGCAAATTTGTTTATTAATATTTAAAGAATGATTAAATGAGTTTACTGGCAATTTTAAAGAACCAAAACTATCCAACAACCAAAAGGCAAGTCGATATAAGTGACTAAAATAGGAAAAAAAAAATGCAACCTAAGTAACTAAAGTACGACACCAAATGGGAACCTCAATAGAGGTAGGAAAGATTGCTTTATGAACCGCATACATCCAACACCAAACGGTACTAGAGATAAGTTACTAATATAAAGATAAAAATCAACAATTTAAGACTTTGTTTATTTCGCGGAAAATATTTTTCGGGAAAACATTTTTCTCATTCTTCAACTTTTGGTTCTCTTAAGAAAATAAGCCAACGGAAAATAATTTCCAAGTCAAAGGAAAATGTTTTCCTACCAAAACTTAAATTTAGGAAAATGATTTCCTCTTTCAAAAATCGGAAATCATTTTCTCAGGACACTAGTGCCTAGGACGCTCTCGCAAATTGTTGACATGGACATCGGGCTTGATACGTGGCATGATCAACGCTAATATAGACCATTTTTTCAAATTTTTAAAAAATTTTGAAATTTTGAAATTTTTATTTCTTTTTTTCTTTCATGTCCTTTTTCTTTTTCTTTTTTCCTTTGTCGGTCACTAGGCATTAGCAATAGCCGGCGATCAGCCGCAAGAAAGGGTCAACAAGGGCTGACCTCGCAGGCGAGCTCGAGACTCACCAACCTCAAGCAAATCAACTTCATCGGGATATGGTGAGCTTGAGCCTGGTGCTCGGCGACCGGCAAAGGAAGAAAGAAAAAGAAAAAGAAAGGAAAGGAAATAAAAAATTATTGAAAAATTATAAAAATTATCCATATCAGAGCCAACCGTGCTAATAGGATGGCCGACGTCCATGTCATCAATTTTGGTAGTTTTCTCGCTTGAATAATGTATGTCTATTCGGGAAAATTAAAAAAAAAAAGACTTTCATTACTAAACGATAAAAAATATTTTCCACTTCATTTTCAGATCTTAATCAAATACTAAAAAATATTGTCATTTTGTTAAAAAAATAACATCTCAAAAAATATTTTTGAGAAATGTCACATTTTCGGCGAAACAAGCAAAGCCTAAGATAACAAACAAGAGAATCAGCTCACAATCCTCTTAAGTAATCACTCACCATCATTTCCTGGTTGCCAAATTCTTCGCTCGTCCCCCCAGCTGTGGCCCTTTCCCCGCCTTCAGTCTTTATACGTAAAGTGAGAGAGGATGAGACAGAGTGAATGAGTAACGTCATTACGGTGCAAAAAAAAAAAAAAAAAAAAATGGCAACTTTAAGAAGGCGGATACTGTGCGGGTGAAGCAAGTGGGATACTTGGCCAAGAATGGAAGCATGGCTTCCTCTAACATAAAAGACTTTCTTTACTATTTTATTCCTTCCTCTACTAGCACAAGAGTTCCTATTCATAGTACACTCATCCTTATTTTACGAATTGTTTTTGGTAGATGATAACAAGTTACGGAAGATGGATTATCATGATATTAATCATGTATACCACGAATTAGCTGCCCCTAATTCATCATTCTTTTTCCCATGTGGCGACACCAAACAAAATCTAATGAGCTTTTTTTTTTTCCTTTCATACAACTGTGATCAAATCATTTGACATTAATTTCTCCACAGAACATTAATACAGTAATCGGATTAATAATCCATAATTACAATTATTATATGTATAATGTGAAATTTGTACATTCATTATGCCTATTGCAAAATAAAAAGATCAGTAGACAAAGACATGATATGATGTTTTTTAAATATATAATATTTGATCTATTATCCAGTATCTTATCTGTGAAAGCAATTTTTATGAATTAATTATATAAAGAATTATTAAATGTGTTTATTGGCAATATTAAAGAACCAAACTATGCAACAGAAAAGGGGAACCTCATAAGATGGAGGAAAGATCGCTTTAGAAACCGCAATTATCCAACATTAAACGGTAATAGAGATAAATGACTAATGCAAAATATAAATTAGCAACCTAAGAGAAGAACGTAATTACGGTGAAACAGAAAATGGCAATTTAAAAGGGCAGATATTGTGTGGCTAAAAAAAGGTGGATAATTGGCCAAAAAAAGAAGCAAAGCTCCCTCTAATATATCAGACTTTCTTTTGAATTTTACTCCTTTCTTACTAGCACAAGAGTACATATTCATATTCCAGCCATATATATTTTATGTATTATTTTGTTTAGATACTAATAAAATACAAGATAAGTATTCCACATACGTTTTTACCGTTCAATAAGAATTTTCTTTGAGGACTTTGGAATGCTTAACAAAAGATATTAGGTCGTCTAAACTGAAAGTAATGGGAAAAGATTTTTATGGAAGTTCGGAATTAAACAAGGTCCTCATTTATCTAATTAATATATGAACTATTAACTTCTATGGTCATCATAATATCAAACATTAGGGGTGATTGCTCAAAGTCCCCTTGAACTTTAGGTCCCTAGCACAATAGCTCCGCACTTAGAAAATATCATCTTACCCTCCCAAACTTTGGCCCTGCTGCACAGTATAATGCAAACTTTGAAAAGTTATTGGTTACTCCCCAAACTCTTATTTTTGTTCAAGCCATTACTTTTTCCGTTTGCACGGTCGTTAAATGTTAACTGAAAATGGACCATCTCAGTATGAACAAAATAACATCTACTGCAAGGTTTATGAAGTTAAGATTAAAAAAAAAATTGGTTAAGAAAAACTGAGTCATATCCATTCCAGTTACCATGTAATGGCCATGCTGACTAAAAAGCGAGTCGGTTCCATTTGGCTGGGGGAAGGTTGGGAGTAATCTATAACTTTTCAAATTTTGTAACCTATCGTGCAAAAGTGCCAAAGTTTGAGAGGGCAATTATTGCTAATAATTAGGACATCAAAATAAACACGTGCCGTATTACATAATATCCGACAACCAATTATATAACAAGAAATAAATCTAACAATTTCAATCATGATACTTTTATTTATGTAATTTATTTACTTTATACAAAACAACATTTCGAACTAAATGAAAATGTTAAAGGAACGCTGATGTATTTGAAATTATTGAAAGATCATCTCTCATAAATTTTCATCGTTGGATTAGAAACATATTTTCGTCCATAGAAATTTCAGAATAATGTTGACTTTATAATATTTGTGTAATTTTACCAAATTATAGCATCAAACTAAGATTAGAATAAATCAATTTTCAAACCCGTGCATTCATGCATGTCCACTCTATATCAATAAAGAAGATACCACAACTTGTCTGACTTGGAATCAGAGGTAGATGTCTCCCGAAGAATCTCCTCTCTATAACGCTTCAAAATGATTCCAAATGGGTCGCTTGGAGTAGAATAGTTAATAAAGTTTCCACATCCCTGTATTTCGATGTGTGGTATATTTGTGCAAGATGCATCAATTGCCCTTGTCAATGACGTGCAATTTCTGACCTCCAAGAATTGCAAAGACTCTAGCTCGTTAACGGTGTCAACATTATTGATTAGCTTGCACCACAGGATTTCCAAAGATTTGCATCGGAAAATGAACAAGATTTCCAATGATATCGAAGGACCTTCAATTTGTATCTCAACTAGCTCTAGACAAGATGAGACACACACTTGCCGTAGCTTCCTTAATTCCAAAGGAATGGATAATCTTTGAAGCAATTTACAACCGCAAATAGTTAAGTTCTCCAGTTGTGGAAGTCCATGAAGTGGAATCTCTTTCACTTCACAAAAACTAAACTCTAAAGTCAACAAATTTCTTGATCTCAAGGAGGGAACTAACTCTGCACACCTGATGCTAAAGAATTGCAAATATAATCGCAATAGAGAGGACGGAAGCTGCAAGAGGTTTTCTAGGTATAGGTGAGACAAAGTAAGCTCTTCCAGATGAGAAAGATCAGCCAACTCTGAAGGTACAGGGACGTTTAGCATATTTAACTCTAACCTTTTCAGTCTAGATAACCTCCCAATCCACCTTAAGTTGCATCTTGTGAGAGGAGAGCCATCACTTAGTAGTAGTTCAACCAAATTAGTAAGGTTCAACAGATTAGGGACAAAGAGCAATGACTCAGATTGAATAAGTAGATGGGTCAAACTTGTGGGAAGCTCTGGCAACTCGTCAATCTCATGACAATATCTTAAATTTAGTGTTTGGAGTTGATGAAGCATGTTGATTGTCCTTGGAATTCTGCAAATACGAGTTTGCTCCAAGTTTAGGATTCTTAAAAATGACAATTCTCCGATTCCCAGAGGAACTTCACCTTTCAATCCTTGATGCCCAGAGAGATCCAACTCTTCAAGATTTTCCAACATGCTGATGCCACTAGGTAATCGCCAACCATGATGCTCCCGAGAACATGATCCTTTTCTTGAAAAACGCAATACACATAATGATTTTAACTTTTCGATAGGGTCGGGAAGTTCTCTTATCCTTGTGTCTGTTAGAAGAAATGACTCAAGTTTCACCAGTTCATTGATGGAGTTTGGAAGTTTGGTAATGCCCGTACGTGATAAGTCTAACTCTATCAATGATGTTAAATTCCCAAGTGAGCCTGGAAGTTCTCTCAACTCTTGAATTTTTTATTAATTGTCTAAGTTAGCATTAGCAATGCTATGTAGAACAACCGATATCCACGTGAAATAACTGGCATTCATGTCGGACAAGTGATCGACTTTTCAAAATTGTAGTATTCAAGTGGGTGGAAAAAAAAAAAAGTTATGGTACTCAAGTGAATATGGTACGAAAGTTATGATACTTGCACTATTTTTACCTCTTTATTTGTGCTTAAGCAAAAGCAAAAAGCAACATTTTGCTTTCTTATAAAATTCAAAAGACTAATACCACCAAAAATCCTAAATTGGTATCTCATGCCACGTATAAACCAAAGTAGTCTTTATGTTAGAAAAACTCTCAAACTAGTATAACTATACCACATTTGCCTCGAACTAATATTTTCATCATAAAAAATCTTAAACCGATACACCCGTGTCACCTTTACCCCATATTGACGTAAATCTAGGAATTTTTGCAGGTAAATGTAATGGCACGGGTATACTAGCTTACGATTTTTCGACACAAATTAATTTGGGGTAATATGTGACACAAATGTACCCACTTTTTGGATTTTTTTAGACAAATTAATTTGGGGTAATACGTACCGGTTTGAGATTTTTTGTGAAACATTAATTTATCAGTTTGGGGTTTTGACATTAACCCAAATTTTTACCTGAAGTTCAAAAGATTATAATAGAAAACTTATATGTTAATTGACTTATTAAAATTGTATATCGTGAAAATTCCAAGTACTACGACTTAGAAAAAATCATCACGTACCTGCTGTGAGTCTTCATCCTTGCCTTCACCTACATGCAGCTTCCCCAGGGATGATCTTATTTCTTGTAGACCTTGAATATTTTTAATCTCCCTGCATCGGCGGATTTCTAAAATTTTCAGCATCTTCAGATTTGATATGTTAGGCAACTTTCGGAGATGATCACAGTCCGAAAGTGTCAAACTTATCAAGGAGGTTAACTGGCCGAGCCCTTCGAGGTTCCGTATTTCGCAGTGAGATATATCTATTATCTCCAGGGCTCCTAGCTCTCCAAGCCCTTCAACCTCTCTAACTGCAGAGTGTGAGAGTCGTAATTCGTTCAAACTTTTCAAACA
This sequence comes from Eucalyptus pauciflora, assembly GCA_007663325.1. Taxonomy (NCBI): domain Eukaryota; kingdom Viridiplantae; phylum Streptophyta; class Magnoliopsida; order Myrtales; family Myrtaceae; genus Eucalyptus; species Eucalyptus pauciflora. Next base: position 4,543,226 of record VMYD01000067.1, read on the forward strand.
TTGGACGGTCGGCAATCCTTTCAATGACAAACAGCCTCGAACTGACAAGAATGACAGTGTTGATGGAAGCTGCTGTATTCTCCTGAGGTTTGCACCTGACACGACAAGTTTTGTGAGCTGAGGGAGACATTCATCCCTCAAGCGAAGGTCCGTGATCCGTGAATGAGACAATTCCAACACCTTCAGCCTCAGAAACCTTTTGGGCCAAAGAAAGGAGAGAACCACCCCCCTGGTCAGGATGGAATTCATCACCCTCTGCGTTGAGGGTAGTTTTAGTTCCTCGGGATCTTCATCTCCAAGGCAAAACTCTTCCAATTTTGTCAAGTTGTCAATGAATGGCACAGCCTTCATGCTCCTAGAGATCACACGCAAGCGAGTCAAACTAGAGGGTAGTATTGGCAATGCTTCAATCCTGTCGCACTTCAGTAAATCGAGGGTCTGAAGACAGCAAAGTGACTGGATGCACGGCGGCAAGCTAGAAATACGAGTATATCCTAGAACCAACATTCTCAGAGATTTCAATTCCCCGACATCACTCGGAATGTCCCCTTCCAAGCTCCTACATCGCAAGGCATGCATCTCCTCGAGGTTGGTTAGCCTTCCAAAATCACAAGGGAATTCTCTTGTGAAACAGAAGTCCATTTTCAGTACTTTCAAGCCCCGCAGGTCAGTGATCGAACCTGGCAAATTGCAAATACCTGTCCCCGATACATCCAGCTCGATCAATGATCTTCCCAAATTGCCAATTGAGTCTGGAAGCTCCCCTAGACAACGGCAGTTTCTCAAAGATATTTGCTTCAGTTGCACCAGCTCTCCAATTGAATCAGGGAGTTCAACAATTTTCGCACCATCCAGCAAGAGCACTGAAAGAGCTTCCAGCTGACCCAATGATTGGGGCAGCCCACTCAGAGAGAAGCAATTAGAGGCACTGAGAATTTTAAGTTTCTTCATATTGGCTAGGGTGCTGGGAATTTCCTTTATAGAGGTTCCATCAATTAGAAGTTCTTTCATTTCTTTCATATCATTAAGTTCTTTTGGCAACATGCTGAGTTCACTGCAGAACTTCAAATTCAGGGTGACTAAGAACTTTAGATGAGCAATTGAAGCATCAATCTTCACAAGTCGAGAACAATGCTCAAGAATCAATATCTCCAACTTCTCAAAACCAGAGAAATCAGGAGTAATCAGTAGGTCGGTACACCCCGTAAGGTTTAGAATTCTCAACTGTGGCATCTGCAAAACAACAGAAATGTCTAGATAGAGTTGACATCAAATTGAATCAAGCCAAAAAATCTCTTCATAGTTACCTTGATTTGACTCCACCCTTTCCAGTTATGCACAACCTTACTCCATGATAAATCAAGAATGACTAGCTCTTTTAGATGCAGATCACAAGCTCCAAATGTCTCAGGGCACACTTGCCAATCAAGCCACCTTAAATTCGATAGGGAATTCTTAGAGTCTCCTATGATTCTGGCTTTACCCAAATTGAGATACCTCAGGCCTGGCAGAAGTTCAAATTCTTCACATGTAAAGCAGTCATGGAAAATATTATTATACTTGAGATCGAGAGCTTGGACCCTTTTAGTTCCCTGCAAATGAAAGAACAGTTAAATGCAAAAATATCATTCTCACGTGCCATTAGACGTCCATCTGCTCTTCATTAAGTGAATTTTATTTGACTTGCTCAACTCAAGAAATCATTATCACTCGCGGGCGTACCTTCCTTTCCTTCAACATGGATACTGCATCCGCATGATCCCATAGCCTACTGCGCCTTTCAGGCCTTTCGGGATCTTCATTCTTGACGATTTGCTGACAAAGATTTCTCAGCTTATTATGCATCCATAGTTTATTATTTTCTCCAACTTGCACCAAAGACATGTCCAGCAAAACGTTGATTCCTTGAAGAGGATCATAGCCGCAAGCACACCACATGGAAAAAGGGTTGGCAATATCCTTTCCAACAAAGAAACATGCTATATCCAGTAATATTTCTTTGGTCTCATAATTAAGAAACTCAAAGCTTGCCATCAACACGCGTTCAACTGGATCGACATGCTTTCTCATTATCTTCAAGGTATGTTGCCATAATGTTGTGGGCATTGCGAATAAAAGAGGAGCTAGAACCTCAATCGCTAAAGGAATTCGTCCAGTTACAGATATAATTTCATCAAACAGAGAATCATATCCCTCTGGGGATTGCAGGACATGAGAAGCATGCCTCTGAAAGAGAAAAAGAGCTTGATCAGGTTTCAGAGGTTTGACTTCATATCTTTCTGCCACTTCAGGGACATTAATAAGACCATAATCACGCGTGGTCACAATGATCCTACTTCTTGGACCAAACCAACTGAGCTTCCCAATGAATGGTTCAAGTTGATCATAATGACCGACATCATCAAGGATAATAAGAACTCTCGTGCTATGAAATCTATGTCTGATGATGTGTGCACCTTCTTCACAAGTAAACATTGGGCAGCTTCGCTTTAGCAGGTCGGAAATTAACTGATTTTGCAAAGACTCGAGTCCTTCAGATTGTGTGAACCTCTCTCGAACGTCCTCAAGATAGCTACAGCCATCAAAGAGAGAAGCGATGGCTTTATAAACAACCTTTGCAATAGTTGTCTTGCCAACCCCACTAGTGCCATAGATTCCAACTACTCGGACATCCCCACCATGTAACCCAACTGATTGTCCATCTCTATAGTATACGCCAAGCTTTGTCATAACCATTTGTACTTGATCCTGAATTCCAACCAAATTCTCCCCAACATCCCGCTTACCAAACAGTTGCAGCACATCTAAGAGGAGTTGCTTTAGAAGCTTGTAATTAGACCTGCTAAATTTGAATTAGGGATAGGAGTAGCAATTAAGAAACAAGATGGCAGTTGGAAAGAGAAAACCAGAAAGGAGTTAAATTATACACTCAATTGGGCCGGCGGAACTAAGCAATTCATGAAAAGAGCGAAGGACAGATAGGTTTCGTTGCGTGACCAATAATCATGTTAGTGTAACGATGGCAGACGGCATGTTCACTCAAAACCATTCTTCTCAGTGTCAGAAGACTATGAATACTATATAGATAAGGTCCTAAGAAAAAATCAAGTGAAATCAGCTAAATCGAATTACCAAGAATTGTTGTCTGCAGAGTAAAATCTGTCCCGATCCCCAAGCTCACGAAGAGCTCTTCCCCATGCATCGATTGTCCTGCCATCCATTCCCTTCATCTCGTGCTCCTTCAAGGATATTTCAAAAGAACCCCTGATGAGTCGCACATCCAAGGGATCTACGTCATAAAAAATGGGAATGATCGTTCGGCCATTAGTTCTTCTGCACTCCAGCATTAGACCCAACTCCACGAGGCAACTTTTGGAGGAAGCGTAGCCTTTGGAGATGATTGGAATCAATACATTGGATCGCTTGATCACTTCAACTAGGTCTTCCCCTTCAGGCAGCTTTTTGCCTTCTCCAAAGACCGAGATCCCGGATCTCGTGAGTTGAACCATTAGGAAGTCTATAAATGCATCAGGGATGTCTGGTCCTCTGTTGAAACTCAAGAAAACACCCAACTCTTTCTTAGCGAAGGTAGAGATCGACGAGGAGGATCCTACCTGTAGAAAAAGAAAGAGGTTCAAGGGACTCAGCTCAATTAACATAATTCAGATGGGAAGCATAAATTGACACCACGCACCTCCTCGCTCGCTGTATCCGCGCCGTCCCGCTCCGGCGTTTCCGACAGGAGGGAAAAGGCGGAGAGAGCAATCCAAACCGCCAGAGCCAAAGCATAAGTCTCGATCCTCGGATGACGAAGTGCTAAACACCCAAGCATGCCCATGCTGAACCCTCGCAGCAGCTCGGCCGCGCCGGTGTACTTCCACCAAGGGCGGACACAGAACACCAATAACGCGACCCAGACCGCGAAGAAGGAAGCCAGCGTCTCCGCGCTTCGGTCCCTTAACACCGTGGAGAAGGCCAAAACCAAAAGAGCTGACACCATCAGCTTGGCCAGGCCTGCGTTCCTCCTCCTGATTCGGCCGTGTAAGGCGGATACAACCACCCAAACCGCGAGCGCCAACACCAACCACTTCACCCCCGGATCAAGCAACGTAAGACGCACGGCCGCGACCGCGACCGCCATTTTCACAAGCATGGACAACGATTGAGGATTAATCTCTCCCTCCCTCTCTCTCTCTCTCTCTCTCTTCTCTCTCTGGGTATCGTGCGGGCATCTAAAAAGAGGGGATTGCTTGGTTGCAGAAATGGGAAGAGACGGTCGTTGACTCGGACTTCTCTTGCAAGTCTTCGTCCCCAGGGGGGTCATAAAATAAAATAAAATAAAAAAACTAAAGTAGACTATGATTTATGCGAAACCCAACGATTAATGCATAGGTGTGAATGTGCCGTGATCTAAGCTGTTCTTTTTCTTTTTCTTTTTTCAAATAATATTTGAGATGGGTTTTTTCCAGATTCTGTAGGACTGAATTTACACCTCTCGTCTTCTTTTTTTCCGGTACACAGACACAATCACCTTATTTCCATATGATGCTGGGTAGGCTCATTTAGGCTTAGCCTCACCAAGCCAATTGACTTACAATCTATTTGTTAACTTGGCTAATAGTGATTAATTCTATTTTTTTCATTTTCGAAAATAATAAAAAAAATCCGTTTGATAAATTTGTTGTTTCTGAGAATAAATTTATTTTCGATAATAGATTTGGAACAAAATTAAAAAAATGAAAGAAAATTGCTTCCGTGTTCCAAGAAACAAATCCATAATCAAGTCCAGTCATTTTTCTTTTCTCTCTTGTCTTTTCTTCTTTTCTTCTTCTCTCTTCTTCTTCCTCCCAGCCGGTCACCGGCCATCGACATTGACACTACCGTTAGTGATCGCTAATAATTGGTTGGGTAAAGTCTGACAAGCTCGCCAAAAGCTCGCTTGGCCACCGTGACCGCAAGCCTTGGTCTCGCCCAATATGGGTAAGGTCGAGCCTCGCCGGTGAACAGGCGAGGCTCGCTAGACCTCACCCAACTGATGGCTGAAAAAAGACCAAATGAAAAAAAAAAAAAAAAAGAGAGAGAGAGAAAAAAGAAAAATATAATAAAAGTATTAAAACTTTAAAAGAAAAAAATTGAGAATTCTACCAAATGTATTTTTATTGCGAGAATAAAATTTTGAGCAATTACTAAATGCCTTCAAATGTCAAAATAATTGTCCCTAGGATCAAAATAAAAAAGAACCATTTATAAGCGAAAATTATTCTAAAAAACAAAATGATTACCAAGTGCACCCTTAGTTGTCGCCATCTAAACCTCAAGACAAGCCCCACAATTCCCTACCAAACTTTTCTCCTAGGTCGAGTCGACGTACAAGGATGATGCTGCATGACCTCAGGGTATCTCTCGCATGTTTCTTCCCTTGAACCTTTTAAAGACTTGATCAGTCTCAAAAAAATAAAGTAGACTATAATGTATGTGAAACTCGAGGATTAATACATAGGTGGTGCAAATGTGATCTAAGCTGTTTTTTTTTTCTTTTTCTTTTTTCAAATAATATTCAAGATGGGTTCTTTCTAGATTCCGTACCACTGAATTTACACCTCTCCTTTTTTCCAATACGTAGACACAATCACTTTAATTGGTTTCATAATTGTGTAGTCTCTTCAATTTAGGGTACGTTTGGTAACATTTCTGTTTAAAAATTGTTCTAGGGAACAGAAATAGAAAAAAGTGTTTCTGTTCCGGGAAATAATTTTTGAACAAAAAAACGCGTTTGGTAAACTTGTTCCGGGAATAAAAAATGAACAAAAACACGTTTGGTAAATTTGTATTCTTTTTTTTTATTTCTTTTAATTTTTTAATATTTTTTCTTTTTTTTCTTTCTTCTTTCTTCTTTCTTTTTTTCTTCTTTTGGCCAGTCGCCGGCCTTGACCATGGTCAAGGACCAGCCGACGAGGGCCAGCAGCCTCGCCTAGCCACGGCGAGGCGCACTCGGCCTCGCCTGGGGCCGGTGATGCCTCGGCGAGGTCGCCGACCCTCGACGGCGTCACCGGCCCTCTTTGGCTGGTCGCCGGCCATGGCCGAGGCCGGTGACAGCCAAAGAAAAAAGAGAAAGAAAAAAAAAGAAGAAAAAGAGAGGAGAGAGAAAAATCTGTTTTTAATTTTTGTTCCAGAAACAAGAAACAAGTTTTTCTTGTTTCTTATTTCTGTTCCAAAAGTGTTCTTGGAAACAAAAAAATAGATTTGGAACAAAAACGCAAACAAATGCGTTTCTATTCTTTTTTTGTTCCCTGGAACAAAAAAATAGAAATTTTGTTCCCTGGAACAAAAAAAATAGAAATTTTGTTTATATTAAAAAAAAAAAAAAACGTTAACAAACAGCCCCTTAGACACAAGCCTGTTCCGGCTACCCTTCAATTTAAACTTTTGCTATTTGGAAAATAAGAACTAGCTCTTCTTCGTCATTGCTTTTATAGCAACTTATCTACTCCTCGTCACTCCTATCCTAAAGACTCATTTTTGTGGTGAATTCATCATCATCATCATCATCTTATCATTATCATTATCATTATCATTATTACTATTACGATTACTATTACTACTATTTTTTTTTTTTTTTTTTTTGGAGATAGGAGGAACCAGCTTGCAGCCGACAGCCGCGCCGTAAACCCACTGGTGATGCTAGCGCAAGACCCACCACCACGGCGTCAAGCTTAATACACCTAGCTACTCACGCCGGGATTCGAACCCCTCCCCCTCTTCCCAATGGGTCACAGGAGCCTATCCAGCGGAGCCACCACGGCCGGTGGTTACTATTACTACTATTACTACGTGCAATACACCAAGTCTCCTATTTATCGTATCAAAGAGTTGGCAGCCATTTTTCTATTATGCATGAGTTATTTTTACATGGAGTATGTAAGAGTAAGGGTATCTAAAAAAGCACTAAAAATCATGATGTAAAAAAATTATACGCGCTAAGGTACCTTACTATTGTTTTGTAAGCATTATATAAAAGATATATATTTTTGTCAATCCAAAATAAATGAAATTTAATAGTCATTGCAAATTGCGTTAATATCACGAAAAACCTAAACTGATACACTTATAACAAATTTACTCCAAACTAATTTTTTTACCACCGAAAATTCTAAAGTGATACACCTATAATAAATTTACTTTGAAATTATTTTTTTTATCACAAAAAACCCCCAAAGTGGTACATATGTAATAAATTTACTTGAAACTAATTTTTCTACCATAAAATCTCAAATTAGTACATTTGTTATAAATTTACCCGCCATCTATTAAAACGGATTAATACTCCAAAAATCATAAACTGATATAACTTTGATAAACATAGGGTAAAGTACAACCCTTAATTGCCACATATCATCCGACTTAGCAATTTGACGGTAAAATTTAATAAAAACTAACGAATGGTAAATTTATTACGAGTGTACTAGTTTGATTTTTTTTGTTGTCAAAAAATTAGTTTTGGATAAATTTATTACAGATGTATCACTTTGGGATTTTCGGTGATAAAAAAATTAGTTTGAAATAAATTATGACAAGCATACTGATTTGGGATTTTGGTCATTGCCAAGTTCCAGTGTACCTTTATTAGAAGTCGGCCATGAATGAATATATCTATAGCGTTCCACAGCCAAATAAATGTCTTTCAACGTACGACATTCATCCATACTCTTTCATACTTTAGGAAACAATTGAGCGTTAGGGACCGCAGCTTGTTCGCACCACTTTTTGGATGATGCGTCTGCATGAACTGCAGTGGGATATAGTAGCTAGTCAATTGGTGATTTATTTAATTACTGGCCATCCTTCCAACATGAAATGGGGAGGTGTGTGGTTCGAATTCCCACCTTCTTGGGGGGTTGGGAAGGGGACGATTTAGTTTCAAGTGTGGGTTTTGACTCTCAGGCATTGCAATGAGGCACGACAAAAGTCTGAGAGTGAGAATTAGAGTAAGAGTAAAGTAAGGCCGAAAAAAAAATTGGTGATTTATTTAAATAAGTGACCTAATTCGTGGTCAATAGCACGGGTTTGCAGATTTTCGCTTTTAAGTGCTGGCTGATGAAAAAGCCCCATGAACTCAAGTTTTTATCAGAAGTTGGTTTGGAAGTAATTTAGGTTTGACGGTTCAAAAGTGGAATATCTTCCTTCAGATAATGGGAAAAGTACAAATATAAACCGATATCAATTCATTCCCAAACTTTTTAGTTAGAGCAATTTAACCATAAACATTTTCTTATTACTATTTATTTAGTTCATCTAGCATGGACGCCAACATCTTACGTGACACGGTTAATACTGACGTGAAATTTTTATTTTTAAATAATTTTTCTAATTTTTTTATTAATTTTTCTTCTCTTTTTTCCTTCTTTTTTCTTCTTTTCTCTTTTTTTTCTTTTTTCGTTATTACCCTTTGCCAGTCACCAACTAGTGAGGGCGAGGGCAAGGGCTAGGTGAGGTCACCCTTCGCCAGATCCAACGAGAGAGGACCCTTGCCTAGCCCTGGGCGAGTTTGAATCAAAAGCAAGAAAGATCGTCATTGTTCATTTCTTACCAAGATTCCATTTAGGCGCCCGGCGTTTTCACGGTTCTTAGGCGGAGGCCGCAATCTCCATCTCTGCATTACACGAACACACAAACTGAGAGAGAAAATCTTTGTGCCTGAAGAAGCAACTATGAGTGGAACAACGAGTCACTAGACTTAAGATGTGCGCCCAAACTCAAAAGCTTACGCAACAAGAGTTCCAAATTTGATTCGAGAACAAGTACAATTTCTAAAGACGCATTGTTGAAACCAGATTGAACTATGTTGGGGGATTGGAATGTGCCCAACAGAGTATAGGACCAGACCTAAAACTAATAGAAAATGAGGAGGAGTGGAAAGGGAAAAGTTTATGTATATTCATTGAATTGTGTACAATTACAACGATCCACTGATAGCTTAAGAATGAAAAGAAAATAAGGAAATAATATACAAAGAATTATAATTTCCTATTCACTGAATCAATTACAAATTCACTGAATTAATTAGAATCGGCGCCACAATCAGGATGTTCAATTATATCTTCAACACTCCCCTCAAGCCGGTAGCCTGTAGATGTCAAGGACACCTAGCTTGCTTAACAAGTATGCATGTTGTCTCTGATATAGTGGCTTAGTGAAGATATTTGCTAGTTGATCCAAAGTTCCAAGTCCCTTTGTTACAAGAACTCCCTTTGTGATCTTGTCTCGAGTGAAATGACAATCAACTTCTATATGTTTTGTTCTTTTGTGAAATATTGGATTTGTTGTCAATTTGAGTGTAGCATCGTTATCATAAAATAATTCAGTTGGTCCACTGACCTGTAATCTAAGGTTTGAGAGTAATCCTCGAATCCAAACTACTTCACAGGTAGTTTTCGCCATAGCTCGATACTCCGATTCAGCTAATGACAATGATATAGTTGACTGCTTTTTCATTTTCCATTTGATGCAGAAACCAGTAATAGATCTTCTGGTCATTGGGCAAGTGGCATAATTTGTATCACAAAATGCTGTTATCTTCATATTGCAATCACAAGATAAGAATATTTCAAGTCCTAGACATCCCTTAAGATATTTCAAAACTTTCAGGGTTGCATTCATATGAGATTGTTTCAGACTATGCATAAATTGGCTGAGTATTTATACTGCATAACATATATAAGGTCTTGTCACAGTAAGGTATACCAATTTCCCAACAAGTCGCTAATATCCCGATGGATCTTTTTGAGCAATGGATCCTCAATAAATGAAGAGGAACTCATATCATACTCATGAGTAGTCAGCCTGTTGTTCTATTCAATCTGTATGACAGCTGGCTTACATCCTAACAATAATGTTTCTGAAATGATTTCTAGGATGAATTTCCTTTGGCTAAGATTGATACCTCTATTAGAACGAGCGATCTCAATGCCAAGGAAATATTTGGGAAGTCCCAAATCATTGATATGAAAGGTAGAGTGCAAATATTCTTTGAACTTGGCAACATGAGAGTCATTATTTCCTATAACAAGTATATCATCAATGTATATCAGCAAATAAATTGATGAATTACTTGCATTCCATGTGAATAGTCATGTTTAGAATGCTGAAATCCTACATTGGTTAGTGCAACAATGAATTTGGAATACCATTGTCTGTATGCTTGTTTCAATCCATAGAGGGATTTGCGTCGATGACATACCTGAGACTCTCCCTGTTTGCATAATCCCTATGGAAGCTCCATATATATTTCTTCATCTAAATCACCAAGAAAAAAGGCATTGTGGACATTCATTTGGTGCAGCTGCCAATTACGAATAGTGGCAATGGATAGGAAGGAGCGGACAGTGACTTCCTTTGCAACGGGAGAGAAGATATCATGATAATCAAAACCTTCTTTTTATGTAAATCCCTCAGCCACCAATCGAGCTTTGTAGCATTCAACAGATCTATCTGCCTTAAACTTGATTTTATAGACCCATTTATATCCGATCGGTCTCTAGTGTGGAGGCAGTGGAACAATGTCCCAAGTATGATTCTCCATTAACGCATTAAGCTCTGATTCCATTGTGCGTTGCCATCGAGGATCATGCGATGCTTCATGAAAAGAAGATGATTCCTATTCTTCTGAGAGACGGCTAACGCAACACATGTGTTCTGGTGACAACCGATTAAAAGAGACATATGAAGAGATAGGGTATTTGGTACCTGGAGAATGCAACGCTGAGCAAATGTAGTCGTTGGTCCTTGTAAGTGGGCTCATTGTCGTCTAGAACGCCCGGGTGGATCAACTACTATATGATTAGGTGCTGGAGAAGTTACTATATGGTCAGGTGAAGCCGTAGCTGTAGGAACTTCCTCAGATAACACCCATGATATTGCTAGGGACCCACCTTCAGATGATGCTGGAGAAATAGATAGCTCTTGTGGAACTAGTATGGATTGTTCTAGGACAACAAATAAATATTGCAAAGCCATTGATAAGTCTTCTTCACATAGAAAAGGGCGTCAACCTTCTGATGACGAAGTCACAGAAGATATTATATCTTTGAAGGGAAAGATATCCTCATGAAAAATGACATCCTTGCTTATCTGTAGAAATTTCCATGACTATATCCTTTCTGAAGTAGATGGTATCCCATGAAGACACACTGAGTAGCACAAGGACCCATTTTATCCATATGACCCACATTTGTTGCATAACGTAAACAACCAAATACTCGAATATGATCATTTTCTAGTTGTTTGTTGTATAGCATCTCAAAAGGAGTTTTACCACCAAGAATTCTAGTTGGCATACGATTAATTAGATAAGCAGCTACGACCACACAATCTCCCAAACAATACTTAATGCACAAGCTACTTCTAAGAGATGTCTATGCTTACGCTCAACAACTCCATTTTGTTGTGGAATGTAAGTACATGAACTTTCATGGAGTATCCCATGTGAAGACAGAAATTTGATGCAATCAGAAGTGAAGAATTCACGCCTATTATCTGTAAGAATTCATTGTACAGATTGATCGAAATGATTTTTGACTAACAAAATGAAATTCAATAAATGAGCAAAAGTTTGAATTTTTGATTGCATAAGATAGACCCAAGTGCCCCATGTATAATCATCAACAATCGTAAGAAAGAAACGGAAGCCATCATGATGATGGGTATAATAAGGACCCCAATTTCCATATGAAGCAATGAAAATGGTTGGTCAGCTCGAGAAGTACTTATAGGAAAAGATGCCCAAGACTGTTTAGCTAAGGGACATACTAGATATTTAGGATGTGGAAAACAAGCACTATGACCCAATCTCTAATGAAAAATGATATTTTTATTTCTACTGATAGCATTACAAGAAATGCTTTTATTTAACAATTCTAAATCTCCCGATGAATCAATCTAGAAATATAGTCCTTGTACAATACTACTCAAGCCCATCAGTTTGCTAGTTGAATGGTCCTGAAAAAAAAAATTGTCGGAATTGAATATAGCATGACATAAATTATCTATGCAAACCTTTGGAATAGAGAGTAGGTTGAATTCAAAATCAAGAATGTATAGGACATTCTTGAGGACAAAGTTCAGACCAAGATAAACAATTCTAATCATGGTAACATAGATGAAGTTTCCATTTGGAAGACATACTAATATGGGGGATTATGAACCTTTTTTTTTCACATAAGAAAATAAATGCTTATTGCAAATTATGTTGTCACTAGCCCCCTGTATCGATTATCCTTGCATTGACTGAAAAAGAATTCTCCTTTTAAAGAAAGGTACCTGAGGCCTTGCGCTTTTATTATTGGTTTTCAGCTGATTTAGGATCTAGACAATATGTTGATACTAATCCTAAGTAATTATCCATTGTGCCTTGTCAGTCCTTTTTGTGGCAACCTAATAAGCTGAGTATTCTTTTTTGTTTTTATCAATAGGCTTTCTGTGCAATTTCCAACATGTCTCAACAGTATGATTTAGGGTTTGCAATATTGGCAATATTTATTTTTTGAATTTACCATTTTGCCCATCGACCTTTCCTGATGATGCTGAATGAAGTGAGTCGTAGGATCCCTTGTAAGCAAGAGTAGATGTGGCCTGATAAGGGCCCTCCGATCCGATCAAGTTTATGGGCAATCCTGAATCGTTGATTGCCGCATGCGATCCTGAGCTGTCCATCATGCCGCACGATCTTGAGCCGTCCATCCCCATATGCTAATCCATATCGTTCGTTATCAAGCGACGATCCCAGCCATTCACGTGTGGAACCCTAGGGTTCTCTTCGATCCTTCTTCTGGCCAAAGCCACAGAGCCCATTTTGGATATCCGGCGACTTCGAGAACTAAGCCACTTCCTACAATAGCCGTCGAGTGAAAAAGCCACGAGACTCATGCCTTCTTCCCCTTGGGGGTGCTCAGCTGCGGCAAGACGCTAACTTTCTTCTTGGACAGCCAATTGATATATGTGACCGAGCGACAATGGAGGGTCCATCACAAGAATTTGGGATCTAAACGCCGAATAGGACTCTTTGAGGATGAGTAAAAATCTTGTGGATTTTTCTCATTCTTTGATTTCCTTATACTGCCTCAGTGTGCTCTCGGGTCCTTGCATGCGTTCTTTGGCCTCCTCAAGTTCATTCCATAGGGCAAAGAAGCGGTTGAAGCAAGTGGTAACCAAGCGGTTCCCTTGCTTCATTTCTGTCAACGCTTAGGTGATTGTGAAGAGTTTGGCTCAGTCGAGGCGCCAACAAATCTCTCTAATATTGTCCCAGAACCACTTCGCGTCTTCAGTTGGTGGGAGTCGAGCCACAATGTCAAGGGCGAGACAGTTGCTGATCCAGGTACATACTGACTGGTTGCATCTCCACCAGTCTCTCTGGTTGCATTCATTGACAGAAAGGAGACGATTTGTCAAGGAAGACATCCTTATATTTGGCGACAAGCGCCTACCGGAGATCTCGAGCCCAAGTTGTATAATTGTCCGGTCCAATGAGTCGGAGGTTGATGAGACAAAGTTTTGGTCCATTGGTCAGCGAAGAATAAAAGGGATTGCTTGATTCGGGGCAGCCGTCACCGCTGATGGGGAAAACATGTGGCATGAATCCGGGCAAGTAAATCGGGTAGGGATTTGTCCCTGACCCGGTATGGATTAGAATCTGTGACCTAGATTTGGCTGACCTGAATCCCCAATTGGGTCGCTCTCATCCAATGCAAGCAGCGGCAATCTCTATTGGGCTGATTTTCGAGGCCCAAAAAACTTGCTTCTCCATATGGGTGTTGGGCCCACGCCTGTCCTGGCCTAGTGCCCCACTAGGCTTGGACGAGGTACCAATGCACCGGCTAAAACACGATAGGCCACTAAGGCTGCGCATGACAATGCTTCTTGGCTAGGGATGAGTTTTTTTTTTTTTCAGAAATAGTTATTTTCTATTTCTATTCCGGGGAACAATTTCTAAGTAAAAGAACGCATTTGGTAACTACACAAAATTTCTACTATTTGAATAAAAAAAGAATAGAAATGCGTTTGATAACGCAACAGTTTCTTTTTTGTATTTATTCGTTTTTTATTTTTGCTCATGGATCGTCGACTGCCGCCGACCGTCACCGCCAACCGCCGTTGACCGTCACCGCCGACCGCCGCCGCACAGCCCATTGGCTGCCCCCTCCCACGGCCACCCGTCCACCCGACCGGTGACGGGCGGCAGCAATCGACGATGGCAGCAATCGACAACCGGCGGGCGGTGACCGGCAATCGACGGCAGCGACCGGCGGCGGCCAGTGGACAGCGGTGGCTCCAAGCAGTTGAAGGTAGCCGCGGCAAGAGAGAAGAATAAAAGAAAAAAAAAATTGACTTATTTATAGAAATTGTTCCCGGGAACAAAATCAATTTTTTTTTTATATATTTCTCATTTCTGCTCCAAATCTATTCATGGGCTAACTTTCTATTCCCCATAATAGAAAAACAATTTTGCGTTATCAAACGGGTTTCTGTTCTTATATTGTTCCGGGGAACAAAAGAATAGAAATTGGGAGAAACATAAAAGTTATCATGCGCAGCCTAATGGACCCAAGGATTTTGCGTGAAGTAGGAAGTTGATCCTCGACAAATGGTCGTTCCTCTTCGGGCAAGATGGTAACATCGACAACAATGGGGTTTGATATTGCGCAGTCTCCTCCGCTGAAGAACTCTCGATGTTCTTATCTTTTGCCGTAGTAAACAAATTTTGAATTCTTGATCGCTTTGCTGATTTGTTTTGAAGTTTAAGGACTGCAACAACACCCTAGGACAAAAAAAAAAAAAACACGAAGGCAATTCTGGATTTTGCTGAAGCCAGGCCAAGATGAAGAGTTACTTTGATACCATGACAGAAAATGAGGAGTGGAGAGGTTAAATTTTCTGTATATTCATTGAATTGTGTACAATTACAAGGATCCACTTATAGTGTAAGAATAAAAATGAAATAAGAAAATAATCTATAAAGAATCATAATTTTCTATTCATTAAATCAATTACAAATTCACTGAATCAATTAGAATTGGCACTACAGTCAGGATCTTCCATTATATCTTCAACAAAAACAAATGTGACGGCCCACCACCGTGATTCAACCTCAACCTCTTCGCATCCTGCTCCTGGGTGATAGTCGGCCTCCATCTGAAAACCGCTGCAATGACCGTCGCACCTCACTTGTACTCTCTCACTCTCCCCAAGAGGGTGCACGCATGTCCGTGCTCCACCCTCATCCTGCCATCCAAATAGCGAGTGGTCAATGCCAAAGGGTGGGGAGGGCATCCCGGCCTCACCCTCGGCGGCAGCCGTGACCTCTGCTGGTTGGCGATTGGCTAAGGGTAATAAGGAAAAAACAAAAAGAGAGAGAGAAAGGAAAGAAAATAAAAATAAAAATAAAAATCCCAAAAAAAAAGTATTTAAATATTACAAAATGCCAATGTTAGTGCTAGTTACGCCACGTAAGACGGCCACTGTCAGTAATTTCCAGTTTAAATTGGCAGAATAGACTAAATTGATATCAATGTGAAACTGTTTAAAATTAAATTGATCAAATTAAAAAATTTAGAACTAAATTAGTACAAATATAATAGATTTATAGCTTTTTTAGTACTTCTCCCTTCAAATAGCAGTACAAATAACTTATAGGGAAGATACATAATTTCACAATCATTGTTTTTCGGGTTCACCACGTTGCATCGCACTTCGACTACTTTCTATCCTCTATGATTGTCTTGCCTAAGTTTAGTCAAAAGCACAAAAAGACAGGACGAACAAAGGTCACACATATACATTGCAATAATTGACTTTATTATTCATTGGATATAGGTCGTACATAGTGAAAATCTTTCGGACATGAATTTGACGTTGAGTTTGCTTTATGATAGAGATAGATTAATTGGTAAATAAATAATGCCAGGGAGGTCTGCTTCCGGATTTTGTTAGCATAATAGTTTTGGATTATCGTAAGAATAATAACTTGTCATGAGCCATAAATTTTTTAAATAGTGAACTCCATAATAATTTATAATTTTTATTTTTATTTTTTATGATTCCAAATATACTATTACACACACAAACACACACACACACACACACACATGGTTAATACCTTGAAAAACCCAAACTGGTACACCTGTGTTAAATTTACCATAAACTATTTTTTTGACTACCAAAAACCTCAAACTAGTATACCTTTGACAAATTTACCGCAAACTGGTACACTTGTGACAAATTTACCCTCTGTTAGTTTTTGTTAAATTTTACAGTCAAATATTAAGTTAAATGACACGTGACGGTTTACTGGTATGCCAATTCGGGATTTTACGCTCCATTTGTCACAATTTACAATTTTTGTGTTTTTTTTTGTGTGGTATTAATCCAATTTAGTGGAGGGTATATTTGTCACAAATTTACCAATTTGGGGTTTTTTGCGATCGAATAAATTAGTTTAGGGTAAATTTGGTGAGGTCGAGCCCCGCCAACAACTGGGCGAGCTCAACCTCGCTAGATCTAAGCGAGGTCGAGCCTCGCCCACCCAACTAGGGCTCGATAGAGCCTCGCTCGGCTAGGTGAGGCTCGCCAGAGGTTGGGAGAGGCCTAGACAAGGCTCGACCTCGCCAGTGGCTGGGCGTGTCTTCGGCAAGCTCGTCGAAGCTTGCCCAAATCGGTCACCAATGATTTGCGGCGGTGGACGGCAATGGACGACGGCGACGGCAGCTAATGGCAACAGCAATGGAAGAAGAAGAGAAAATGAAGAAAAACAAGAAGGAAAGAAGAAAAGAAAAAATTTCGGTTGGCTTGATTCTAGAATTGTTCTTAGGAACAAAGAATCAACATTTTTTTTACTTTTCGATTCTATTCCAAATCTATTTTCGATAACAAAAAATTTATCAAACAGATTCTGTTCCAAATTTACTCTTAGGAATAAAACAACATAATTAAACAATATTTGGTCGGTTGTCAAACACGCCCTAAGTCAAGACTTGCTGGCATCTTGTGGGCTTGATCTGAAACGCCTACACATATTCATTCTTGTTGCTATACATCAACACATGCGTGCATAAGAGGGAACTTGTTGAATGTAAGAACACAGATCAATGCCTAAGCGTATCCACATACGAAACAGTAAGAACTGTGCTCTTCCGTCATAGTTTGTGACACGGCAGACTTAAAAGACACGTTCGCTTCTATTCCATTCCACCATGATCTGATGACCATCACTCTGTCAACTACAACCAGTTATAATCTTTGCGGGTTGTTACTTTTGCCACTATCTTGGAGGCATTTGCGAGTGTCACCATCCCCACTGCGGTCAAAACCACGCTTCACGCAGCCGCTGCCATCACTGTGCTTGAGTACTGGAGCGGTATATGATTTTGGCACATGGGCATCGCAATTGCCAAATCAACAGTTGACTCAGTTGCCACGGGCATATAGCATTTGAGGTCCGTGGCATCAAGGCTGTTGCAAGCCTCAAGTACAGGGGTAGTTTGTGATTCGGATGTACGGCAATTGCCATCGCCTTCACAACAATTGTTGCCATCAGAATCATCAACATGGACGCGGCAATTAACACAGTTGCCAAGGGAGCAAAGTCTGCACTCAGGATGTTCCACTCCATTGTGGTAGTCGCAAGTCTCAAATACAGGCGGCTTGTGATTTTGATATATAGCCATAGCCATCGCCAAGATCCAATCCAACTCTGCCATGGCTGTTGCAAGTCTTCAAAAATTGAATACTCTTATGCTCCTGCTCAGACAATGCAACGCAAGAACTTCAGTGATCTGTCAAAGAGAATAGACCGTTCAAGCTTAAGGAAGCACGGTAATTATTCAAGCACATGAGGTTATTTATACTGCAATAAAATGGTTTTATAACCGACCACAGTTCTAGCAATCCATAATTGGGTCTCTGTTGCCTAATGGTAGAATACAAAGGAACACAAAACAATTATGAGTTCAACCAGCAAGTATGTCTAATTGAAGATTTTCTGGGATGCAGTCAAATGTTTGCCTTTTAGAGAGACTCAACAATTCAGCTTTTTCCCGCTAACTTTGGCTGATGAATCCTGTTGAGCGAAGAATACAACTTAAAAATGAACTTCATATTTCTTGGAAGGTCAAAATCTGAGTTTGCAAAATTAGATCAATTCCTTTCCAAGATTAGATATTCTTACCACTTTGGAACAGGATCATCACCAAAGTAACACCCTTATACAATAGTCAGGCATGACAATTCCAAGGCTGTCCACATCTTTCCGGATGCCTAGCGCTGGATAATTACACTAGAGCGAAATTTAGGCAGCACCTGAAGCTTCTTGCAGTTACGCAATTCAAGCATTTGGAGATTTGAGAGGCAACAAATGCTCTCAGGCAAGTGAAAAATTCGGGTATATGATAATTTCAAAACTCTCAAAGAGGATAATCCTGCAAGATCACAGTCCATCTGAATCTCCAAATTCCAGCAGCGAGAAAAATCTATCTCTTCCAACTTTGGCAGATTTTGTATTGCTTCAGGAAATTTCCCTATGTGAGTAAATTCCATCTTTAGCACTTTCAAATTGTCCAAATGCTTGACTGAATGGGGCAATTCGTCAACTCCCGTGTTTGACAGGTCCATAAACTGCAGTTCCTTGAGCTTTCCAATGGATCATGGAATTTCAGTTAATTTCTGACAGCTCCTTAAAGATAGGCATCGAAGTTTCTTCAGTGACCCAATGGAAACTGGGAGGGTCTTTATAGCAGCTCCATCCAGTGCAAGATTAGAAAGAGATCGTAAGTGATCAATCTCATATATTTGTTCTAACCTTTCACACTTGCAAGCACTGAGAGTTTCAAGTTGTTCCATAGAACCTTCTCGGAAACGAATTGTATCAATAAAAGTCCCATCGATCACAAGCTCTATTAAAGCCTTCGCGAAACCCAGATCTGGCAACTGGTCCAAATTACAAGACTTCATATTTAAGGAAACTAAGCTGCTTAGATTGCTAATGGATGGGCTAATCAAGGATAATTTGGAACAAGCTTCCAGAATCAATCTTTCTAGTTTAATTGGAGCAGGGAATTCTGGAGATTCAAGTAACTCAGGACACCCCGTTAGGTTCAAAAGTTTCAATTTCTTCGCCTTCTGCAAATCAATGAGACAATAAAAGAGAATGAGTTCTTGAAAAACGTATGATTAACAAGATTAAAATAAATGTAATTTCTACCTCTCTTATCAGCTCCCAACCTCTCCAACCTTGATTTATCCGGCTCCATGACAGATCAAGAATGATCAAGTGTTCAACATTGAAAGAAGGAAGTCCCAAGGTCTTTTCAAGGCATATTTGCCAATCCAACCATCTTAAGTTTGCAAGAAGATTCTGAAGATTGCCTTCAATATTTGCACAGTCCAGTTTAAGGAACCTCAAATTCCAGAGAGGATAAAATGCTTCGCACGTGAAACAAACATCAGTTCCATGATCAAACATGAGTCCAAGGGCTTGAACCTTTTCAGTGCCCTGTGAATTAGACAAAAGTTAGCTGGATGAAAAAACCAACAAGAAAACCTGGTTATGATCATTTCATTTTCTCATCTGAGTTAAAATTAATGATTGTAAGATGAATAAATCAAAAAGAGCATCAACTTTGTCCACTCAAGGAATCATTTGTTGTCCTTTATTTACCTTCCTTTCCTTTAGCATGGCTAATGCTTCCTTGTGATTCCACAACCTGCTTCGCCTGCAAGGTTCTTCGGGGTTCTCCTTCCGTACTATGGCCCTACCAAAGTCTCTTAATTCGTCATGCATCCACAGCTCGTTGTTCTCTCCAACTTTCACCAAAGACCTAACAAGAAGAGCTTCAATGCCCTCGTGAGGGTAAAATTCACAGTCCTCCCACATGTAAATGGCAATTCTCTTATCTTTGCCAATAAAAAAACATGCTATATCCAGGTATATCTTTTTCTGATTTTCATCTAAATCTTCATAACACATCTTCAATACTTTTTCAACTTTCTTGTGAGGAGCATGTTTCAATTTCTTCAATGTATCTTCCCACACTTCTTTTGATTTTGAAAATAAGAAAGAACCCACCACTTCAAGAGCTAAAGGAAGCCCACCAGTAGCTGTTATAATGGCACTCGAAAGAGTATGGTCAATCTCTCTGACGAAATCCTTACCAAATGCATGCTTACAAAAAATTTTAAGAGCTTCACCTTCTTCCATTGCCTCAACCTCGTACTTTTGATCTGCTACTTTGACCTTTGTAAGAACATCTTGGTTTCTAGACGTCACAATAATTCTGCTTCCAGGACCATAATCCGTAAGCTCACCCGAAATCTGAACAAGCTGTTCAGGGTCACCCACGTCATCAAGAAAATGAGAACCTTCATATTGCTGAATCTGTGTTTGATAAAGAGCATAGCCTCATCAGAAGTACCGAAGCCTTGACTTCCCTTATTTACTAGTTGAGAAACTAAATTAATTCGCAAAGTCTTAAGCCCTGCCACCTGGGTATACCTTTCTTGAACATTCTTGAGATAGGCACAACCATCAAAGAGATGGTAGAGTCAGTTGTAGACAACCTTTGCAAGAGTAGTTTTGCCAACCCCAGGCATACCACATATTCCAACAACACATTTCTTGTGGCCAAATGTTTCAACAGCTTGTTCATCACAAAAATCAACATTAAGCTTCCTCATAACCTCTTCTACATGACGGTTGATCCCAACTAGATATTCAGTCACGACTAGGTCAGGCTTCTTTAAGCATTGCAAGACATCTGAGACGACTAGCTGTATAAGCTTGCCATGATGCCTGCCAATGTAAGTAACGAGAGAGAGCTATGATGATATGTACTAAAAATATGTACTAAAAAATGAATGGACAGTAGACAAGGAGTAAGATAGGGAAGATTGGCTTAAGACATGGCAATAAAATGTATGAAAACACAGAAGGCACCAGCTAAACCATAGTTGTTCATTTACTAAATGATATCAAAAGTCGATTTATCATAGCATTGGTTATAGGTAAGGATAACAGAAACTAGGATATTCTTCTAGAAGTCCTTTTATGGTCTATAACTGAATGCATATTTGGTGAAACTGTAAGAAAATCATGCCAAGACTAATCCCTTGGAGGGATTCAGTGGAGTATTGAGTATTGACTATATGATCTATGAAATAAGTAGCTTATTTTACTTAGATACGATCATATAAGTATCTGTTGTGTACCCCAGGTTTTAGTTAGATAGGAAACTCTAATCTATTGATCTAGAAGTGTAGAACAAACATTTTTGACATTCCTGCTTATACATAGGCTGCATAAAGTGGCGAGTTTTGAAGAATGGACACATTTAGGATGTTCAGAAGGCCCACAGGAAATCAGATACGACAGCATTATATGATTAAGAATTTTGGACTCTCTCTGGGGCTATTGTAGGTCTCACAATTCATGAATAGTGATCAGCTTAGCCTGCAACAAGATCTTAGACGTAACAATCTTTTCCATGAATGTATGGACTGGGAGTGCATTTTGCTCAAGGTAGAGCTATGTAGTATAAGACAAGAGCAGCAGAGATTGGATTACCCATCATTCATTTCAGCCAAGTTCAACCCTCTTACTTCTCCAATATCTCGGAGAGCCTTCTTCCACGCATTGATCCTCTCTCTACCAATTCCCTCATTCTTAACAAGTTCATAAAAGGACTTCCCAAAAGAACCCTTAAGGTGTTTTACATCAGAGCAATCGACATCATAGAATATGGGAATGATCATTTGCTCTTTGTTCTCTCTGCACTCTAACATTTGCTGCAGCTCCATGAGGCAGCTTTTGCTTGAAGCATAATCCTTGGAGATGATGGGTATGGCTATCTTCGACTGCTTGATCGCCTCAGTGAGTGACGGCTTGATCTTTTCTCCAACAGGGAGCTCTTCATTGTCTCTGAAAACATGGATCCCCTTTTCTGTGAGGCTGGTAAAGAGGCAATCTGTGAATCCCTTCCGGGTATCTGGCCCTCTGAAACTCAAGAAAACTTCGTAACTTCCCGAAAATGTGACAAAAGTCGGTGCAGATCTCAGCAATTCGCATGATTCCTGTCAAATCAAGGGACCAAACTTTATCCCGTAACATGTATATTCCTACCTAGAGGAGTTGAATGATTGTTTGCTCCTCATTAAAAGTAAAAAAAAAAAAAAAAAGAACAGAGAGAGAGAAATTGCCAAGTCAAATGACAATGCATAGCATAACACTCACATTACCGAGCGAAAATCCAAGGGCATCAAACATCTTTCTATTCTTAGAAGAGGAAAAAAGGAAAATCTCAAAGGAACTCAACAAAGGTTATCTCTTATTTCCAAGCATTTTCCGAACAAACTTATTAATTGGGAAAACAAATATACTAGATGATCGTTTAAGTTGAAGAGGTCCACCGAATGAATTAGGAAGATCAAACACATGCGAAACCAGTGTTCAAAGAACTAAGCTAAGTGCTGAAATTAGACATTGGATGCCGACACCAACCGCGTTTCTTCCGCCCTTTTTTCCTACGTATTCAAGGACCGCCGCGGTGATCGAAGCCAACTGAGCTTGGTTTGACTTCCGGAGAATGCACCAGAGCGCGACGAACAGGAACGCCAGTTTCAATGCACACGACGCCCACTCCATCTCTCTCTCTCAGAGACACAAGGCGCGAGCAGGAAGACGGGAAGAGAGAGTGGGAATACGATCGACAAAGTCAAACTCTTCTCTGGCCGGCGCGATCCTATAGACTTCTCCAGTTATGCGCACGGGAGTTTCTCCGTTGACTACGGGTATCATCAAGTCGACGGTATTGTGACTAAATCTCAGCCATCCATCGTCCAATCTTGTCACTTTTTACTCGTTTAACTAATCGCCGACCGATGGGACGCACAAAGTAATACGTTAGAAGCAATAGAGCTAATTTTCACCACGCCTCTATGACTAAAGCCACTCAATTTTCCATTGGATAGGCAAATAGCACTCTTGATGGTTTCGATATTTTCGTGCGTGTTTCCTTCAATCGAATTTCAAATTTACACTCGGTTGCTATTTAAAATACATGGAGAACGGCCTATTCTTCATCACTGCGCAGCATGTCCATTCTTGGTGCCTCCTGTCTCAACAACTCAATTTTGTGTTGAATTTTTTATTCGTTATTTGATTAGTCTAAAAAAGAAATCGTTCTTCTTATTATATCAAGCAAGTAATGATTTTGTTATGTTATTGATGAGACATTTTTACATTGAATATATAAAAATATATAAGAGTATCTAGAAGTACACCGAGAATAATGATGTAAAAAAATTATACGCATTAAGTCATGTGATAGCTTTCTTTTTGACACTTTATCAATAATATTAGACTTTTTGCAATCTAAAATGAATGAGTCGGATTTAAATTTAATTATACATTATTTTTTTTATTTTTTAAAATTTTGTCATTCGGAAATGTAATTGTAATTTTATTTTATAATTTTTTTACGATGGTATTTTTTATTTCATTTAGTCACCTCAACTTATGTATATCAAAGACAACTCATATAAAAAAATTCAATGATGATGTGCGCAACAACAGAAAAAAAGTTGATAAATATATAACTGTGTTAAAAAAGTTGCTTATACTAAAATTTTCTTGGACTTTGCTTGACAAGTAACCCATAAATTGACTCGACATGAAAAAGAAATTAACTAGGTCATGAACTTTATCTATATATGTTTTCGAGAAACTTTAAGGTCAAATTAACTGATTTTATGTAAGCGCGATCAGAAACTCCATTGTACATGCTCGATAATAAAATTAAATGAAATGTAAACACACTATGTTTCCAATAACTTGTGACATTTAAAGTTCTGTTAGTATATTGCAAGTCTAAAATGAATAATAAGTTAACTGTAATCTTGAAGTAATGAGAAATGTGAATTTAACACAAAATTTTATTTATTATTTTATTCACTGATCTAAATAATTTAATAGAATTAATTGTACTTCAAATTAGCATTTATTTAATAAGAAAGTAAATCGTTGGTTAGTTTCAATATATTTCTTTTAAATTAAGTGAATTTTGATGAAATTTGTCTATATTTGAAACACAATACTTTCCGTTTGGCTATTATTCGAAATGAAAACCAATAGACCATAGAAGTTTGGGAGTGACAAAATAAACAATATCGTTTGATAATACTCTTCTCTTTATTCAATTTGTGAAGTTTGAACTAAATAATATATAGAAACTTGGGGATGACAAATCAACAAACTAATGCTGAAATTTGAGTAAATCATTAAAAAAAAAAAAAAAGTGAAGTGTCACGCAACGAATACATGAAGAAACATCCTCTCAATTCTAATTCTAATTATGCAAAATTGATTTCTTTAGATGTTTTGGCCCTCCTAATCTGACTTTTATTTGATGTGTAACACTTGAAATCTTTCAAAAGGCATAAATAGTTTCCTGTGGAATAACGTTGAATTATTTTCACAAACTATTCAAAATTCAAGATTTTGAAAATGAAAAGTCATAAGTGCTTTAAAGAAAGTTACCACTCAGAATACTCTTAGGCTGTGTTTGGTAGTCGGATAAAATTCATGATAGGATATGATTTATCCTATCCTACGTTTGGTGTGCACTCAAGACATGATAAAGTTGGATATAATTGGGATATAGACAGAATAAAATTATCCGATGGGGGAAGTGAGATAAATGTGGATAGGATTTCTAATGTCCATAATAGGAAAGTTATTTTTCTTGAATAACAAACTTATTAAATTAATAAAATTGAAATTATATTTCAATATAAATAATATTTGAATTCTAATTTAAGAAATTAAAAAAATTATTTTTAATAAATCTTATTTTAATTTATGTATTCAACTTTAATTCTATCTTATAATAAACATTCAATCTATAAATTAAATATTTATATTTATTATATATTTTAGGTATTTTTGTATTTTAGGTATGTTAGTACAGTTTACTATTTGATAAAATTTTATTAAAGAATGATGAAAGGGGAAAAAAGAAATAATAATGAAAATAATATAAAAAAGAGGGAAAATAAAATAAAAATAAAAATAAGGAATAGTGTTACGAGAGATTTTCACCATCTCCGTTTATGAACATTTAAGTTCATTTATAATGATATGTCGTTTATATCAAAAAATTGATATGATGTGAACATATCCGACTTTAATACTACGATTCACCAAACAATGTACGAGATATAAAAAAATCCTAGGATTTCATATCTTATCCTATCCGGTCTTATCTCGATTAGAAATCCGGACGACAAAACATAGGAGTTGACTATTAAATATACTTTCAAGAGACTTATTCTTTTTGTCTGGTCCTATCCTATAACTCGTAAATATATTAAATAGGAGTTGACTATTAAATATATTAAATAGGACTTGACTATTAAATATGTCCTTTTTAACGTTGTCGTTAGCCAGTGTCCTAAAAGCCGTTAAGAAAGGGTATAAAAAGTCACGCATCCTAACCGTATTAAGCGGCAAATTTCCCTCTCTTCCATCTCTCTAGCTCAGAGACTCTGTTCACCGGTAGTTTAGTTTGGTACAAATGTCTGGCTTCAATTCAATTCCTCTCTCTCTCTCTCTCTCGCAATTCTCTTTCAGTTTCCATTTTTGAAGTTTCAACCTCTCTTGAGCTCGCGATTTGTGTATGTTCGAGTCAAGTCTATCGTTTCGTTAACCAATGTAAGTGCAAGTGTTTCGTTTCGGTTCTTGGTTTTCATGCTTTTGGAACGTTCGATGGTTTCCGAATTGTAGTTTGGTGGTCTGGAACTTGGTTTTGACGTCTCTTTCGCGTCTTGTGAGTATGGATGATGGATGATGAATAATCGTAGCATATGAAGAAGATGATTTCGTTAATGTCAGTAGACGATGGCGACGATTGAGGCATGATTGGTTTGGTGTTTCCTGCCCCCTGCAGCTGAACAGCAGGTGCATGGAAGCTGTTGAGATATGGCGCCCAAGGTGAAGGAGGATGAGAGACTCGAGAGGATTATCCGCGGCCTCTTGAAACTTCCCGAGAACCGAAGGTGTATTAACTGCAATAGCTTGGTATGATCCCTGTTTCTTTGCGATTTCGTCTCACGTTTCCTAATTGTTGAACCTGCTCAGTATGTCCACATGGATACCGATTGTGCATCGTCCCCGTTTTCTGAATGCACAGAAAATGCTTAGTTGATCCAATGATTTGTTCAGATTTCCTCAAATTCCTTCGACAGCAATCATGATCACCAATCGCCTTAGGGAAATGCTGACATTGTTTACTAGGATTTTGGGGTTTGGATAATCATAGCATGCTATACACTAGAAAAGAGACAGATTACCCACAGAAATTTGTCTCTATCCAATTATGGCGAACACAGGAAACTGGTTCCCGAGACAAAAATGGAATTTGTTGTCATAACACCTGACGAACCATGGCCATTGTCAAGCTCCACTGTTCCTTCATCAGAAGCCTGCAACGGATGATTTTGTTTACAGAGCTAAATGTTGATAGTATCCCTCCATTTTTTTTTCTATATTTTTGGACTCACATGAGCAGCGACCATCATAATCTGTATGTCAATCCGCCATATTGGTACTGAGACATCTGCTCTGTTGCAGGGACCGCAATATGTTTGCACCACTTTTTGTACATTCGTCTGCATGAACTGCGGTGGGATACAGTAAGTAGCTAGACAGACTCATTTCTTCTTGTACATGCATTGATTTGATTTAGTGTCAATTACATACGGTGTGGTTCGTGGACTAGTTGATCGCGGGTTACTTCGGCATAGGCTTGCATATCCGGAGCCATAGCCAGCTTATTTTTGCTGATCAATGATATGTTTTGACATATTGCAGCCGGGAGTTCACGCACCGGGTAAAATCAATATCGATGGCTAAATTTACTCCTGAAGAAGTGAGCGCACTTCAAGCCGGAGGAAATGAGGTGGGGAATTGTGTATGCAGTCTCTTTCACAACTTGGTGATTTCATTGTAGCTATCACGTCTTGTTTCTTACTCGTGTTCTGGGACTTCGTTTTAAGCGAGCGCGGCAAATATTTCTCAAAGAATGGGATCCTCAACGCCATTCTCATCCTGACAGCAGGTCTGCACATTCTTCTTGAATGTCGCTCAGCAATTATAGAAAGTAATATTGTCTGATACATGTATGTTCTTCCAGTAACCTTTATAAACTCCGGGATTTCATCAAGCACGTCTACGTAGATAGGAAATTCAGTGGTGAAAGAAGTGAGGAGAAGCTCCCGAGGCTGAGATTGGTGAGCTAACTAGTTATTCCTTGAACAAACCAACGGTCTATGGTTTGCTTATGTTCTCTAATTTTATCTCGAACATGTACAATGGAGTTTGGCTTGTGAAGCTCCGTTGATTTTAATGTCTTATATGCATGCAGACCAACAAAGAAGAGTCCTACACGAACAGAAGTTCTAATGCATATAGGAGTGCATCTGGAAGCCCCAGTTATGAGGACAGATATGAAAGACCTCATAGTGGAAGGTCTAGTCCGAGCGGACGAAGCGAAGATGGGATGTTAAGATATTATCCTGATGAAAGGAGAAGTCCAAGATATGCCCGAGAAATCTCGAGATACGGGGGTTATAGAAAAAGTCCTGTCCGTTTCGAGGTTGTTGATGACCGGTTTCGGGACGACTTGTTAGGAGGTGGCAGGCGATCTCAGGGTCAAAGGCTTTCAACTGAAGAATCAAGGCTGGGAAGCAGGTCACCCGAGAATCAAAAGAACATGGATAAGTCCACTTCCACTGTAGCTCGACCCGCAAAGGAGACTTTAAGGGACGATGGTCTTTCCCGTGGGGCAGGTGAAAGAACAGAAAATTCTGATGGCTGTGCCAATGTCAAGGTATCCTAATTGCTTTGCGAGTTCAATTTACACTTCTCTCTCACAAACAAGTAGCATTTGATTGTGAAGCTGATATTTAAATGTAAGCCTGCGACATATTCCTTCCTAGTTCCACCAGTGTAACATGCTCATAGGACTGTGCGGTATCACGTATATGGGAATCCAGGAATGGCACAATGAGATGATGGTTTCTGATTAATGTCGCCAATGAGACAATACAATTGCAGCACGGTTTTTCCTTGTATTATTTAGCACCATAGAGACTTCTCTGCATGATATTCTGAAGAAGATTCAGCAGGTTTCCATAAACTTAAACTGTCAATGTTGTTCATGTCCCGGGACCTTAATATATGCTCTGATCTCTGAGGTATTTGTTGTCGCAGAAGGTTCGTTCATTAAATGATTTGGGCAATACTGACAGCAGTGCAGCGGAAATAAAAGAGGCCAAATCCCCAAGTGTGACTGAGATTAGTACATACAAAAAGCCTTCCGATGCTTCAGCTGAAACTCAGAGACAACAAATGCCTTCCGATACTGATGGAGGTAACTGGGCGTCGTTTGCCCCCTCAGCAAAGGAGAAGGCATCATCAGCATCAAATGCAAGTACCCTCGAAATGTACGCCCCCTCAGCAAAGGAGAAGGCATCATCAGCATCAAATGCAAGTACCCTGGAAATGTTGTTGCTAGAATTAACACCGGCAATTGTAACTGTCAGTAATGTGTCCGAAGGACTCAGCGACTATGATGCTCAGCCAACAGCATCTGTGAGCAACACTTCACCTGCCGGCATAGCCTCCGACGTTCCTGCAGAACAAATATCTGCACCAGCCGGTGTTCCTGCAGAACAAATATCAGCACCAGCCAATGTTCCTACACAGCAAGCATCGGTCCTGGCTGATGATCCTACTACATCAACTTCCATTGCCTCAAAGGAACATATTAGCGAAGAACCTCCCAAAGTTGCAGCCGAGAGCCAAGTTGACTTGTTAGAGCAGTTACCAAGCACTCAGCAGTGTCAGCCTCCAGCCTCCCCTTCTAAAGATGAGAATTATGTGGTAGAACAGAATGAACCACCGGTAATTTCAATACATGTTTATCTGAAAAAGGTTATGCAATCCTTGTCAACTTTGTCATTCATTTTCTTGGTTACTCTGCAAGAGAAGACATAGGAAAATGCGACGAAGATAACTGATTGTTGAAACTTATATCTTAGGGGTTCTTTTCATGTGATGCTTATATCATAATGATTATTACTTGTGCGTATATGCAGCCATTAACGTCACTCGAGCTTAATGTGCAAGGACCTTCCTGGGATTCATCTCAAACTGCCGACGCAACTGTCCAAGTAGCGAGCTCTGGTTTGGCATTGCAGAACCTTCCCACTGAGCCGAACCCCAGCACGAGAAAGGAACTTCCAGCTGTAAGCAAATTGAATATGTTTTCTTGACCAAAAAGAAGTTGCAATAGATATATTTTTTCAATTTATTCATTTTCTTGCAGGACCTTTTCACTGCATTTTACCCTCCACCACCAGCACCAATTCAAGGCTGGCAAACAGCTAGACCTCATGTCATGAGCTTCAACATGCAGTCCTATCCTAACATGACGGTATCACCAGCTCACCACAAGAGTCAAGTAAAATCTTTTACTCGACACTCACAGGTTACTCAAACGTTCTTTTCTAATATTGTTTTCCAGCCTATGCCCGCATACCCAAGCTCTGCAAGGTCGACAAACCCATTCAATATCGGTGATGGAACTGATCAACCTCAAGGGTCAGCGGTAGGCCCAACTTTTTGAATAATCACTCCCTTCTGTGGTTTTCCTGTTGACCCTTGTGCACTCACGCCTTTGTCGATTATAATCTAAGTTGGATGAATTGGTTCAGCGGAGTGCTTCCAACAACGGGGAAATAATGAAATGATCAAAAAGAGTGCTGCAACCTAGTCAGTTCAAAACTCTCAGCAGTTTTATGAGTTTATATAAACAACTTACACAGATAGACTGCCTAAAAAGCGAGGATGGGAGCACGTTACTTGTCTCCCATCAAGCTATTGAACTGCCCATCTCGAGTTCATAACACGGACTAAAGCTCGGCAATTTTGAACACACTTTATTTATTGTAGTCTAGTGATATTGACATTGTTACTAGTCCAGTATTGATAAAATCCTCCTAATTGAAGGAATGACATCTGATCTGAAATGTTCTTTTACCCATAATACTAAAATGCCCTTGCTAGGACTTACGGTAGGAAAGTTTGAAAGGAAACAGGAGAAATATGATTGATATCTAACATTTTTTCTGCTTGTTAACATGAAGTTTCCTTCCATGGAACCACTGCAAGGAGAACTGTCCACTGTCTCAGCTTCCTCTGGGTATGCACACACTTCAAGCCAGGGTGCCCAAGCACCAGGAATGATGATGCTGCATCAGTCTCCGTCGTATGGATCCGATGTTGTCTCGCCGTTTCAGTCACCTTCTTATGGAGCCTTGCCGATGGGTAAAAAGATGATGGTTATTTTTGCATAACTAGTTTATTTAAATTGTTCTATTGTTCGCTGAGGTTCAATTCCACCAGGTTTCCCCATGGAGCAACAAGGGCAGGGTCATACGCCACCTTCAAGGTATATTTGACTGATGGCTATTTACCTCAAGATTTTACAGGCCTTAGGAAACTATCAGAATCTCATAAAGGGAATAGATAATCAATGTTAGGATGAATGGGTTTTGGATTTCAATTCTTGAGAACTTTAGGCCCTATACGTATCTCTATCGTCTCTCTCTTCTTTCAGTAGCATCAACCGGCAGGAGGCATTTTCGACTAACTTTCCCTCTGCAGTCTCTCGGCATGCTTGTTTAGAACTTTCATGTAGCAATTATTCTCATTGCTTTTGTTTACCATTGCAGAGGTCATGGCTTTGGAGGTTACGGAACTGATTCATCTCCTTTTAGCTCCGTGAACGCTAATCAACAGATGGCAACAAGCTACTCGGCACCCCCAGCCCCAAATTCTTTTCCGTCTTCAGGGGGAGGAAACCCATTCGAGTAGATTAACAATAGATCGGTCACATGACAGTCTTCTAACTTGCGGCTCTGCAACATCTTATAGGTGTTTCACCCTGCAGTCACTAATTGAAGGTCGGTTGAAACTGTCCCCGCAATCAATCCAAATGTATATGCTTTGCCAGGAATCCTACAACTGGATTTTGGTAAATAAGTTAAACCACACAGTACCAACCCATATATTCATTGACAAGTTCAAATAGTTCTGTGACTCTACTCTGTAAATTTAGCAATCATCTCTTAGCGACTGTCGTTACCCAATGCTGCTTTGAGCTGTGACAAGGAGTTGCTTTGCCCAAGTAGAAACTGTAGCTCATATTCTTGGCTGTATGAAGGAGCAAGACAATGAGCATCTTAAACTTCGTGAAACATTCGACTAAGTGAGGAATTTCATGCACGAATTCAAAGATCCGGTGATGCCGTGTGAGGAAAGGAAGCAAACTTCTTGCAAGCAAATGGAAAGACGTAGTTCCGGTTTTCACTTTAATCAGCACAAAAGATTAAAAAAGAAAAAGAAAGAAGAGCAGGACAAAAAGAACATGCTAATGGAGAAGCACTGATAATATCATGCATTGAGGCTGCATATGGTGAAAGTGACAACTATGAATAATGCAATGCAAACCGGTAAAAGAAAATCAAAGAAAAAACAAGCAAATGAAATTATACTGAAAAATCGAGCACAAGCTGATGAAACACGCTCAAATCAAACACTTGAAAAATTAGTACTTGAGTACTTTATTCGGGAATTGCAGCGCATGAGACACAGAGAAGTGTTTAACGCAACCACATCTTTTAGCACGAATGAACTCAAGGCGTTGCTGAGCAGGAACGAATACTACTCAAATTCCTCAACCTAAGTAGCACATGAACCACAATTCCACAAAGAAACCTGAGCACCGTGCTCAATCCAACGAGAGAAACTGCCGCACAGATCAGTATCACAAAAGCCACCTCCTTTGAATCCATGTCCCTGGCAGCCAAGGCCAGCTCAATCCCTGCAAACAAAAGCAGCGCACCGAGCACACCGACAGGGAACTGGTCTAACACCTTCACTATAGAACTCCCAAGGACCAGACCAAGAATCAATTTAGCGGCTCCCAGATCGCCACACAGCCGCCGCTCCTGCTGCCAAACTTGTTCCCTGCCAGGCCGCCGGCACAGTGGCAGCTTGGCATGGCCCTGAACCAGCACCTGACCACATTCATCAGCTTACTGTGACCAACACTGACGCGGAGGAGAAGTCCTTCTTGGGGAAGAGATCGTACAACAGCTTGCACGCGGCAATAACCGAATTCAATATCGATAATGGGAGTTGGGGAATTATGCCTTTAATGAATCCCTCTTTCCAAGCATGCCTTCAAATCTTCACAACTTCAATAGAGGATGGACCAAATTTAATGCCTCCTACCACTTTAAGCTCTCTGATGAAGGCCAGGACAACATCTAGCAGGAAGATAATGAAAGCTGATGGAAGAGCCGTCACGATTCTCTTCCATTTTCTCTTCCTCATCGAGCTCTAATCATCGATGTCGTTGCCCGATTCTGGGTTGCTTCGCCTCTCTTCACCAGCACCATTGATGATCACAATGAAACAAGCACAAACAATGGCCAACACCAGGCCATCCAACCCGAGCCAGTGCCTTTCCCCAGCCGGTTTCGACTTTGAGAAGTCTTGAACTTGCCAGATGTAATTCACGCAAATGACAGTCCTTGCGAGAGCTGAATCCCCCTAACAACAGACAGAGGGATCAGCCTATAAACGAGCTGCATCAACCTGGTCACGCCCTTGCGAGAGCTGAATCCCCCTAACAACAGACAGAGGGATCAGCCTATAAACGAGCTGCATCACCCGGTCACGCCCAGGACGCCCAAGATCGCGCCGGTGCAAATCCCTCCCGCCATGACCTTCGGGATGCCGAAATCGGCACTCCATATCCCAACTGCTGCGATCACCTTCATGGGCTGCACCAGCATCGGGACACCGTGTATGGCGCCAGTGACCATGTTGTAGACGCCGGTGAATATCATGGTCGTGCCGAGGTTGAGGTCCTTGGCCAGCGTCAAGGCCGGGACTATGGGGATGTACGTGCCCAAGTCGCCCATGGCTCCATTGATCTCACCCCATTTCGAGCGGATGGCCAAGTTGGTCCTGAGCTTTCGGGGCACGCCGGACGATGAAGCGAACTTGGGTGCCTTTGGATCGTTGGTGTTCGAAGGGCCTCCTCCATGGCTTTGACTCTATGCTGTACTGCGTAGCGCCACACGCAGAGGGGAAGACAGAGAGAATTCGATGCTCTCCTGCGGTCGACCTGTATGAGAAGCGTCTCTCCTTTTTATCTCTGCGAAAGAGAGAGGACGTTGTCGGCGGTGGCTGAACGGGCGCCGGTGGTTGGGATCTCAGGCATATAGAAGACGACAGAATCACATGCATGTGTAATTTATTTTACTCTTTTGTAGCCATAAATTTAAGGGTTAATACCTTAAAAAACCCCAAACTGGTACACTTGTGACAAATTTACCCCAAACTATTTTTTTGACCACCAAAAACCCCAAACTGGTACATATGTGACAGATCTACCCTCCGTTAACTTCCGTTCGATTTTTCCGTTAATTTTGCTGACGTGGTTGCTGACGTGACAAACCATGTGGAAATTCATAAGTTTAATACCATTAAAAACCCCAAACTGGTATATTTATGACAAATTTACCCCAAACTGGTATATTTATGACAAATTTACCCTAAATTAATTTTTTCGATCATAAAAAACCTAAATTGGTACACGTGTGGCACATTTACCCTCTTTCGATTTTCCCAAATTTGACCGAGTTGTGATGTCCAATCAATTTTATTTTATGGATTACTCTAACATTGCCTCCATATCATTAATACTTGATTTTTTTTTCTTTTTATTGGAATCATTATTAGAAAACTATTCAAAGGCTACCAAATGTGCACTTCATTCTTGTGCCGAGAAGATGCCCCATTAACTAAAAGATGGACATATCGCTTGCGCACATATACAAAAGAAGTGCACATATTGTGGTTGCTTCACTCGTGTTAGTCTATGTCCTTATTAGCGTTACGTAGTCTTTCCTACCTTGAATCGTAAGTGTGTCAAAATTTTAACATGGAACTTGCATGTGAATGGTATGAGTGACTCGTACATCACATGCTCATTGAAATGCCAAAACCAAAATCACTTATGTTTGTTGCTAATTTTAGGTGTGCTTTGAGTGTGATTCTATTGTATATGTGCGCAAGCGATCTGTCCATCTTTAGTTAATGGGCATCTTCTCGGCACAAGAATGAAGTGCACATTTGGTAGCCTTTGAATAGTTTTCTAATAATGATTCCAATAAAAAGAAAAAAAAAATCAAGTATTAATGATATTATGGCAATGTTAGCGTAATCCATAAAATAAAATTGATTGGACATCACAACTCGGTCAAATTTGGGAAAATTGAAAGAGGGTAAATGTGCTGCACGTGTACTAATTTAGGTTTTTTATGATCGAAAAAATTAATTTAGGGTAAATTTGTCGTAAATATACCAGTTTGGGGTAAATTTGTCATAAATATACCAGTTTGGGGTTTTTAATGGTATTAAACTTATGAATTTCCACATGGCTTGCCACGTCAACAACCACGTCAGCAAAATTAACGGAAAAATCAAACGGAAGTTAACGGAGGGTAGATCTGTCACATATGTACCAGTTTGGGGTTTTTGGTGGTCAAAAAAATAGTTTGGGGTAAATTTGTCACAAGTGTACCAGTTTGGGGTTTTTTAGGGTATTAACCCTAAATTTAAATCCGCAACTTCATTATTTCACAATATACGCGATGAACAAAATAAATCACGGTATAAAAAATTATACGATAATAGAAGTCAATATTGTGTGTAAAGAAAGAGAACGGGAAACCATCGCCGTGTAAAAACCATGCGGCAATGGGAATCTGCATTTTTTAGTGGGAACCAGTACGATCAACTTGATCTGGCAGACTCGATTTATGCAAGCATCAGAAAAAGTTTAAAAAAAAATGAAAAAAAAAAATCAATAGCATATGTGTAAAGAAAGAGAACGGGGAAACCATCATAGTGTAAAAACTATATGGTAATGGGAATTTGTGTTTTCTAGTGGGATCCAGTGTCGACGGATTCTCGAAAAACGATTGACTTGATTAAACTCGTTTTATGTAAGCATCAGAATAAGTATAAAAAAAAAATCAAATTTAAACAAATTTGGGGAATGAGATCAAAAGGAGTGTAGGTGGAGGAAGATGATCGGTTAAAGTTAAATCGTGTGGGAAATTTAAAAGATATTCCTGAAAGTTATCTCGAGCGTTTTTAAAACCATTATTTTTTATTATTTTTTTCCATTAGGCAAAAAGATAAGTCAATGATGCCACCTTGATGATGTACATGGACATGCAAAGCTCCACTTCTCATGCCATAATTGGCTTAAAACATAAGCGTTGATAAGCATCGACGGAGCCAAAAAAAGGGGATCGCATCTTATCTTAGTGTAGCGTGGCCGGCAACGTAAAAATAGTTAAAAAAATATTAACTCAAATGATCCCTAAACTTTAATCAAATATGCAATGTGATCCCTAAACTTTTAATTTATTCAATATGGTCCCTAAATTTTTTATACATATTCAATTTAGTCTCTAGATTATATAAAAATATTTATTGTTGTCTCTAAACTTGAATTAACAAAAGGAAACATTGGATATTTTCATATTATCTAGGGATTACTAGATTGAACAAATTAAAAATTTTGTGACCACATTGCACATTAAAATAAAATCCAAGGACTACATTGCAATTTTGGCCAAAGTTCAGGGATTATTTATGTAGTTATCCCAAATAGTTATTGCCCAAATCATTCATGTCATTTGTCTTGTCCTCAATAGCCATTCTTAGTGCACTTTTTCTCTAGGAATCATTACTTCCGCTAAAATAAATTATTTGAAAAATTATTTTTTTTTAAATAATCGCTTGTATTAATCAAAACAATTTATACCATTTATTTTCATTGACAATGAAAGTGATTTTCCATTCATTAATTTATATAAACAATAGAAGCGATCATTTTTAAGAAAACGTTCTACAAATCCTTCATTTTTGAAACAAACATACTCTTAATTTATAGTTAGTTATCGGTTAATTTTTTGACCCAAAAAAAACTAATAGTTAATTTTGTGTTTTTTTCTTTTGGTTTCTTTTTAAATAATCGGGACGAGACCCACTCCGCGTTGGATACTTCATGCAATTTCACTAGCGCATTCTCTCAAGGCCATCCCCAGGAGTGCAAGACTTAAATGTTTCCGTAATCACTAATTTGTGTGTATCCGACGAGGCGATTACCATATCCGATGGGTAATTTCACAATGAAATGCTCACATGAATAAATGCATAGTCTTCTAACTAGAAACGTCCCTGCAACATCTAGAGAGGTGTTTCGCCCGGCATTCCGCTAATTGAAAATCAATTAAAATTGTTAGAGTGTGGTTCATATTCTTCATAAACAAAATGGCACTGAGTCTCGCTCCCTATAAGCGGGCAGGGTGGCAAGGGCAGTGCCTCATAGCTGCCAAAGGACTTTTATTATTTGAGTCTATATTTTATTGGTAATTTGGGCTTGAGCTCATGAATAGTTAATGAGTATATATTATATCTTTCTCTTGTAATTGAGGGATGTAACAGAGAAATGCGAAATGCTAATTACAATGAAATCCCCTTATGGATGTAGCTCTGGTTTAAGTGCGAACCAAGATATAACATTGCATATTGAATTCTCTCTCTCCTTTTTACTCAATTTCCTTGTGATTGTGTGCCGAATCTTATCAACAAATGTCTTCGCAATCAAGACAGCCCACATGTAAATGCTTTGCCAGGAATCCTACACCTTGGATTGTGGTAAGTTAGACCAGACAGTACCAACCCATATGTTCATCGACAACTTCAAATAGTTCGTAATGCTACTTTGTAAATTCAGCAATCCTCTCTTATCGAAATGCTGCTTTGAGTTGCGACCAGAATTTGCTTTGCCAAATTGGAAACTGCAGCTCGTATTCTCGGCGATAAAAAGGAGCAAGATGATGAGCATCTTAAACCTTGGGAAAAGTTCAACTAAATGAGGAAATTCCGTGCACGAACTCAAAGATCCGGCGATGCCCGTGTGAGGAAAGATGTAGTTCTGGCTTTCAGTTTAATCAGCACAACAAGGCAGAGGAGAAAAAGATTATGCTGATTGAGAAGCATTGATCTATCAGGCATTGAGGCCGCATATGGTGGAAGCACAACTACATGTAACGCAATGCAAACTGGAGATAGGAAATCAAAGATAAAACGAGCAAGTGAAATGAAAGTGAAAGAGCAAGTACAAGTTGATGAAAAGCACTCAAGATCAGACGCTTGAAAGATCATATACACGAGTATTGCAGCACATAACACACATCTAAGTGTTTAATGCATCCATATGTTCTAGCACGGATGAACTCAAGGCCTTCCTTGCATCCATGTCGTCGAGCAGGAACGAAAGCTACTCAAATTCCTCAACTTGAGCAGCACATGAACCACCATCCCACAGAGAAACCCGAGCGCTGCGCCCGATCCAACTAGAGAAACCGCTGCGCAGATCAGCATCACGAAAGCCTCCTCCTTCGAATTCATGTCCCTGGCAGCCATGGCCAGCTCAATCCCTGCGAACAGAAGCAGGACACCGAGCACGCCAACAGGGAACTGATCCAACACCTTCACCAGAGAACTCCCAAGGACCAGACCAAGAATCAACTTGGCGGCTCCCAGGATCGCCACGCAGCCGCCGCTCCTGCCGCCAAACTTGTACTGCCCCGCCAGCCCTCCGGCGCCGTGGCAGCACGGCATGGCCCCGAACCAGCACCCGACCAGATTCATCAGTCCTACCGTGACCGCGACCGACGCGGTAGAGAAGTCCTTCTCGGGGAAGAGATCGTACGACAGCTTGCACACCGCAATAACCGAGTTCAATATCGATAACGGGAGTTGGGGAATTGTGCCTTTAATGAATCCCTCTTTCCAAGCATGCCTTGAAATCTTCACAACTGCTATAGAGGACGGACCAAATTTAATGCCCCTGACCACTTTAGGATCTCTGATGAAGGCCAGGACAACACCTAGCAGGAAGATAATGAAAGCGGAAGGAAGAGCCATCATGATCTTCTTCCATTTTCTCTTCCTCGTCGAGCTTTGATCCTCGATGTCGTCGCCCGATTCCCGGTAACTTTCCCTCTCTTCATTCTCTTCACCGGAACCATTGACGACCACAATGAAACAAGCACAAACAATGGCCAGCACCAGGCCATCCAACCCAAGCCAGTGCCTATTCCCAGCGGATTTCGACTTCGAAAAGTCCTGAACTTGCCTGATGTACTTCACAGCAGTCATCGCGAACGACAGCCCTTGCGAGAGCTGAATCCCCCTAACAACAGACAGAGGAATCAGCCTATAAACGAGCTGCATCAGCCCCGTGACCCCCAGGAAGACCAAGATCGCGCCGGTGCAAATCCCAGCCGCCATGATCTCCGGGATGCCGAAGTCGGCATTCGAGATCCCAGCCGCCGCGATCGACTTCATGGGCTGCACCGGCATCGGGACGCCGTACACGGCGCCGGTGACCATGTTGTAGACGCCGGTGAATATCAGGGTCGTGCCGAGGTTGAGGTCCTTGGCCAGCGTCAAGGCCAGGACTATGGGGATGTACGTGCCTAAGTCGCCCATGGCTCCATTGATCTCGCCCCACTTCGAGCGGATGGCCAAGTTGGACCTGAGCTTTTGGAACACGCCGGACGGGGAGGTGAACTTGAATTTGGTGGGTGCCTGAGGATGGTTGGTGTTCGAAGGGTCGTCCTCCATGGCTTCGACTCGGTGCTGTACTGCGTAGCGCCACGCGCACGGGGGAAGACAGAGAGAATTCGATGCTCTTGTATGGACGCGAGCCAAGCAGCAGCAGCTTGCGTCCTCTGTTTCTGTGGTCGAATCGTATGAAAAGCGTCTCTCCTTTTTATCTCTGCGAGAGAGAGAGGGAGAGAGAGAGGACGTTGCTGTTGGGGGTGGCTAAACGCGCGCCGATGGTTGTGGTCTTGGGCATAAAGGTGGCAACAGAAGCAAATGCGATCATTGAATGCGATAGAATATTTAAATGTTGAATCACGCCTCATCTCTAAGCTTAAGCCGGTCCCACAAAATTTCACTAGATATCAGTTCAGGAGGTCCTCAATCCAGTAATAACGATCTCACAAAATCTCACTAAATGAACGATGCAATGAAATCGTGATTCTATGGATGGGGTGGGGACGTGTAAATTTCAAGAGTGGGTTTCGACTCGCACGCCCTGCAAGAGGCAGGGCAAAAGTCTGAGAGTGAGTGTAGAATAGGATTAGAGTAGGACTGACAAAAGAAAAAAAAACCTAGCAGAATTGGTCAATGCAATACTTGCCATGAGTTTATAAAATTTCTGATGCACAATCAGGCGTCAAAAACAGTTAAAAATCAATGCTGCACTTGTGAAGAGAAGGAGAAAAAACATTCAAAGATTTAAGATGCACTTATTTTCCAAAAAATAAATGATTTGGAAGTCATGATCCTAAAAAATGATCGCTCGTTATTTAAGGATCAAGTTGGTTATTTCCTAGGATAATTGACTTTCTTATTAGATGAGGTTGCTTCAATCTCATGTGCACATTTTTCGAACATGAATACCATTTGATTGCAATGCATTCCAAAGATTGTACCACGATCATTTTCATATTTTCGGTTCCCACCGGCACGGCATATGCTCATTCGAAGAACACAAGCCTTCATAAAGCTCATGGATGTAATTTAAAGACATGGAATGAACCGATCAAGCGTTGACAAGAATAGGAAAATTTAAAAACATAAAAAAAAATTGTCAGTTGCGTCTCTTCTCGGTGTACATCGCATCAGAAAATTAATTAATGTCGTCCTTACTGGCCATTCTAATTGTCCTTTTCGAAGTGACCTCTCCATGTGGCCCTTTCTTAGATTGGCCTTTCGGAACGAAGTCTGAAGAGCACTTTGAAAGGACAAGCATCTTCGATTTCAGCAAGAGCGTCTCGTCCAACATCTTAAAACCATTTTTTTTTTTTAACTCCCTGTCGAACATCTAGATATGAAATCGAAAATACGTCCTCGATCACGGGAATTAGGAATCAAGATCGATCAAGATCACCGAATGTCAGCCCGCATTGTTTGGATATATGGTTACAACGTATCTTGTACGTACTCCCTCCATTTAAAAAACCTAAATCTTAGGTCGGACTTTGAGACACGTTACCGGGAAAAGGACGGAGACGGGACTAGGAGGTCCAGGCCGTGCAAATCCAATTAGATTAACGAAATAAATTACCCTTATTTTAATTTATCTTTTTTTTTTATGTTTTATTCTGTCAACAGGATACTACTGATAGTTCTCGGTACATTGCAACCAACGGTTGACATTAGCCAGCCAATGAGATAAAAAGTCACGATCCGTTGATGTCTTACAAGCTTTTTGATTATACCCACGAATGATATTCAAGGCATTACGTGCATTCTATTACAATCATCTATAATTCAAAGTTCCAGTCTGTGGCCCTCCTTGCTTGATAGAGAACCCATGTTCATTTGTCAACGACGCGCACAAAAGATATGGCCTCACAAGATTCTTCGTTACATCACCATTGAGGTATGCATTTGCAATTGCTTATAGTCATTTGGGTGCAACACATATGCGTGACTAAATATGACCTTTGTGTTAAGGTAATAAGCAAATCGACGAGATATTACCCTCGTCGTGAAATGATTTCGCGATTTGGTCCTGAGTCTCTAGCCTGCTCATGAATCGGGTCCAAATTAACCCATAAGTTACTGTGCAACAATATCTTTTTTTAGATCCGAATAGATGTGCATACTCACAAGCAACAACAGGGTCCGCCTCGCTCATGAATGGGGTCTAGACTTTGTCCATAAGAACACGAATGATAATCATTCTATTCCAAAAAAAAAAAAAATAGATGTTTTTATTTCTATTTCCTAGACGAGTTTCTCAACAAAAATATGCGTTTAATAACGACACAAAATTTCTCTCTCTTGGGTGATGATGACGAATGGCGACAATGGACGGTGATAGGTGAACGGTGGTCAACGACTGATGGCACCCAACAAACGGCAACCAATGGACGACAACCGGCGGCCTGCAGCTAGTGGGCAATCGACGGCAAGCGACAATGGGTGGGCGGCTAGCTATAATGGCAAGGAGGATTGATAAAAAGAGTTTTTATTTCTTATTTATGTTCTAGAAATAAAGAAATAGAAAATTTTCACCTATCATTTTTATTCCAACCTAATTCTAGACTAAGAAATTTGTTCCAAAAATAAATAAATAAAATGAAATTGCATTCTCAAAATATTTATGTTTCAAATCTATTCCTAAGAATAGAAAAATAGTTCTAAACATGAATAGAATAGTACAGTATTTCCTGAGATCTAATTGATATGCATACACGCGAGTAGTAGCGGGCATTAGGCAAGTCCTTGGGCCAACCATCATCTTAATTGATAATAATGATGGAATGCCGAATTAGAAATCGTATGCCCATTCACTACAGCTTTTAGATATTGCTCCCCGTTTTTCCTTATAATATTTTTAAAATGAAAAACAAGCGAACGACTTTCCAAAAATACCGCAAAAGTAACTTCTAGATGGCTCTATGTTCAATAATTGTATAGATTTGAAGCGTTCGTGCTGAATAAAAGCCAAAAGGTCGAAGTTGTAAAAATTTCGAAAAGAATATAAAGTGGAAAAAACACCGATGGGCCTAACTGTCCCCTTTAGGCCCACTTAGGGCCTATTTGGCATCTTGCCAAACAGTGCTTGTTTCTGTTCTTTTGTTCCCAGGAGTAAATTTGGAACAGAAATGCGTTTAGTAAAATTTATGTTCTAAAAAATAAATTTTTATTTTTTTATTCCCGGAAGTAGATTTAAAATAGAATTGAGAAGTAGAAAAAATTGATTCTTTACTCCCGAAAATAATTC
This sequence comes from Eucalyptus pauciflora, assembly GCA_007663325.1. Classification (NCBI taxonomy): domain Eukaryota; kingdom Viridiplantae; phylum Streptophyta; class Magnoliopsida; order Myrtales; family Myrtaceae; genus Eucalyptus; species Eucalyptus pauciflora. The sequence continues at coordinate 4,585,291 of VMYD01000067.1, forward strand.
TAAAATCAAGTCAACCTATTTTTTTTCTTTTTCATCTTCTTTCTTCTTGTTCTTCTTCCCTCTCTCTTGTTCTTCAAGTGCTGCCGTCGTCACCATTGCCATCTGCCGCCCCCCGCCGTCCGCCGCTCGCCACCACCGGTCGTCGGAGGCTCACCCGAGCCTCCCCTAGCCACTAGCAAGCCTCGCTAGGCCCAGCGAGGCTTGGCCCAACCATGGTTGGGCGAGGCTTGACCTAGCCCAAATCTAACAAGGTCGAGCTCGCCCAGCTGCCGGCTAGGCTTGACCTCGTCAGGCCACCGCGAGGTCGGCGTGGGCGAGGTCGACCTCGCGATGGCCCGGCAATGCTCGGCCCGAACTTTCGAATATGGAGTTGTCATCGCCCGCGATCATGGACGAAATGATGCAATAACCAGAACCGATCACGATGTAGAAACCGCAAGGTATGGAAACTTGTATTAGTGGGATTCATCGGGAGTTTACATTCTCTGAAATGTTATCTCGACTTGATCCAACAGACTTAGTCTCTACAATACTTGCCGTGAATTTGTATAATTTTAGACATGCACTTGTCACAAACATCGCGAGAAATCAAAATCAATAGGGTGCATTTATTTTGCAGAAAATAAATGATTTGGAAATTATTTTTCTAAATAAACGATCACTCGTATCGATTAAAAAATGAATGAAAAAATATTTTAATCGTTTATGAAAATGTCTATATATAAATTATTGTAGTTTTTAAATGATTTATTTTCTGCAAAATAAATATAATTTTTAATAATCTTTTAGGGAATGAGATTAAAATTTAAAAGGGTGTAGACTGTGGAAGATAAGAATATAAAGTCATATCGTTCGTGAGATTTACACGATATACTTAAAAGTTATCATCATATTTTTTCGAAAAATCATTATTAATGACATGTATGGTGCCGTCTTGATAACGCACGTGGGCAGGCATTTGAATGAAATTGCCTCTGTAAAACTACGATTTTTTTTTTATTTTTTTATTTTGGTCATAGTAAAACTACGAGATTGACGCGATATGATTTTGGGATTCTTCGGAAAAAAATAAAGTTCGATTTTCCATCCCGACAATTTTCAGCACCATGTTTGGGTCATCCGCTCGAATTTCACACTTGAGTTTTCGTTTTTCCCACTCGCCTCCCTTCATGCACGAACTATTTTTGAACTCTCACTAATGCACTAATTCATGATAGCGAGATTTTGTTAGTGAATATTACTAGGGATGTTATTCGATATTTCATTATTTCTTAGGATAAAATGGCTTCCTTGTCGGATTCGAATAGCTAATTCACTTGTCGAGTCGGATTACTTCGTCTCATGTATCATTCGAACATGAATACCCTTTGATCGCAACGTATTGGAGAGATTTTCCATTCCAAATGGCATGGTATGTATGCTCATTCGAAGGACATAAGCATTCATAAAGCTCTATGGTTTTGTTTAAGACAAGAGTAGAAAAATTAAAACAGAAAAATGGATCGTTGTCTTTTCTTGGTGTACAATGTACGTGGCTGCCATCAGAAAAAAATAGTTAATGTCGTGCCCTTTTCTAAGCGACCTCTTTATGTGGCTCCTTTCTTAAATTAACATTTTGGAACGAAGTCAAAAAAGCACTTTGAAAGGAAGAGCAACTTCAATGTCAGCAAAAGCATCTCATCCAACGTTCTTTAAACCATCTTTTTAACTCTGCCTCGAATACCTAGACATGAATTCTAAAATAACATCCAGATAATGTAAATTAGTGATTGAAATGTAATTCCACATCGTTTGAATATATGCATATGGTCCCCTCCATTCAAAAACTTAAACTACGTTAACGGGGATAGGGACAGAGATGGGAACATAAGGTCCGGGTCGTGAAAGATAAATGACCCTTTTAAAAAAAAAAATTTGTTGGGTTTGGATGAAAAGAAATTATCTTTTATTTCCTTTTTTTTTTTTGTTACTTTCTATATGGTTCTGTCAACATGGAGAGGGAATATTACTAATAATTCTCTGCGCATTGCGGCCAACGGTTGACAATTAGCCAGCGAATGAGACAAAAGTTCTCGATCCATCAATGTCTCGAAAGCTTTTTTATTATGCCCCACGAATGATATTCGAGGCATTACGTGCATTACATTACAATTTATCATTAACTCAAAGTTCCAATCCGTGGCCCTCCTTGCTTGATAGAGAACCCAACTTCATTTGTCAACGATGCACGCAAAAGATATGGCCTCACAAGATTCTGTGTTACATCAAGCCTTTTCAAATTGTCATTCGAACGCAAACATTCGTCAATGATTTTGTGATTCGATCTCGGATCTGGTCTGCTCGTAAATTGAATCAAGACTAGCCTATGAGTTACCATGCAACGGTATTTTTCTAAAATCCGAATAGATGTGCATTCTCACAAGCAGTAGCAACAACTTATACTAGCCTATAAGTTACCATGAAATGATTTCATAATTCAGTTTTGGGCCCCTCCGTTCCACTCATGAATCGAGTCTAGACTAGCCCATAAGTCACCACGCAATGGTATTTCCCTAAAGATTCAAATAGCTATGTGTACATACAAGCAGTGGTTGACAAATTGTTGCGCCAACCGCCACCTTATTTGGTAATATTGATGAAATGTCGAGATAAAAATCGTATGCTTGTTCGCTGCAACTTTTAGAAATCACATGCCCAGTCGCTATAAATTGCTTTTAAAACATACTATGAAAGGCTCTATATTCAACAATTGTATAAATTAGAAGTGCTCATGCCGAATAAAAGCCAAAGGGTGGAAATTGTGAAAATTTCGAAAAGAATGAGAAGTGGGAATAAAAAAAAAAGACACTGATGGGCCTAGCTGCCCCATTTAGGCCCACTTAGCAACCATTGTCCTTGGGCCACTTGACCGCTGTCGAAAGAACACTGGCAGGCCTCCGCGTTCTCCTACTCATTAAATGTCAAGAAATACTTTTCAATCCAAAAAAAAATGTCAAGAAATATTCGGTTATTTGAGAGTACCGCCTTTTTAGTTGTCGACATGGCGGGCATTTATGCATTCAATCAATTATAAATTAACATACACATATATTTCGATATGATATAATGAAAAAACAAAAATATTCAGGCGTAACCTATGCACCTCCTTCTGTCATTGCATCCAAGCCGACACCGCTGCGCCCGCCATCAAGCCAAGCCATCCTTCATCAGCCTTGCTTGTCTATGGTCGCGACTCTAGATTTAGCTTGGCTGAACTTTTGAATTCGGAATTATCGTTATTCTAAGTCCTAAGTGAAATATTTTTGTCACGCCGATATAAGTTCTGAACATTTAAAGGCGGGACATGGAGCGGTAATTGACATAATTTGAGATATTTTTTTCGTAGTGATTTACCATTTTCCGATTGTAGGGCCAGAATTATTCCGACAAAAGGCAAAAACACAGAGGAAACAACAAATCCGAAACTTCAAATTTCACGAGAACGCCGTCCCTGCCACCGAGCTTCAACAGAGCTGAAAATCAACCAGACGCCAGCCCAGCGGCCCGCATCTTTCTTCTTCCTCGTCTCGCCGCTTCTCGTCTCCTTCGTCGGGATCGTCTTCACCTCCATCTGCAACGTGAAAACCACCCCGGAACTCCATCGAAAGCTACCCCTCTTCCGGTTCTGGGTCTTCGGGTTCCTCCGGAGAGAAGCGAGTTCCCATCTCTCTTTGCCGAACTTCGGGCGTTGCAGAGGCGGCTCCGTACGACGTCGGATCGAACACGAAGCTCGGGTGGGAAAAATGAAGGGCCGCGAGGCTAAGGTACTTGCTTACGGTTTCGGCTCTTGCTCGGGTGTGTTTCGTGCGGATCGAATCGTTCGTTTTGAGCTGATGGGTCGTGAAGAAAGCCCTGTTGATTGAGTTGGGGAGTCTTGCTTTCTCGCGGTTGCCGTCGTTTGAATGATGTGCTTGTTTTGTGACGGAGGACTATTTGCTGCTGCTGCCGCCGCGATTAGGGTGGGAAAGAATTGAAATGAAGATCTTCTTGTCTCGCATTTGCGAAGAAAATGATTGGTGTAGAAATGGGTCCTAGCCCAATGGTGGGTGTAGTTGGTTTCTTCTCGTCGTTTTCGACGTGGGAGATCTCGACTCATTTTGCCATCGCTTTCCTTGTTGGAATCCCTGAAGTTTGTGTCGTGTTTCTCTTTACGTGGTTTTCTTGTCTGCTGGTCGGTCTGCGCAGCATCCTGTTAATTGGCTTGTTGAAGTGTAAGTTTGCAAGGAACGAAAATATGCTTTCTAGGTTTTTCTTGTGTGCCCATAACAGATGGTCCATTTATTAACTACCGAACGTTGGGGATTGAAACCGCACGTGATTGAGAGTTGAGAGATTCGTGTCATGATACCGTGTTGCCCTTGCTCAGGTGTCCCAAAAGAATTGTTAAAGTGGTTTTGGCATTCTTAAACTATTTCTTGATATCTTGCTCATCACCTTTTTTATTATTAATCTTATAGAGTTTATGTGCTCTATATGGTAGGCAGCTAGAATGGAGGATATTCTTAATCTTCCGGTTCAAGATCCTCCTTGCGCGGAGTTTTCTGCCTCTCAGTTGAAGTGGGTGAAAATAGTGGGTGGTCGCCAAGGTGGTGATGATGTTGCTCTTATACCGTTTGCCAGGGTTGAAGACTTTGTCAAAGGAGAATCCAGTAATGCGGACTGCCCTGCTAGTTTTCGTGTTGAGTCAAGAAGGAGAAGACGGGAGGGGAGCACCAGTAAACCGAGGGTAGATGGCTATCTTGAATATACCCTGTGCGTCACATTATAATTGTGGCTATCTACTGCTTCAGTGCCATTTGCTTTATATAAGTTGCTCTTTTAGCTCAAGTCCAGCTCAATTTTGGAGTTTGCGTGTTGAAAATAATACCACGTTCATGAGACGGATATCCTTCCTAACATTAGTAGACAAAAGTTTCTTTATAAGTCTTTATGAACCTTGAACGTGTGGGAAAGAAAATTTTAATCTGCTATTCACATTTAAATTCCAGCTTTGCTCAATCTTACTAGCGGAGAGAAGGATATATTTTCCTTGGTTTAGACAAGGAAGTAGCTTTATCTTTGTCATTCACTAACTTGAAACTCAAGACATTGTTCTTGCTTGCTGTAGATATTGGTGTTCCTATGGTCCTGAAGACTACAGAGACAATGAGTCTGTTGTTGGTGACAGTTTGGGCATTAAGCCTCTTTCAGGAAAGGGGAGCAGGCCTGGAAGACATCACATGATGAGGGGCTGTCTTTGCCACTTCACAGTAAAGCGTCTATACATCCGACCCTTGATTGCTCTGATTATTTATAATCAGCGAAAGCATGTCGATAAAACCGGTGCACCATGTCATGGGTTACTTGATCGCCATGCTGTTGGCACAAGAGCTATGTATGCTCCCCGAATTTCAGAAGAGCTACGCCAGAAAGTGATGTCTATGCTTTACGTTGCAATACCTATAGATGATATAATGCAGCACCACATGGAGCTGGTGCAGAGGCATGGCGGGCCTCTCAACCGTGATGATTTTCTCAGTAGGAACGATGTTCGTAACATGGAAAGGCTTGTTCACAATTCTTCACATGAGTTGAATGAAAATGATGAATGCAGTGTAAAGATATGGGTGCGACGTCATCAGAAGTATGTCTTCTTCTATCAAGAATGCACTGATACAGAACCTTTTATAATGGGTATACAGACAAAGTGGCAGCTTGAACAGATGCTGCATTATGGGCGGAATGGCTCCATTGCTATGCATTCATCCTTTGGCAGGAACAAGCTGAAGGTACCCTCTCTTTCCCCATCAACCAACCACCCACATGAAGGAAAAGGAAAGATAGTCACAACTATTTGAAAATTGAAATTGATGTCAAACATGTTGCCTGAGGATAGAGAGCACGCACTGTGAGCATGTAATAGTCTAGATATATGCATGTGTCCGGTTGATACTGTTGTTCCAGATAAATGTTAGGAATGTGAGAGAATGAAAGTGTCACTTGGGGTGAGGTAATCATCTTTTCCCTAATTGAATAGTAGATAAGAAGTGGGATGATTGTGGGCATGACTGTAGGCTTCTGGTATTGCTTTTATATTTCATAAGTACGTAGCATAGTAATGGCATGATTTAGTTTCTGCATTCTGTGCCTGTGCTTATGCCAATTACTGACTTAATTCAATTCAGGTGTTAGGGTCACCTCTGACATTAGTACAAAAATTTGTAGTATCTATAACTGCTGACCTGTTTCCTTGGACTGGATGGTATCCAAAATCTGTTTTTGAGTTATGACATCTTTTCTCAACAGTATCCCTTATGCACCTTACTTGCTTTCGACGCCTCCCATAGTGCCATTCCAGTTGCCTGGATCATTTCCTCCTCCCTCATCTGTCAAGGTATTCATAAATGGATTGGTCCTCTAGCAGAAAGGATCTACGCAAAGGATCCTACATGGCAATTGAGTTCCTTTCTAGTGGATGATTGTTCCTTCAAGGTCTCTCTTATAAGGTAAACCATGTTACAATTTCCTTGAGCTATTAGGGATGAGACAGAGAAGTGACAATATGAATGTTGAGCTCATCCTATTTTCAGAGAGGCATTTCGATGCCGAGTACTATTATGCCTCTGGCGTGTTCGTCGTGCTTGGATGAGAAATCTTCTAAAGCGAAGCTGCCACTCTGGTGTACAAAGAGAGATATTTAGGCTCTTAGGCTCCATCTTGTACAGCACCAGATCAAATGCAATTGAAGAGTTCATGCAAGTATTTGTTGACCAATGTGCCTTTATGGAGTACTTCAGAGAGCGGTGGTTACCCCATATAGGTATTGTTAACCAAACTAAAATCTAAAATCTAAAGTCATCCTTCTTGAATCTTAATAGGTTGATGGCTTTAAAAGGTATAGTTGATCAGAACTTTCATGCCTTGCAGATGCTTTGATTAATGGTATGAAGTCTTTGCCAACAGCTGGTCCTGAACCCCAGGCTGCAATTGAGTCTTACCACCTGAGATCAAAGTTTAAGCTCTTAGACATTCAATATTGCAATTTATGGCTAAGAGTCGACTGGTTGATCCACATGTTGGCAACTGAATATCACTCTTCATTCTGGTTGGATCAGTATTCTTTAGGGACTGGGTGTTTTGAGAATGTTAGGGACCCAAGTTTCACAAGTAATGCTTGGCATCGGGCCCTTAACATTCTGGATGTCAATGTGATATTGGACGAGCAAAATCTCCTGCTACCAAAAGTTCTCTCTGAAGACAGAAGTTCAGTGTACACAGTGTGGAATCCAGGTTCAGAGTTCTCCCTATGCGACTGCTCCTGGTCAAAGCGTGGAAATCTATGTGAACATGTCATCAAGGTGGCATTCTTGTGCAGAACTCGTCAGGTTGCAGGAACATCATTAGCATCCCAAGGTTATAGGCAGGCTATGCTTTCTCTACTGCAGAAACCCCCCGGTGATCCTATTGTCCCTGATCATGCCAATTTATGTGCAACCCAGTTGCATGAGGATATTAACGGCTTGGAAGAGTTGTCTAATAGTGGACTGCTGCAACGTCTTCCTGCTGAAGCGGCTGAAGCGGACTCACAGATGGCTGACTATGTTCGGCTTTTTCCACCTCCTTAACTTTGGAATCGTGGAATATCAGATGTGCTAATCAAAGCATTTTTATTCAGAGGGCAAGGCCTATATTCTGCCGTCTAGCAGACTTGAGAGAGATACCATGGCGTGAGCATGTGAGAGCTTTAAGGCATTACCATTGTGCTTCGGAATCACAGATACTTCGCTTGAGCAGGTACGTTGTCATATATATACTCTTAAATGCTGATAAGATGCTGAGGAAGAAGTTACGCAAAAGAAAATTTTGTTACTTTTTGACAAATTTTTGGCTTCTTTCAGTTTTTTAGGGCAAATACCACAAAAAAAAAACCCAAACTATACCCATTGCGACACAAATATTCCAAACTTCTTTTGTCGCCAAAATCCTTAAACTTGCTTACTACACTCCTAACTTTTTTTTTTGTCTCTAAAAACCCAAATTTATGCGTGTGCGACATATATTGCCTCTGTTTTAGTTCATATTGGTATAAGTTCGGGATTTTTTATAATACTGCGCATTCATTAGTGAACTTAAGTGCGGCGTCGTGGTGGTGGGTCTTGCGCTAGTGCCGCTCCAGGTTTACGTCGCCGGCTGTACGGCAGTTCCTAGATATCCAAAAAAAAAAAATGGGGTTTCATGTGTCGCAATGAACAAGTTTAAGTCTTTTAGTGACATTAAAAAAAAAAATTGGATGTTTGTGTCATAATAGACATAGTTCGAGAGTTTTTATGGTATTAACCTTTATTTTCATCTTAGTAAGTTTGGTTTGTCATATGTCTACGCTTCAGCTTATTCATTTCAAGTCAAGTGATCCCCTCGGACTGCAGAAGCACTCGGGACCCGATCCCCGTTCGCCGATCCGGCTCACGGACAGCGGAGGAGTCGCTCATCCTTTTGCCACGGTGCAAGCATCTCCGTCAACTTTTATCTCTTTGCACTCGCCTCGATTCGGCATTCCGGCCCCGCTCGAATCCAGTGCCTAAAGTCGTTGAAAGGCATGGATTGAATTGTCTCGATCCGCGCGCGGCTGGTGGTCTTCGGCATCTGCCACCAGCTCCCGCTGAATAGTAGCTTTTGACTGATGCTGCACAGCCCCGTCTGTGGTACGCTGGAAATCTTATCACGGATGTTGGATTCTTATCCTTTTTTAGAAGCTTGCTTTTGAAGCTCCTCCGGGCTTCCAGCTAGGGAGGTGGCTTTTACTTTTCCGTACGCGATAGGGGAGCCTTTCGTGGAGAATTACAGCGCATGACAGCGACGAGTGACGTGGGAAATGAATCAAAAGGTGGGTGATTTTGATATTGGAATGCCACGTAAGATGATGAGGACATCGTGCTGAGCAATGTGGTTAGTTGGGTGGTATCATGTCAGCCGTGCACTCAACACATAAATTACCTTACAAATTACGTCACGTGAGCAAGTTGTTAAGTGAATTCAATTCTTCTAATCGATGATGGATCGAGTTGAATGATTGGCATGATCGATCGATGATGTAAGTGATTTGATCGCTCTTGAATTTCGACTTTCCACGGCAGTGACCATACTCATAATTGCCAAATCAAATCGATTTAACAGATGCCCGAATACTCGTTAAGCATATCTGATATGAGATCATTTGATTTTTGATATGCATTAAAAAAAAGGATTAATATCATCAAAAACCTTAAATTGATGCACTTATATCTCAAATTCTCTCAATATCAATTTAGAATTTTGTTATCCGTTTATCATAAATGTGTTAATTTGTAATTTTTCATTGTATCAATTTAATTTAACAGAAATTAATGAATGATTAATTATCATATATATTAATTAAAGATTTTTATTAAAGTATATAAATTTAGGATTTTTGATAATTTAAAAAAGAAAAAACAGAAGAATGGTTGCGTTTCACATTTTAAAATTTATTTGATTGATTGATTGATAAGTGCCCTGAGTCACGTCCCTCTTTTCGAAATTTTTTCCAACGGACCGAAACATTACACGACAGATCAGCGCAATCAAACAACAGATGCTCATTCTAATCAAAGCTCTAAACGACGACCGTCCACGTCACCATCAACAGCCTTTTCATCGGTCGTAGAAAAAGCAAAAAACGAAATTATCTCCAACAGCGATCCTCCCCAGATCACCGCGACACGTGTCGCCGGTCGACGGTACAGACGGTACATTCGGCAGCGCCAGCCGGCGTCGCTTTTGCAAGATCCTTAGCAGGATTAGCTGTAATCGAGTCAGCAGCCCCACCACTTGATGCCAGCACCCCCTTTTATCCCTACTCCCTTTCCCACGCCGAAGATCGCAACCGAACGGTCCCGATCGTCCCGAAGCTTCGTCGACGTGGGCCCGGCCACACGTCGGCCGTCGGATGAGGCCGTCTATCCATGTCTGGGGTGATCGCGACCGCAGCTCAGCCTTGCGCCGGAGATATTTTCTTGTCGGGAGGGGAGGGCTGATCGAAGGGCGCTTACGTGATTTCGGACACGACCTGGAAATAGGAAAAACGCGGAAAGCCGCTGTCCTTTTTTAAAAACAGCCGTCTCTTTCCGACCTATAAAAGCCCAGATCTCGAGCTCCCTTGGCAAGCAACCGAACGCCATTTCCCTCTCTACCTCCTCCGTTCGCCGGCGACTCTGCTCCGCCTAGGCTTCACCTTCTCTCCGGCGAGCTCCTTTGACGCCGCCGCCGCCGACGCCGGCTTGCCCTGTTGAGAGGAAGCTGAAAGCTAATCCGAGCCTGCGGAGCTACTACTACCTCCTTCCTCAGCGCACCGCGATCGGGAGTCCGGATTGAAAGTTCGTCGTGCTTTAATTTTTTTTTTTTTGACCTTTTTCCGTCCCCTGAATCTCGCCTGTGCTGGCTTTGTTTGGATCGCTCGCTCGCTCGGTTGTTCGATCGCGATCTTCTTCTTCTTCTTCTTGTCTGATTTTGCTGCTATTTTTGGCTCTGTTTGCGTAGCCGACGCGTCGTCCGCGGTTTCGAGCCTTGATTAGTCTAGTCCGAGAGGATTTTGATCGGGAGAGAGCGGAAGTGGTTGTAGGTCTTTGGTTTTCTCTTCCGGTTCGTTGAAACGTGTGCGCGCTCCCGGCATCTGTTTAGTTCTCGAAATTTTGCTGCTTCGGCCTGATCAATTTCGCAACAGGTGCGAGGTTTCTAGGTAATGAATGTGAGATGTGGATCATGCGAGTTAAAGAGAGAGAATAACGGCATCTAAGGTGAAGGGACCGCCGCCCGCCCGCCGGTTAAATTGTGGTTTATGTTGGTTGCCTGCAGGGTCAATTGGACAATTCATAAAACTACCTTATTTCTGTGGAGATATTCTTGTTTGCTTGTGCAACTTTTGGTGCGATATTTGTTTAGATATCTGCAAATTTTGACCTGGACGGGGTGATGTCAGGACCCTACTACGAGGACTTGATGATCTCCTCATTGATTGTGTAGATTACACGATGATGTTTAATGCCATTTTGAGCCACTTGTGTTTGATGTTAAGTTTGGGGAGTGCGCTGAGATACCTTTGGAGAGGTTATTCTCCAGAGAGGTGATCTTAAGCAGCTTGTTGTACTGAGGCAATCTGATCTTAAGATTTGTAGGAAAGGATGCGAAACTTTGCTCCTATAGGATATTCAGTATCTAAACTTACCGAAGAAATTGAGAACTATGTTAATATTGATAAGATAAGATCCTCAAGACGATTTTATAAAAGGGATATAAGAAGAAGATGGTTGCTTGTATTATTTGTTGAAGTTTACTTTCTTCTGGATGCGCCAGAAGAGGCTGGTAGTTTCTGGAACTGTGTAAGATTGAGGTCTGTTTTCCAAGTTTTAAGAGCTAAAAATGTAGTGCCCTGGTTATGGTGTCATATATGTTGGACATGTATTGCCGGCACTGCTGCTGTGAACTTTTGCAATGATAGCTAGATCAGGAGTTGCCTCCATTGTCTTGGATGGAGTTGGCTCCAAAAAATCCCAAGTGCCCAAAGCTAAGGTTGAAAATGAAGGCAGAGCATCCTGTCCTTGTAGCTAATAGATTAGGCACTTGGAGAATGTGCTGATGTTCAGCGAGTTCCATCATGCCAATGATTACCCAAATAATTTTGGGGGTTCCCTCCTTCATGGAGGGGAGTTTCTGGATGTTAAGAATACCCACACAAAGTGTTTGTATTGGAGATCCACGGATTCCTTGTTGAATTACATGGAAGCTATTTTTCTCCTTTCATTAGACTCGCAATGGAATCGTGTAGGTGGAAAATCTGAGACCGCACAATGGGAGTTTACATTCCTTTGTTATCTCTTAATATTCGGCGCGGTGCTAACAACATATAAACTTGCACCACTATTGGGCTAGCAAAAAATCACTATATAAACTTACTATCTGCTGGTAGTTAAATATTCGGTTAGGATTGCGCCATTCTCGTTGCCTATGTAGGTTGTCAAGTACTCATGAACCTTTCTTGCTAGGGTACTGAATTCAAACGAACTTCGCATTGTTCCTTGTGATTAGGTGCTATTCCATGTTCCAAAACCTTCTTGAGCTTGTCAAAGTCAAACTCCATGGAGATTCAATTCTGTAATCTGGGTGGTTTTTCAAGAAGCTCCTTGCTTGAGGAGCTTCGCCTTGTTCCCAGCATTCTTCCAGGGGTTTTTTCCCCTCTCGGTATTGGTGCGGCATTCAATTTTAGATGTAAAAGTGAGAAGATTGTGGTCAGATGAGCTAAATTACGATGGAAGAGGGCTGATGATTCGACATTGGAAGAAATGTTACTCGCTAGATATTTGTCCTCAATGGAAAGTTTCTGCAAAGTTGCAGATTGAGGTAGGGATGTCCTCGAAGGACAATCGCGACACAACTATTCCTATATTTCCCTGATTTTCATTTTTTAGGGACCAATTGATCACGTGATTTATTGCCTTTACATTAGGTTGGCGTGTCCATTGATCGTGTTCAGTGTAATTGGATTTGGCCCCAGCCTCCCAGGTTCTTGAGAGGAATGGAGTACTGAAACAGTGCATTTGTTATTCGTTGAAGTGGAGGCTCTGGAAATCATCCTTGCTGCGTATATATTGTATGGATCGTTCTAGCCTCTAGCTTGCATCTGTTGGAGTGTTGCTGATTGGAGCCATCAAACTTTCTTTGGATGTGTTCTCTTCTAGCTGATTTCAATCCTTCTTCCAGGAGGAGAGCAATAACATTATACGGCGTTACCTGGCTTAATTGGGTCGATGATGTGCCTTAATGTTATTGGAGCATTGCTAAATTCTTCCTTGATGCAGGTACTTGGCAACCTTCTTGAAGATACAAGATGCAGGGAAAATATATAATGGGGGAACTGACTGTAGAGCATTCTGAGGATCAGAAATTTGAGTCGAAGAGCTTAGAGACCTTGGAGACCATCATATGTGAAGATAAGAATAGTGAGAAAGCTGATAAATGCATGCCACAATTAGACGGCAAATGCATGCCCAGTGTTTTTCCAGAAGATGTTGGAAAAGTGAACGATCTCCTAGAGAAGGGATGCTCACAGTTTGGGTATGTTCTGAATCTGTTCATTGATGATGTTTTAATACCGTTGTTCTGCTTCGACCAAATAAATAAATAATACCAATATCCTGTTAATTTTATGTGCTTTGCTTGCAGATGTTCACATTATCGGCGAAGGTGCCGCATCAGAGCTCCATGTTGTAATGAAATCTATGATTGCCGTCATTGTCATAACGAGGCAAAAGTGAGCCTTCTCTTATATATGTTTTTATGATTTTCAAATTATGCTTGACGTTTTTACAGCTTCTAGTTGCTTGTGGGATGGGGAAATTTGCATGATTTATTTTGAATTATCAAGACCTGATAAAGGCTAATTTCTTTTGTTTCTTTTTCCATATAGAATTCCAAAATAAATGACACAGATTATATATAACTAGATGAAAGAATTGGCGAAATGAATGATGATTTACTTGTGAGATACAATTTTTTAGGCAGTGAAGAATTTGGTTTCTCTTTGCAGTTACTTTCAATTCAGTTTTGGTTTTCCGGCTACTTTATTCTTTGAATCTTTGTATAGCTAACGGGCATCTAGGATAAGTGTTCATTCGTGGTCATCATTGGAGTTAACTCTTGATTAGATTTTGATGTCTTGATTCTGTTAATCTAGGTTGTATCCGATAGTTACTTTGTCATTTTCAGATGAGGAGCATTTTTCCTTTGCTTAGATTTCTGGGATTGGACCTTTTGATTTGTTTAAGCATTGGTTATTGTCATTGTGTCTACATCTGACCTAGAGATCATCTAAACTGTTAATCTATGCAATCGTGGAAGTTTCTCCAGAGTAGGTGACTGCTGTACTGGAAAGATACAGAACTATTTGCATTGGGGACAATCAAATGGTTCAAAAGCTTAAGTTTTATGCTTTTTCCTGTTTTTTTTGTTGGAGATTAGAACTTCTGTCTCTGGTCTTGGTGTGATGAGTGCTACTTGCTATCTTAAGAAAGAGTCACCATTATGCAGCTTTGAAGTGGCCATTTGGTTTTATATTGAATGTGGGCTTGTATGTGTATTCAATTTTTCTTTTCGTCACAACTGTATATCTGACTTTAAATTGCATAATGATTTTCAGGATAGTATCGATGTGGATCTGAAAGAGAGACATGACATGCCACGCCATGAAGTCAGTCAGGTAAATAATCTCTCTTGGGAGATCTTATCTCATTCGGGGTGATTGATTTAATTGTGGAGTGAACATTGGATGAACATTTTGTTCTTTGTTCTTGCCAACTCCGCAGGTGATATGTTCCCTTTGTGGCACTGAACAACAGGTGAGAATGATAACTATCATCTTGCCCCTAGTTTTCCTACTTGGATAATCTAATTTTGAGGAAGGGAATTTCCAATATTTATGTTAGCTGCCATCAATGCAGGTCCAGCAGTTCTGTATAAATTGTGGTGTGTGCATGGGGAAATACTTCTGTGCGACGTGCAAGTTGTTTGACGATGATGTAAGTAGCTTATCTTCCCTCTGATACATATATTTTCGATTTGACTCAATGAGTTCTCTTTACTGTAATGAAGTTTGTGGTGTGGTGGCTCCCTCCTCCATACATATCTACTAAAATTTTCGTTCAACCATAGATTGCAAGCAAGGACATTCTGCCAGGTCCTGCATCCACTTGCATTTCAGGGACCTTTGTACACCATTAATAGTATAGCTTCAATAATTGTCAAATGAGATGAATGTACATGTCTGTCAAACTATGTTGTTGTCACATGCTGTCTATTTTAACTTGGAAGGAGCTTACGGCTCTCTTTTATTGCAGACATCCAAAAAGCAATACCACTGCAGTGGATGTGGAATATGCAGGTATTGCTTATGTTCTCGATTGTTTCTTTGACAATTTTGTTATTCGGCAATGTCTTAAGAGTTCCTTGTTGAAGGTCTTATGTTGTGGATTAGCAAATGAAATTTAGAATTAGCAATGCTGCTGCTTCTTTTGTCACCTCACCTTGAAGTTAACTTTTTTTTTTCCCCTTTCCGAGTCAATTTTTAAGTTAATATGAGTAAGATCTTCTCACTACTTTATGACATTATGAGTTTGGAATACATTGAGATCTGTTGCTTATTTCTTTTCCAGTCCATTCCCAGAATTATGCTGCTTGACTGTTTTCTTCTACCTCTCCTTTTCGTATTATTGTTCTCTGCCTTTTGTCCAGTTTATTGTATTCTTTTTGGAGAGGTCTTTAAGGTTGTGGTTCTCTGATTGAGCTTTCTTACTTTCCTGTCCAGAACTGGGGGCAGCGAAAAATTTTTCCACTGCTACAAATGTGGTAAGTAAGCCCTTTCTATTGTCGGCCTTGGATTCATATTACATATTGGGTGGTTAAGGGAAGACTGATTTGTGTTTTAATCTTCACTTGTGTTTTAGGTTGCTGTTACTCTATTTTGCTCAAGAACAGCCACCCCTGTATTGAAGGAGCAATGCATCATGATTGCCCTGTCTGTTTTGAGGTGAAGATTTAATTTGGTTCTGCATAATTCTGATTCTTTTCTATTTTTATTTTCTCATTTTTTGATTGAAGAATGGATTGGCTGAATTATATTGAGCTAAGATAAACTTCAGTGTTACTTGTCATGGAGATTTACTTGAGTCAAATTTGCAAATGGGATGGCATCCTTTGTTCTCGGTGCTTCATGAGTAACCAAATGGTGATTTGCAGTATTTATTCGACTCGACGAACAATGTGACTAATATGCCATGTGGACACACGATTCACCAGAACTGCTTAAAGGAGATGAGAGATCATTTACAGTAAGCCCTCAAAATATCTATTTTTTGCTCATGTAGCTTTCAGTGAAATCCCTTGGCTGTTATTTGGACTTCTCACGAATGTGGTCTATCATATGCTGAATACATCGCAGATTTGCTTGCCCCCTTTGTTCGAAGTCCGTTTGTGATATGTCAAAGGTCTGGGAGAAATACGATCTGCAGATTGCCGAAACACCGATGCCAGAGCCTTACCAGAATAAAATGGTAAATCATATATCGCCCCTTGTCATCATCCTGACCCTGGGAAAATCATACTTTGTGCTCACCTTACATGTCCATGTGCATCGTCCCTTTTCTGGTGGGAACGTTTGTTCTTTAGTTTTGGATATCAAGAATGTAATACGGATTGCTTCATGACAGGTGTGGATTCTTTGCAACGACTGTGGGAAAACCTCTCAGGTGCAATTCCATGTAGCGGTTCAGAAGTGCTTGAACTGCAAGTCCTACAACACTCGCCAGACGAGAGGCCGAGCTTGCTCCTAAGGAGTGTCCCCGGACAACTCTGATGGATTTGAAGCCACAGCGCATTCCCAAAGTGGCATCCCAACATCATGGCTTTCTCCAGGTCCGATGTGCCTGTTGGCGGTTCCCATTCTTTCCTCGATATCTGTACCCGAAAGGAGTTGGAAATTCATGGTGATTGCATTGAGCGAGCAGCATGTACGTCTTCAAATAAGCAGGCAAATGGGGCTTTGGCAGATTGCCTATCGGGATGTCTATTTGATCTTTTCAGTCGTAGCTAGAGGCTGTCCTTTTTTTTTTTATTTTTGGGTCAGTAGAGGCGATCCTGTTTCGATGGGCTGCATTTGAAGTGGGTTTCCCCAGAAATAATTATTGTATGGATCGATTCGTCGATGCCAACTATTCTTTCAATGGTCATTCACAAATTCCAGTTGCGTGTCCCGCTACTTTACGAATCTCTTCCCTTGCTGGTATTCCGTGTGATTCAAGAAGCTGTTGCGGTTTATGATGCGCAACTAGTGCCGACTGCAATTTCATTCTGCTTTAGTTTTATACGTGGCCTCGTGCATTTTTTTACTCGATTTGTCAAAGCAGCCTGGTGCTTGTCGTCGGGCTCTAACTCCCTTTTTCTGAAATTAAAAAATTACAAATGCAAAAGAGTAAACTTGAAGGAACATAACCTATTTTTTTATATTTGTCAGAAATTTTTTGAGATTTCTTATAGTTTCAAATAGAGGTCGGAGTTCCTAATACTAACTCGGAGCTCCTCTGCAAAACAAGGTAAAAATGATAATAAAGACTAACTCGGAGCTCCTCTGCAAAACAAGGTAAAAATGATAATCCAAGACAAGAATTCAAGAAAAGGATTTTAATCCAAGACAAGAATTCAAGAAAAGGAAATCACTCTGGGATTCAAGACCCCAATCAGCCGAATCAAGCTGCAAAGTGTACGGAAACCTACCTGGCGGAGGTAAGGTCGGGGTGAGTTGGTTTGGGGCGGAGGCGGCTGCGACACCACGAGGGCGATGGAGTGACGCCCGCGAGAGGAGGGGCATTCAATCATCACTAACGGGAAGGTCAAAATTCTGAAGTTAGTGACAATTTTCTTATTTCCCATTTATTTTTGTTATTTTCATTATTTTTTCACATATTTATATTTTAACTCCTCAAGTATTGAAAATTTTTAAAATGTTCGTGTTGAAATTTCAGACTTATGTGTCGGAACGTGTCGAGAAGAGTTGATCGGAATGTCAGACACGACACGAAAACTTCCAAAAAGTATCGGTGTTTTTCAAGTCCTAGCAACGAGCGAGAGAGAGAGAGAGAGAGAGAGAGAACAGAGGCGTTGGAGAGGGATACGCGAATGGCGGTGTTTCGAGCGATTGAGAAACTCGAGTCGATGGTTTTGAGTGGTTGGCAAGCATGAAAATTCACACGGGGACGCTCGTGGATGGTAAACAAAGGCATGATAAATATTAACTAAACTCATGTCCAAAGTGCTGTCTAAAATCAAAATCCAAGGTGCAAAATTACACTTGTACGGAAACGAAGTAGTGAAAGTGGTCTCCAATTGAAGAAAGTAGGATTCGTACCTTATCCTCCATCGATATCACTTGAGAAAATGGAGCCACGTGTCGGATTCTGAATGGTCTTACCCTTGGCCTACGTGGAGGGTTAAACACAGCTAATATTTTCTCTTCCCCTTCCATCCACTGGAAAACTGTCACGTGCGCTTCTTATCTGAAAAAACCGTCCTTTCCGACTCCGATGTTTCCCGTAAAGGAAAGCAGAGGAGCCGAAAGGCGGCGGCGGCGGCGGTTGTTCGATGGCCGTTGCTTGTCCCGCCGCGGTCCCTCCTCTCCGCCGGCGAGCCCGAACGCCGGCCGAACGTCGGAGCTCGACCGCTCCCTCGAGATCGCAGAACCTCATCTCCCTGCTAAGCTCCTGCTCGAGCGCCGAAGAGTTCGCGCCGATCCACGCTCGCCTGATCACCACCGGCTCCATCCGCGACCCTCTCGTCGCCCGCCGCCTCCTCGGCTTCTTCGTCTCCGTCGACGGCCTCGGCCACTGCCGCCGCGTCTTGAGCGGGACCCATCTGTCGGAGACGGCGCTGTGGAACGACTACATTCAGAACCAGCTTCGGGACGACTCGCCGGGGGACGTGCTGGCGTCCTACCGTCGCATGGTCGGTGCGGGGGTGGCGCTGGACATGTCGACTTTCCACTTCTTGATCAGCGCTGCGTCGAGAGTTATGGCGGTTGAAGACGTCGGCGAAGTCCACGGGCGGATGCTGAAGGCCGGGTTGGGTTTCAGCGATTCTCTGAGGAAGAATTTGATGGGTGTGTATGCGAAGGCCGGGAGATTGCGGGAAGTGCGCCAGCTGTTTAGCGAGTTTCCTGAACGGGATGTGGTGGCTTGGAATACGATGATATCTTGTTATGTTAGAGTGGGAATGTTCAGAGAATCGTTGGATTCGTTCGGGCGGATGTTGGCCGATGGGGTCGAGCCGGATGAGGTCACCATGGTCAGCTTAGTTTCGGCGTGCGCGAAGATGAGGGATTTGGAGATGGGCGAGAAGATGCACTCGTACATCGATGAGAATGGTATGGAGATCGGGGGGTCTTTGTTGAACTGCTTGGCTGATATGTACATGAAATGTGGGGAGATGGAGAAGGCGCGTGAGGTTTTGGGTGGAAGCGAAGCCGAGAACGATGTTGTTTCGTGGACGACGCTGCTATGCGGATTTGCGAAAGCCGATCGGATGGATGAGGCCGAGAAGCTGTTCGACAGGATGACAGAGAGGAACTTGATTTCTTGGACAACAATGACGTCGGCCTATGTTCAAGCCGGTCGATACCTGGAAAGTCTAGAGTTGTTTGTTGAAATGATGCTCGACGATGTGACGCCTGATGAGGTTGCACTCGTTACCGCTCTCACCGCTTGCGTTAATATGGATGGTTATGACATTGGAAGATCCATCCACGGCTTCCTTGTGAAACACGGAATGACTGTCGAGGGAATGCTTGGGAATTCTCTACTTAGCTTGTACGCAAAATTTGGTCGGTTGGATGATGCCTACTCCATTTTTCGGCACTTGCCTTGTAAAACTGTCGTCTCTTGGAACTCGATGTTGGATGGGTTCTGCAGGGCTGGGGATGTCGACAAGGCGAGAGGTTTCTTTGACGAGATCCCTGAGAAGGATTTGATTTCTTGGAACACCATGATCGGTTGCTATACTAGATCTCGCTCGGCTCAAGAGTCGTTCGAACTGTTCCACCAGATGCAGAGTTCAGACATAAAACCGGATAAAATCACTTTAGCCAATATGCTCTCTACCTGTGCTAGCATTGGGGCGCTGAGTCATGGCGCCTGGATCCATTTGTATATACAAAAGAACCAAATTCAATTGGATCACGTTCTGGGAACTGCTTTAGTAGACATGTATGGGAAATGTGGAAGTGTCGAAAAGGCAACAGCATTGTTTTCAAAAATTACAGATAAAAATGTATGTCTATGGACGGCAATGATAGGAGCATATGCTATGGAGGGACAAGCGCAGAAGGCGGTGGACCTGTTCTCGAAGATGGAAGCCACAGGAATAAAGCCTGACCAGGTCACTTTCATAGCTCTTCTGTCTGCTTGTAGCCATGGAGGTCTGATAGATGAAGGATACGAGTACTTCCACAAGATGAAAAATGAATACAGAATTGAACCCTGGATTCAGCATTATGGATGCATGGTCGATCTCCTCGGTCGTTTTGGGCACTTCAAAGAGGCTCTAGAACTTATTCATTCCATGCCGGTGGAAGCAGATACTATTATTTGGAGCTCATTCATGAGGGCCTGCGAAACCCACCAGAATGTCGAATTAGCAGAGTATGCACACAAACGTCTAGTTGACATCAACCCTACAAACGATGCAGCTCATGTTCTTCTTTCGAAGATATATGCAAGAGCCGGAAGGTGGGACGATGCGAGTTTGGCCAGAACAAAGCTACACGAACTGGGAATTCGAAAGCATCCAGGCTGTAGCTTGATAGAACAAAATGGTACCGTCCATGAATTCAGAGCCGAGGACTTCTCGAACTCTCAATCACCAGAAATCTATTCCATGTTAGGTGAGATCGAGGAGAGATTACAGAAAGAAGGACATGAAACTTCGAGTCGTCACAGTGAGAGGTTGGCAGTGGCATTCGGGCTAATAAGCAGCAAGAATAGTACCATCCGAATAGTTAATAACCTTCGGATCTGTGGAGACTGTCATTCCTTCATGAAGTTCGTATCCTTTACGTATGAGAGAGAGATTATACTGCGGGATAATTACAGATTCCATCGGTTTAGTGCTGGGCAATGTTCTTGTAGAGAATACTGGTAATTCAACACACTACTACTTCCAAGTTAATAACAGTTCTATCTGCTTGTTGTTCAGTTGCAGAAAATTGAGCAAACAGAATTGCTGTCATAATATGTTCCCCCGGAAGATAACCAAGGGCTATTTCATCAAATGAATTGGGTCAATTTTCTCAAATGGGTCGGAACAGAAGATGAGCTTATAGGCCGATATCCATCAAGCTAGGCAGAGAACACCATTTGGTCTAAAGGATACTCATCATGAGATGAGCTTTTGAGCATGAACTTCTTTCAGATATGCAAACTTGCACCTCACCGTACTAGTGTTAGTAGAGGTTAAAAACTCATTCAGGAGATTATCACCGGTTCCTTTACACATGCTCCCGCGTTAACCGTCTGAAATTTCTAGCAACCAAATGAGATTTACCTTGAAGAAGATACGAGTGAATTCTCAATTTCTCCTCGGGTACTCTCAAGTTACCCTCGCTTTCATTACCGACAATAAAGTCACTTTCACTCAAGTTCCACTGGTTTCTAGGGGCTCTTCTAGCAAAATCAGATAGTCAAAAGAAAAACAACAGTCGGAAACATATGAAACACATTTCACATTGCTAAAGGTCGCTGCAGAACTTGAATCCCCGACATAATCTTAAGACAGGATCTCAGTCGGCTGTTGACTAGGTAAGTCCAGCATATGCCTTCTTAATCAACATCAGGGAACAAAAGATGGTGGAGGGTAATCAACATCAGACAAGACCAGGAATTTAGTGCACATGAACTTACAACAGCAACTTGATACTATTATGAAAAAGCACTTTAGTCGGCCGCCATTACAGGAAAAAAGTTTACCCCGGAAGAAAAATGTAGGGGATATAGATGGGGAGCCATAAAAATCAGCTAACACCCATTTCATGTGCAAAATAATTATGCAATATAATATGAGTTATCATCGCATATATTACGGTCATGTCTCTTCCAAAAAGCCAAAAAATGCTGTAGTAGATAATTGCCACCACCAAGACCATGAAAGCTGAATCCCTTTCGGTGAAGAGAGAAATGTACAAAATTGATCATCCATGGCTGCTAACTGATGCACACAAAAACAGCTCTTTGGTGAACGGACGATCTGGGGCATCTACCTCAGTGATTGTTCCAGCTATCATGGGCACGGTGGCCACAGAGACCACATGACTGGTCACTACGAAGGGAGAAAAGAGCCACTTTGAAAAAGCTGATCTCCACTTTTGGACTTCGGCGACTTATCACAATCTTCCACGGTTTCTTCAATCTCATCAGACAAAACCTCCTCTGAACGACATTCCGCACTACAAAATGCTTTCTCGCCTCTGCAAGAAGTCAAATCAAGGCACCCATAATGAGCAAACATAGGTACATTAGAACTATGGTGAGGCCATGAGACGAAGTGCAGTTTATACAGACCTGTATATGTAGATATCTTCACCTTCTGGCAATGGCTTCTTGCACGTGCAACAGAAGCTCAAGAAGTCATCATGAGAATACAAAGCAGGGGTTTCTGAGCTTTTCACTCGAGGCAATACAGTGTCTTCCTCTGTCTCCTCGACAAAATTGCTCAACTCACTTGGGTGACATTTTAAAATGCAGTCACCGTAAATGTGAGTGGTTTTAGAATCAGGACCGTGTGAAATCACGCAAGTATAATCCTCAGAGTTTTCTATCTCGCTCGCTGAGAGAGAATCAGTGAACCCTCTGCCAGGATCAACAGACGGAGGAGGGATTGAAGTCGGACTAGTACACGAAACCTTACTTAATTTTGGACTTTCTCTAACCAATCGAGGACGATAACCCATTATTGTGCAAGAATCAAGTGAGCTAGACCGGAGTTTGCCCAAAGGGTCAGGTTCTTCAGGGCCATCTGCAATTTCAAAAACGACACTGGTGCTGCTCGAGTGGAGTGGAGATTTGGCACGGGGGTAACGAGAGAATGTGTAATCTTTAGGTAGGGACTTCGGTGACTCGACGGAACTAATGCTGGTCTCAATATTATGATTCTTAACCCTGATATTAGGTCCAAAAATTATGTTTCCAGTATGAAATGACCGGAGAGCCCGGCCGGATAAGTTTCCCTTGTCATCAAGAGAATCTATAATGCTTAAGCCTACTTTGCTACAGTCCCAGCTCTTTCGCTGCCCTGCACAAGGCGATCGAGGGGACCTCATGGGGTTACTCAGATATGGGAACAGCATAAAATCAAGAGGAGATGTGGGGCTTCTAACCGAATCAGCATCGGGTAAGCCCTTCGGATTTAAACCCGCACAAAGACCAGGGATGCTGGAAAGGGAATTGCTCCTACGATTCTGCCTTCTAAGAGCAGATTGCAAACCAGAATACAAGTTAGAATCTGATTTCGCCATTGGACCCGCTTCCTTCTGCACTGACACGGTCCTCTTCATCAGCATTGCGTCAGGATCTCGAAAGCTTCCCTCCAGTAAACAGAAGCAAGCAGCTTTACCTGCACCAGGCCAACAAATTTTCAAGGGAACAACTCAACGATGAAGAGAGAGAAATAGGTCTTTCAAAAACCCAAAACCCATTGATAAGCTGCATTACCCAGAACAAAAGCGATCAACGATCCATCGAGTTCGATACAGAAATCAAAATTTCTGCAGATACAGCAAAAGCCCAGTCGGCGAACACGCGCATTGCGTGTTTGCCCAGCACACACGGGAGCGAAACACGATCATAAAAATCGCCTCATTGTCGTCCTCACTCGCTTCTTATAAAATACCAAACACCCACTCCCGATCGTGTCGACAACCAGTCTAAAAAAAAAAATTAATGAAAAAGGAGCGAACTTGGATATTGCTTACACAACCCAGCAGGCGACGTCAATGTCCCCGTCCGACGACACGAGAGAACAGTGGTGCGAAAGCCGAGAGAAACACGGTGCGCGCGGGTGAACTTTATTCTCTGCAACCCGCAATAGCGAATAGACCCAGAAAGATGAGACAAAGCAAAAAGCTCAAAAATTGCATCGCAAGAGTCAGAGAAAGCGAGCCGGGCAGCCACGGAATCGACTCGAAAGAAGGCAAAAGGGGTCGGAGGGGATGGAGAATCGAAGAAACTCACTTGGCTTCTTCTCTCTCTCTCTTTCTCCCTCTCTCTTTCTCCCTCTCTCTCTTTCGGGAAACTTCAAAGCGACCCCGTCGTTTGCTAGCGTTTCTTTCAGCAGAGGAGAGAGACCCTCCAATGCAAAAGCTGGGAATGCGGTGAATTGAAGAGGGGCCAGGCCTGCTTTCTATGTAGTATGCGCGATGCTTGCCCAACACTCCTCTCCCCTCTCTCTCCTCTCTCTCTCTCTCCTCTCTCTCCTCTCTCTCTCTCATACGCCTCAAAATCAGAGCTTCAATGAGCTTCTGGTGCACTCTTCAGTTTTTCACAGTACCCACAAGCCCCTCAACCCTCCCTCCCTCTCTCTCTCTCTCTCTCTCCTCTCTCTCTCTAGTTTGTACGTCTCTCTCTCTTGTCTTGTACTGTAAGATGGGGGGGGGAAGACATAAATACACAGCAAGGTGACCGTATTCGTAGAAGGGCATTTTCGTAATTTCGCCGCGCTTTCCTCCCTCTTTCCTTTCTTTGTTTCCTGTCAGAATCGCCTCCTAACCAGGGATTTTTTTTTTTATCATGGAGAGCTGAAAAAAAAAAAAAAAAGTGATCTTTTTTTTAAGTCTGTAATAATGCTGATAAAAATATTTTCGGGATGGATAATTATTACTACTGGTCGGATCAGGTAAGGTTCATCCCCAAAGTCTTGAAACCTGTGATCAATATTATATTTAAACCCCGAGTCCAGTAAAAAAGAAATATTTATTTATACAGCATGATCAAAATAAAAAGTCAGTCGAGTGTGATTTTTCTTTCCCCCTTACTTTTACTTTTCAATATTTTAGTGGTTGATTTTTTATTTAATAATATTCAAAGCCCGAAATCAGCCGACATCAATGCAAAGGTCATTTGAAATTATTAAAAATATCTTCGCGATGTGCTTCTTTAACATTGAAATTGAGAATATATCTTCGAAAGATCTTGTGCTCTTTAATGTGATTATGTTCATCGGTTCTATTCATCCACGTAAATTCTAAAATTATCCTTGATTTATTATGTTTAGGATGTTCTACAGTATCTGTGCAAAGCTTATTTACATTGCTCTTTTTATTTTTTGTAATTCTTTACGTATATCGGCTTTTTGTATGTAAAGTTACAATTCCATGGCATTCTTTAAAAAAAAAAAAAAAACATACTCAGCTTATTCCCATTTTAACCCCACTTTTCCTTTAAGTTTCCTACATGTGCACCCTTATTAGTTCTCCTTTCCATCTCTCTCTGTGGTTTTCAACGAGGAATAAAGGTGGTAAAACTCAGCAATAGTGGGTGCCCTAATTCTTCACCGTGGCCAATTAGCATGCCTCATCCCATGCCATATCGGCTTTCCCATTCGCATATAATAATCAAACTTTCACAAAATACTTATTAAATTAAGAGATAAATCCAAATAAAAACGAGTAATCCATTTTAAAATATAGCATAAATCTTATTTAACTACTTAAATCCGAGCGTATATTTTTTTTCTTTGCTTGCTCTTTAACATAAAGGGTATTGTTAAATTACTATCCCGAGACACTTGCTAAACATACTTTATTTCGAACGATTCAATTTTCAAATGCATCATATCGGAGAGATCAATAAGTTAACAAATACCGATAGGGTGCTATTCAATGAATCTTTTTTAACAGTAAGAAAAGGGGAATTGTGTAATGACAATCATGTGT
The DNA here is from genome assembly GCA_007663325.1 of Eucalyptus pauciflora. Taxonomy (NCBI): domain Eukaryota; kingdom Viridiplantae; phylum Streptophyta; class Magnoliopsida; order Myrtales; family Myrtaceae; genus Eucalyptus; species Eucalyptus pauciflora. Next base: position 4,610,840 of record VMYD01000067.1, read on the forward strand.
CCTTTCGTTGCTTCCTTAGATGAAGCACATGGGAGAATTGATGGATCATGTCGATGCAATGAATACAAAGTGCAACAGCAGCAGCAGCAGCAGCCTAATTGGACCCCATGCAATCAGCTAATGGGATTTCCCTTTAATCATTTCCAAACTTTCCCTTTGGCAAGCCTCTCATCAAAGGCCTTCAAAATTTGTGAGTTTTTGACTAAAAGCTGGAAAAGTTTATTATTGTAGGGAATGATTCCAGCACAAGTAGAGAATGGAGATGGTACATGAATCATGGCGACAATTTATTTTACCCTTGGCTCTAGTTGAGCAATCCCAGGAGGAAGCCAAATATTTCATTGAGATCTTTCATCTAAATGGGAGCAAATTTGCTAGTATAGATGCACCCGGTCCACATTGAAATCTTGAATGCTACCTGCTTCGTAAATATTTGTAAAACATTAGGGGACTTCGCCTACAAGTCAAGCGCCATAAAATTAGGGATTTCATTTTCACTTTATTACAGCCTTTCGAGAATAAACTGAGTTAAGTAGAAATGGAATAAAATTCTTATGAAAAATCTTCTAGCCCCATTGTTTCCTAGACATGAATTTGTTACGGCGCATTTATGGTTTAAAGTACCAATCGATCTCTACACGCGAAAAAAGATGGGTCCCATCAAAATAATCATAAGAATAATGCTACGTCGAGTTAAAAACAAAGGAAAACGAAGCTAAATTTATAAAAATGGATCTACGAAATTAGTATAATAAATATTGTGTTGGACCACAAGCGGGTATATACACAAATGGGCAATATTCAATAATCAATTGCAAACCCACACGTTATTTAGTACATTAATTTGTAAAGTAATTTTAGTAAACATGGTATTTCTCAATTATAATCACCATGGTTTTTTTTTTTTTTTTGTCTTTTGGGCTTTTCTGGTAAGCCCCAGCGGATGGTTTAGAGCCCAAGTTTCCGTACTGCACCGACTGTTGCGACTGCATCCTCTCATTGGTCCGTCCTTCTTTTGTCGTTTTCCGGTGCGACAGTTAACGCGCTGCGTGAAATCCGACGGTGGATATGAAATGATTCCTCTGGGCCGTACCCGTAATCCACGGTCCTCTTTCTTCCCCGCTTCCGTACTTTTGAATTTTTTTTTTGGTCGGCTAGTACTTTTGAATTGCAGGGCAAGTAATTTGGACTGTACCCGAAAAAGTGCTAGCGACGGTAAACGGCTCGGGTCAAGAGAACAAAAGCGTTCGTACCCAAAAAAAGAAGAAGAAGGGAAAACAGGGATTTCTCGTAATTAAAAATGAAGTAGACATTTTAAAAAATTTCAGGACAGGTTTATTTTTTTCTGATTTAAACAACATACGGTTAAAAAAGATAAATTATATCTGCCATGCCATCAATAATCGAAAAGCTCGACAAGGACACGAATCAAGCTACCTATGTCGAATTATTGATGGGCAAGGGATCTAGGCCTAGGTACGATTGGGGCTAGAATTGTCGAATCAGCTTCTATGTCTATTCATGTTGAATCGGTCACAGAAGCGGTCATCAAGTCTTTGGTCAATTGGGTTGTGAATTATGATAGGGCGTGGCATTTATGTCGTATGAGTTACTTGATCGAACGAGGAGGGTCATGAAATAGCTAAGGTTCTAACTTACTTACAAGAAAGCTAGAAGGCCTCAGTACTCAAGTTTACTTAAACCGACACATGCTAGGTGGCACCGAGAATTTAGGGAAGAGTAAGAAACTCAACATAAAGCGAGGGTTCTTTTCACCTATTGTTGGCACAGTTTTTTCTTCACCAAAACCCCAAAGCTTGTATCAGCATGACAAAAATACCAAGCGCGTAAAATTGGCCCAATGTCATGCCAACATCCCAATTTATTTTCTCATTGGTACTGATTTGGAGATTTTGATAACATAAAAAAACAATTTGAACTATTGACATTATTGTGGACAAAGTTCAGAGTTTTTAATGTTATTAATCCTCATATTTAACAATAGAAAAATGTTAAACAATGTATCATTGACACTTGTTTTTTTTTTTTTTTTGGTAAAAGTAAGCATAGTATAGACTTTGCCAATCAGATTTACATAAAGGAGACCTGGCACCAACGACAAGCAGACACTCAAGAAGACCAAAGGATCAAGAAGAGTGTAAGGGTGCCATGGTTCCAAAGAGAGTACAAAAGGCGAATAACGCAACAAAAACCAAGCCCAAATAGATGGGGCCACCAAAGTCAATCAAAGATAGACGAATGGATACCCAAGCTACATTGTAATCTTCTGTTCCTAGGAGTATCAGTATCATTGACACTTGTTAAATCACAATAATTGTGTTTTTTGAAAATTTGAAAATTTATGCGCAATATTTTTTTTTTCCAACCGGGGTAAAACGAGCTCAATTTTCTCCTAAATCACTCGCGTTCGAGAAAACCGACGTGGCTGGTTTTTAAGTAAATCAAGGTCTGGAGACCGACGAAGCCTGAAGAGCACCGCGGTCGCAGGTAAAAGACGCCGAGTAAATGACATCTTACATCGTACTAATCCAACGTAAACAAAATTATCGAAAAACGACAATTCTAGGATTAAATAAAGAAATATTTCTTTCTTTATCTCTTTCTTCCTTTTATTTTATTTATTTTTACAAGCTCTGCATTCGATCCGCCACAAGTACCGATATATTCCCACCGTGTGCTGCGTGCGTGCGGGGAATTATTGATTCCCCGAAGGATTAACAAATTTTAATTTTTTAATTTTTCGACGTTAGGGGCCGATAAGCCTTGCACATGGTAATTAAGCTACCGTGTCTTTTTATCAAATTTTTATGGGAAATGACAGAAACTTACTTTGTTACTTTTATGAATTGAATGGTTCGAATGATCGTATTTGTTGTCGCCTCTGTTCATTGCCACGGGTCGTACTTTGATTACTTATTTAAGAGTAAATAACAAATGGTTCATAACTTTCAACCTATGTAATGTCGTTTCTGAATTTTTAGAGTACGTTTAGTAACAATTTTGTTTCCGTGAACAATTTTTGTTGAGAAATATATTTTTTTCATTTTTATTTTCTAGATGAGTTTCGGAGAAGAAGAACGTGTTTGGTAATTATATAAAATTTACATTCCCGAAATAGAAAAAGAATAAAGATGCGTTTGATACGATCCTAAAAATTTCGGCTCCCGATTCTTTTATTTGATTAAAAATAGACTTAACATTTCATATTTGGATAAAACTAGAGTTTTGTAATGATTTAATCGATTAAGATATTCTAAAACGACCTAAGAAAATCCAACATAATTTTATTTAATGAAAAAGAGACTTAACATTTTATATTTGGATAAAACTGGACTTTTGTAATGATTTAATCGATCAATATATTCTAAAATGATCTAAGAAAATCCAACATAATAGTTAGTTAAAGATGGATGGCTGGAAATGGCAACAAAGGGTTCCATTAGTTTATAACTCACAATATGAGGAGGTTCATAGTAAATCTTTGAGTATTACAAAAAACGAGTGTATAAATCTTTTGAGAAAAAGAGCAAATGTTGCTTGGAGTCATCGAGTTTTCACGACCTAGCATCGTCTCTAAAAAAAATGGCATTCAAAAATCATATAGTAAAGCCCTAAAAGCTTATTCAAATTTAAATCCAATTTTCAACAAATTTTTTTTCACATTTTTCATGCTAAACTAATTATAGACTAGAATTAACATTAAAATATAGTAAAACTACTCAAAATTTAATTTCCAATTTTTTCCTAATTTTTTTATTTTTTATTTTTTATTCCAAAATATGGGGATTCGGATCGGGTCAAAAGATCAAACCTTGTGTTGATTATGTAAAGATGAGGTTATGTTGAGCTTGTTTTTCTAAAATGACCTTATTTCTCCTTTTGTTCTCGAGAATAAAGAAGTAAGTTTTTTTTTTTTTTACTCTTTTTTTTTTCAGATCTATTCTCTGACCACTAACCTCTTTTGAGGAATAGAAAATTTAACTGACATTTATCAAACGAATTTTTGTTCTAGGGAAAAAAATAACAGAAAAATAGAGGAATAGAAATGTTACCAAACAAAGCCTTAAATTGTTTAATGTGGTCCATAAAATTTTGGTAATGATAATATTTGATAATGTCCCTCCATTAATTAAAGTTTGAGAATATTTTTGAATATTTTTATATAGTTCAGGGACTAAGTTAAAAATGTACAGAAAATTCATGGATCGTATTAGACAAATTATAAGTTCATGATTAATATTACACATTGAGCTAAGATTCAATGACCATATTGAATAAATTTAAAATTCAATAACCACGTTTGGCCAAAATTCAAGCATCATTTGTGTAATTATTTCTATTAAATACCCAACAGTCAACATGATGAGTTAGAATCACTTGTAAACTATTTATAGCAACGGCTATGTGAATCAGATTTATGTGAGTTTAGTATAGCCAGATCTTTAGCTAAAATGGATATTGCTAGGTTAATTGGTATTTTCATCAAAATTGCATCGTCAACCATATATATATGGCCAAAATTCATTCTTTGATTTTATTAAGAGGAGACAGGATCTATGATGATTTCGAATAGGAGTTGTATCAATGGTACACAAGGAACAAATATACTTTAGTGAAATTTAATCAAATGATGAAGCCAATGACATAAAAAGCTTTGCCAAAATTTAATCGATGACAAAGTGCAATAACAAAGATATGACTTTGGAATTTAATTGACGACGAATATTTGAAAACTACAACTAAGATGCATACCAAAATTTAATTGACGATGAGATATTTGAAATTACAACTAAAGTACGGGGATTGAAAGAAATTTAAATTGGGGGAAAGTAAATATAAAGATATTAGGTTCTTTGATTGATTGATTCGTCTTATAAAATGTACGATGTGGCTATTTATAAACCACAATCGACGGTTACATAAAGCAGTTACAATTTTGGAATTCAAATAATGAATAACATCCTAACGGCGATTACAAGAAATTTTATTATCCACTTATATCTATTATCTAAAACTAATATCAACAAGAAGTTAAAAATTCCTAAGCTATTACGTCTTTGTGTCGATTACCCGTCATCAATGACTTTGTTGATCAACTTCTCAAATCTTGATAAAGGCCCTCATCGATAATTGGTGTTGTCGATATCTTCCTTAGCGAGTTGTCGATTGTTCTGTTCATCGTTGACTAAACTTTATTATCATCAACTAAATCCGATACTTGTCGATAGCAACAAAGAAATTGATATCATTTGGTGTCGATGGTCCCGAAATTTAAAAATTATTTTGGGCTAATTTTATTTGGGCTTTCTAACGAGGCTTTTGCTATTGTTGGGTTTGGACTTTGGAGTGGTAAGGATGGAAAGGGAGGCTGTCTCGTTTTCCCTTCGGCCTAACTGAGGATGAGGTGGCAATCGGATGTGCACGTGTCGCATAGCAGGCTTAGCAGCGTCCGATGAGACAATGGACATCTCGACTTCTAACGTAGCCCGGGCGTTGTTCTGGACTCCGGGCCCATTTCGCCCCGACCCGATTGGCCTGAGAACGACGTCGCCGCGCATATCCATGCAGCAGTGCAAAGAGCATGGTCACTCTACGCTGTCCACCGTCCCGAGGTTCGAGATCAACCAAGCTGTCATCACTGCCCCACCAAGGTACTAGCGGTCAAGAAGTCTCTCGGCATAAGATATGTTGGAAATTGACGGTACGACAAGAGTTGTTCATAGGTTCGCCATGACCTGAGTGACCATTTTACCATCAGGCCAACCCATCTCGGTGGTTGGTAATGTGAAACTCCAGGTAAATAAGCTATGGGCTCCTCTAATCCCGATTAACATAAAAGACTGATAAGGCGGGACATGAGCCATACTTCCATAAATGGCTCAGACCCAATATCATTTATGATTAATAATTTAATAGGATATAGAATCGAACTCATGTGATGCGTCGAATTCGTGCATGCGAATATGTTCCTCAACCACCGAAACAAACTTAGCGGTCTTATTGTGTCGTCGAAAACTTGTGAAGTCTTGGTACTTTTAGGTTATGTTTGGCGATCGGGATAAAATTTATCATATCCTGCATTTGATGCATGCTTAAAACGGGATAAAATCATATGTAAGAGATATATAGGCTAGACAAAATAAGCCTATTGAAAGATGGGATAAAGATGAATATGATTTCTAACATTTATGATATCAAAATTATTTTTCTCGAATAACAAACTTATTAAATTAATAAAATTGAAATTATATTTCTATATAAATAACATATGAATTTTAATATAAGAAATTTAAAATAACAAAAAAATAATAATTTAATTTTTTAACTTAATCTTGTTTTTATTTATATATTCAACTTTAATTCTATTTTATAATATATATATATATATATATATTCAATATATAAATATTTTTTAGGCATTTTAATTGTATCAATACTGTTTATCATTCAATAAATTTTATTAGAGAATGACGGAAGAGGAAAAAGAAATCAAAATATAAATAATTAAAAAATAGAGGAAAAATAAAATAAAATAAAGCAAATAAAAATAAATTAGGGAATAAGCCACGAGAAATTTTTACCATATCCGTTTGTAAAATTTTATGTTCATTTATACTGATATGTCATTTATAACAAAAAACGTATATGATAAGATGTGAATATATTCAACTTTATTATTACGATTCATTAAGTTAATAAGATATAGCAAAATCCCTAGATATCTTATCATATCCTATTCTTATCTTGGCTAGAAATTCAGACAACGAAACGTAGTCTTAAAATATCGGAAGCTAATTAATAAAGAGATTTGTTCGTGCTCTTCATATTTGGACATTACTTTACGTTCTTGAATGGAATTCAAGGAAGGCGTAGATGGAGGGAGGTCATACCCAAAGGCCTGATAATCAATTAATTATAACCGTCATCTTGATTCCCTAATATCTTTGACGATTTTTGTGTGTGTGTAAGTTTCATCTTTGACGAAAGCTCCAGGCCCGGATGGACTGAATGTGCTCTTTTACCAGACCCATTGGGATATACTCAAGGCTGACTTGATCAAACTAGTCCGAGATTTTTTCAGCTCGGGGGAGCTGCCTCGCGACCTCAATCGAACGGTAATTGTACTAATCCCAAAAACAACTCACCCTGAGAGTCTAGATCAATTTTGACCTATTAGCCTATGCAATTATGCTTATAAGATAATATCGAAGGTTCTGGCAAATCGGCTTAAACCTTTGCTTGGTCAGCTCATTTCAGCAGAGCAGGCTGCCTTTGTGAGCGGGCGATAGATCCAGGAGAATGTTCTAATCGTCCAGGAGGTTCTTCATCAGTTTCGCATACTGCAAAGGAAGAAACGCTTCAACGTTATACTTAAGACGGACATGCAAAAGGCATATGATAAAGTAGAATGGGATTTCCTACAGGATTATTTACTGCAACTGGGATTTCACCCACAATGGGTTCGGCTTCTCATGCAATGCCTCACAACTTCTACTTTGAGTATCAAATTAAATGGCCAGCAACTCTTATACTTTCGGCCGTCTCGAGGTTTACGTCAAGGGGACCCTCTTTCGCCTTATATCTTTATCTTAGTGGCAAACCTACTCTCGACCATGATCCATCAAGCAATCCACATGGGTCATCTCAGAGGTATACAACTCAACAGGTCCTGTCCGATCCTTTCCCATCTTTTCTTCGCTGACAACTCAGTTTTCTTTTTAAATGGTACCATAGTGGAGTGCCAGAATCTAGCTAACATTTTAAATCAATACTGTATAGCAACGGGCCAAGTGATTAATCGAAACAAATCTGGCCTATTTTTTAGTAAAAACTGCCCACTGATTCTTCAGGAGAATTTAGCTGGCGTATTCAGAATGCCGGTGTTGCAGCGATATGGGAAGTATCTAGGGATTCCTTCTGAGTGGGGCAGATCTAAAAAAGAAATGTTTGCCTAGCTTTTAGGCCGCCTAAACGCGAAACTTGAAGGCTGGAAAGAAAGGTTACTATCTAAGGGAGGCAAGGAAGTCTTAATCAAGTCGATGGTCCAATCCATCCCCCAGTATGCGATGTCCATATTTAAACTTCCTTTATCTCTTTGCAAGCTGATGGAGAAAAAAATATCTGCTTTCTGGTGGAGAAATGATCACAATAGGGGGGGCTTACATTGGCAGAGATGGGATCTTCTTAAACGGAGCAAGACTGTTGGCGGGCTAGGATTCCGCGACTTGATGGCTTTTAATATGGCAATGCTAGGAAAGCAGGTTTGGAGGCTTCTGACAGAACCGAACTCCTTGTGCAGCCAGGTCTTCAAAGGTTTGTACTTTCCATCCAAACCATTCCATTTAGCAGATAAGGGTTCACGCCCTTCTTGGGGATGGCAAAGTATCCTACTTGGCCGAGAGACAGTTCTTCCTAAAGTTCGCTGGTCAGTTGGGAATGGTGAGAGGATTCGGATTAGGGAGGACAAATGGCTACCTATGGGGATTATACATGGACTAGCAACTCGAGGGGAACCAACAAAGGTGGCTGACTTAATCGATCAGGTCAATCAACAGTGGAAAATTGACCTCCTCCAACAGATGTTTGATGACGAAGCAGTGAAGGAAATCACAACAATACCTATCAGATCAACCTATGCTACGGATTTGCTAGTCTGGACACCAACTACGGATGGCCAATACTCGGTGAAAAGCAACTATAGGCACATTGTCAGCAATATCCACAGTAAAACAGAAGCACATACAACCTCTACATCACATCAGGTTTCAAGCAAGCTATGGCACAGCATATGGCAACTACAAGTACAACCAAAGATTCGTAATTTTCTATGGTCCGCTTGCCACAACGCCCTAGCAACAAAGGCCAATCTACATCGACGCCACATTATAGCTGACCCTATATGTAGGTTATGTGATCAAGGATTACCAGAGACACTGGAACATATTCTCTTTTTCTGTCAATGGACAACCACAGTATGGCACAACCCACGCCTGAATCTCTCACTTTCACCAGCCACTCTGCATCGTTTTGATGACTGGCTTGCAGACAGGGCACTAAACCCACGACTCTTACCTGGGTTGGAGCTAATCGCGGAGGTTCTCTGGCGGATCTGGTGTGCCCGTAACAGCTGGATCTTTCGCCGGACTCCCCCCGATCCAGAGCAAGTACTTGCCGACGCCATAGCTCACATTCACGTCCGCCACGCTATTCTGCCACATACTCCGAATGCTGGAAATCTTGCTGTCAAAACAGGGCAAAGGTGGGAACCTCCACCACGTGGGTATTTGAAGTGCAACATCGACGGATCTTACCACCTAGGAGCTCGAGAAGGGACAATGTCATGTATCGGCAGAAATTTTCAGGGACTTCTCACAGATGTATACACGGATCGATTCCCTGCCACATCCGCCTTTCAATCGGAAGTGCAGGCCCTCACCTTAACCTTGCATCGTCTGCTGCAACTTGGCTTGAATTTGGCTCCAATCGTGATTGAATCCGACTGCCAGCGGCTCATTGATACGCTCCACGCCAAACAGAAACCACCATGGGAAGAGCGGGTTCTCTTTGCCGAACTGAAGACTCTGCTCGCTGCCTACCCTAACGTGCGCCTCCAACACTGCAGAAGGGAAGCAAATAGGGCAGCGGACTAGGCTGCCAAGGCCCATGGTAAGACAAGCCTGGGCCGAAACTAGAATGTTTTACCACCTTATATGTTGCAAGATCTTGTAATAGCTGATGCGGTAGTCTCTGGGATTTTTGCAAACGCTGGATGTAAGCTACTAAATCTCGGTCTTAATGCTGGGACTACTTAATGCAATCCTTCTATTTCGGACCCAAAAAAAAAAAAGTTTCATCTAACTTTCAGTTAATCATATATATATATAAAGTTTCATCTAATTACGATTTAAACTCATTTATATTAAAGTTAATTGATTTATAAAAGACATTCGAAACTAGGGTCGTGCAACTAGTTCGATTCTGCTCAGGAACGGACTGCCCATAAAAACAAAAGGTTCCCGATAATCAATACTATGTAATTAGGTTTTAGGTTATGAGTATGGAATCCAACCATCTGCTTCATAATCGATTAGAACATTGGATAAATATGATTTATTATTCTAAAACGAGCTTAATTTTTCTATTGCTTTATATTTCCGTTTATTTTGTATCGACATTCATATGCTATTTGTTTTAATTTTTTTTAAATGAAACGAATAAAAAAATTCAATTCCAGAGTAGATCTTTGAAATCGGACCAAAATAAAGACGGTCGATTCCGAGGGATAGCAGATTCCACGTTTCAAAAATTGCGAACTAACGTCTATTTGTAACTGGTTCATCCGCACAAGCATTTGCCCCTGTAGCTGTGGGCCCGCGATTTTCGCACGCAAAGGACTCGCTCGCACCAGAGTGCGCCCGTACGAGCGACCGCACCTGATTCCCGCCCAGCCTCCGCCGTGACAAAACCGGCGGCGAAACTCGCGGAAAGCGTCCGAGTCACTCGCGAGTCGCTCTCTCGACTGAGATACAGAACGAAGACCAATGGCGACTTCACCGTCTCGCGCCGACGCGGACGCCGCTCGCCGCCTCCCTTCTACGCCGCCGCCGGCAGCTGCCGAATCGCAGCTCGCCTCCCTCGTATACGGTTCTTCGCGCCTCCCTCTCTCCCCTTCCCTACTCCTCCAGCTCGCGCCCCTCTCGCGCGCTCGCGCGCGCGCGACTTCGATTTCCCGCTTCTTGCCCGATGAGTTTCCCGGCCAGCGTTTCGCCGTGCTTTGGAAATGCGGTGGCCGGCCGGCCGGTCGGCCGGTCGCTTGCCGGTCCGTACCGTCGTTTCGCTAGCGATGTCGAGGTAGGCGTGCGTTTGCGTTGCGTCGGACGTGATCGGATGAGTTTTCCGGCGATGAGCGTTTCGCCGTGTTTGCCGGTCCGTACTGTCTTTCGCTAGCGACGTCGAGGTAGGCGCGCGTTTGCGTCGCGTCGTCAATCTGTTTCCGTGCAGTCGCATCGGACGTGATCGGATTGCGTTTCGATCCTCCATCACTCGCCGGTTCTGTTGACCCTGCGGGATCGTCATGTCGTGAACTAAAATGGTTCCGGCTAGTCGCAGAATATGTTGATTGGCTGATAGATTGTTCGCAGGAAGAAGTTACCAGTCGCAATTTCCGTAACTACGTTTGACTCAGTATGCTGAGATTTATCTCGGACAGGATTATGAATTAGACGAAGTTATGGAAAGATATATGTTGTTTTACTTTTGTGTATCGTCCTCCAAGGCTCGAAAGTTTACATTTATATGGTGCCGGTGTTTGTGTGCGATTTGTTGTGATAACAGGAATGGCATGACGCATGTGGATTGCCTCGTGACTGCATGTGGAGTTCTTTGGTTCTGCCGACCGGTAAACGTAATTGACTTTGATGACTGTTGCATCATGGCTGCAGATATGTCGCAGCAGGTGCAGGCAGCAATGGAAAACATGCTGAAGATGATAAAGTGAGTTCAGATTTCCGTTTGCATTACTTCTATCTACCATGCTGAAACTTAGGCTCCTCTTGATCATGATTGGCATTCAATTCACAGTACTAGCTCATGTTGATTCTTGTTGTGAATTGCTGCAACGGCACTTCACAAGAAAAGCTTTGTGAATTGGTTAAGATCATCCAATGTCACTTCCTCTTGTGTGCTATGGCCTTTTGGGCTTTTGATTTTATGATAATTGACATATTTTTATACTTTTCTTTGTATTGGAGCTTGATCACTTTGCTGAAGACTCAGAAATTGATACTGATGCGTGATGCGTGATGCCTGTTGTATACTATGTCATTGACATCTTTTTCCCTAAAGAGAATCTCCAATGCCTCTGCCCTAATAAGTGATTTCCATCATGCATTTGGTATCACTCGTTAAACTCAAGAGTGCTTTCACTATGGATGTTCATCCATCTTTTATTGCAAAATCATATATCTGACTAATCAGACGTGTAGAAAATCTCATCTAATAGTTATATGGTGACTATTGTATAGTGAAGCTGATCAAAGCAGTGCTGGAATCATTGAGGATATAGAGAAGTGCAGGAATTCTGCTCTTGAGAGGAAGAAAGGTCTGGAGGAAGAGAAGAAGCAATTCCAAAGAGCTGCTTATGCTGTTATCGACATGCTCAATATTGGAAATTAAGGCAAGCTTCAAAACTGTATAATATACTGAGCTTCTCTAGGTATTCTGGAAAGAGATGGAACTCATCATTGCATTCACTTGTGGAAAGAATTTACAAGCATTTAAATAACTATTTCATATTTCCATCCTTTGCTAATGGTGAGGATTGTTTAACAAAAGAAGAAATGCCACAACTATTTCATGGTCATCTGCATATGAATCTAAAAGATATACAGATGATCATTCTCTCTCAAGGCATTGAGCTCTTCCACTTTTGCGCCATCAGCCATGACAATTGTGCTTCCTCTCTTGCCAAACTTTTTGTCTGCACCCACCAAATTAAGTAAAACAACACTAAGTCAAATTTGTCATAGAGGGAGGCATTTAGAACTAAAAGGATGTAAAGAGAAAAGTGATCTTATGTAACAATTGCTTAACAGACTGTTTGACTCTGTGTGCTACCAAACAAAGAGTAAGAGCACACAAAGTTACCCTTATAGCAGCTGGCAGCACATCGTTAGTGATCATCCTTTCTGCAAGCACGTGTGCGGGGATGTGCACTTGTGCTTTCCGTGAATTTATATGGACACGTGTGTGCATTTGAAGCGTGAAATATACAGGTGTTTCTGATAATGATTTGAGCAGATTAATTCATTGTAATATGTTAATGGCTCTGCTGTTAAAAGCCATTAAGTTCAACAGAATTTGCATATTTATGTCTTCCATTGCTGTTGCTTGATTTTCTGGGGAACTCTATGTTTTGCATTACATGGAAATGACTTGATTTTCAATAAAAATAGTAGAATATGTTCATAATACCTGCTATTTTGAGAAGGTCTTCTATGGAGTCAGGTAGATGTATAAGTTTCCCTGTCATGTTGCCTTCCAATGTACTTTCACTGGGATGATGATCGTGTATAATTACCCTTACTGGAAATGTACTTGGTAAAGTAGTGGAGGGTGGCGGTGCTTCTGCGAAATGCATGCATAAGATTTTATGACAGGATAATAAATATAAAGAAAGTGGTTCTTCATGTGGCATGGTCAAAATTATAACTGAGGCTTGGCATGGCTCACTGATGTGATGTGTAAATATGTCTTGGAGGTGCAAATAAGTTTATTTAGCATAAGAAATGGAAGTAGAGAGTAAGAGCAATAATTGTTTTTTCCACACACCCCGATAAAGAACCAATTAAAAGAACATTGGCTCCTGAAAAAGATCTTGGTAGCCAATTTTTCCTTAAGCTAACACTGAACTTAAATATATCACTTTAATGAAGCCCACCATAGGTTGGGTTTCCCTCAGATCCCAACCTTTGGACATGAAACACACTTGGACTCATAAAGGGTCAGATTCAATTACACAAGAAAACTAGTGATGCTGAAGATTGAAATCATAGTAATTAGTAGCTTGCAGAAAACTAAGTTATGAGAGAGAAGATGCAACCGTCTTGCTTGATGTTGGCACTGTGAAAATGCAATTGTATCTATGAAACTTATTTTTACCCATGGTGAATATATGTAGCATGTAGACTCTGATTGAAATATCACGCAAACTATCTATTCTTCTTGATCACCAAAGCCCTAAAAGTCACATGCAGTCAGAGGGACTTGGGTCTATAGTACTGTGTTTTTTCGCAATAAGATTGTTTTCTACTGGGGATTCAAGGATCCCATTAATGTTAAAGAAGGAATATGTTGAACAGGGACTTGAGTGAGCCCTGCCACAGCAGGAAGTTGGTACTTTTGGAGTTTGGTTCTAAGACATGATAAATTGTGGCTATTTCCAGATGGCATGATGCTGATATTATTGTTTTGGGTGAGAGAAGCTACCATTTCCATTTGCATCTCCATTAGCATTGGCAGCATTCTCGAGTTCTTCATTTGATAACATATGCTGCGAAAGAAGAGAAGAATAATGAGAATATCAATCATCACAACCCCTGTTTTTCTCATTAGCTGCTGATTTACATCGTAATGGTAATAAATTACGAATGTTCTTTACCATGTATTGCTTGCATTGGCTACTTTTACCTGCTTAAGTGGACTTTGAATTTCATCAAGGAAACTAAATCTATCAAAATATTGCTTAGTTCAGGAGATGTACCTCTATGTTCACATCGCCCAGAGATTCTGTCAGAAATTCTATTTCCTTTAGCACTTCTGGTTTCAGGCCTTTCAGATACTGATTACGGAAAAGGAAACAAAAGAATAACATACACATTGAGTGATTTTTATATAATGAGAAGGAAGAAAGCAGTCAGGATAGCTGACAAACTAGAAACAAATAGGTTTAGTTTAGCCGAAGAAAAGTTATGATATCAACTGTAAATTGGCGATATCTGAGGTGGAAATTCTTCCTTTTCTTTTAAATTATAATAGGTTTAACTTTTATGGCATGCTTAGATCTCAAATTTCTGATGGCCCACCCACCCCACTGTTGGCGCGTTGGCTCAGGTGGACTTCCCCCATCCCGCTTGGGGGGGGGGTTCGATTCTCCGCACGCGCAATTGTGCGACTTAAGTGCGGCGCCGTGGGAGGTGGGTCCTTGCGCTAGCGTCGCCCCGGGTTTATCAAAAAAAAAAAAATTTCTGATGGCCCCCTTTTTTTTATTACTTTTGACAATGATTTAGCTGTTATTTCGCTTCAGATTAGTCAAGTGAAAGTAGAAACAATTTTGTGAACCTGAACAAAGTTGGTAATAATTATCTTCCCGTCTTTGCTATTTGGCTGCACCAGTTGCTTGAAGTGGTGATGGCTAATCCGGATGACTTGAGAGAGCCTTTTTGTCCTTACTGTAAATGGTTGAGGGATATTAAAAATTACCCCAATCTCTCCCACCATTTCAGAGGAGCCTAATTTTGTCAGAGGCTGCTGCAATGACGTCATATTAAGAAGTTTAAGTTACAATGTAGAAAGTTTAAGATGTATAGGAGTAAGAAGGTAAAAACTTAGCATATATGTGTATATGTGCATATTTCATATGTATGTACAATGTATAATATAGTATCACCAGGAGCTCCAGCAAGCCATCAAGGGATCAAAATTTAATCTCTTGAGAGTTTCAGCATAAGAAAGATTAACTAATGCAAAAATGGGATATGATATTCCAACTAGATGAACTTTTGCTGGTCATACCTGCTCCATTCCATTTTTGTATGCCAAAACATCCTGCAATCCAAGATACTGTTAAGACTTGGCCACATGATTTACTTGTATGATACGGGCAATTAAGGAGAAATTTTACCACTGCTCCAGATACTACTATGTAGAAGTCTGTTGGAATTTCATTTTGCAAGATGATCTCAACCTTAGGTGGAAAATACTCTGCTTTCATCTCAGATACCTGTTGTAAAAAATTCAATGACTTAATTCTAAGGTATTGTCTGTTGAAACAAATGATTGAAATCTCACGGTTGAACTCATTTCTGTGGAAAAGACATTAACATAGTTTACCTGCCTACTCTTTGACCACATTGAAACCACAGAATTTTAGACACTAGGAGAAAATAATGATGCATTTAGCCCTCAGTTATGGCAAGAGTACCTATTATCTGAGACAGGGTGCGCATGAACTTTTAACAAAAAATTTTGGGGACAAGAAAAACTGATTAATCTTTTAATGATAGGTCCACAGATGAAGAACCCCTTGGATTTTTGTGATATATCTACAACTTAGTTCAAACTAATAAGTTAGTAACCATGCAAACTTAGTTGACAGAAGGAAGGAAATTGCTTTACCAGCTGAACAATAAGGTCTTCAGACACTCCTTTGAATAGGTAGGCATTTCCTACAGTTCTACGGAATAGGTGCTGAGCAATTCCGGATCTGATTGCCTTTGGCAGGTCCTCCAGTACCTCTTCTTGTTGTAGTTCTGCTGTCTTGAACTTGAGTTGCATGTGTGCCAACATTTGCTCTTTTAAACCTTCTGGGAGTCTATTCTTGCTTGCATAGCGCAATATCTCATTTATAGCATCCCTCTGCAAAGTTGTCAGTGTATGTAGATTGTCAGCTGTACTGCAGGCAATTGCCAGCGAGTGATTTAAATATGGATGACAGGGGTCCTTTTCAAGGACAAGCAAAATCTTCTTCGAATATGTCCACTACAGATCCAGGGAACAACATGAGACGTGCGTGTTGCAAATTTTCTTTTTGCATTTTGTGCCCTGAAAATGGTTCCCAAGCTCTGCAACCAGCCTTCTGTAATTTAGTGAAGTTAATAAAGTCACCATCTTTTCAATTCATTTTCTTGACCTTTTGTCTTAGAACGGAATATTCCTTGTAAAATGCTATTAATTTTGGTAAACTACCAGATTTTTTAGAAATTTCTTCATTTAGGCAGTTCTCTGAATTTCATCCTTGGACAATTTTTTGTCTTCATTTTTCGTCTGATTTCTTTCTTCACTAATGACTCCACCGAATGGCTAAGTTCATTGAAAAGCATATTCGGAAGACCAAAAGATGACAAAAAGGCAACGAATACTATCTGTAGTTTTTTCCAGTTCATGCTTTTCTTGTTGAAGTTCTCAAGAGCTGGTGCTGCCTGGTGCTTGAGGTGTCAAGACTTAAATGGATACTATCTGACGCAGATTGGGAGCTACATGGACAACTAGCAGTTATGAGAGCAATTACCATGGCAAAGGTCCGAACAGCACTGTGGACGACGAGGTTTGTCATGTTACCAATCAAATATGCGGTGAGGCCAATGTTGAATAACATGTAGACCATATTGAATATTTTCTCTCCTGTGTTCACTGCATGCAAATCTCCATAGCCAACCGTGGTGAGGGTAACAATTGACCAATACATGGAATAAGTATAGCCCAGCCAGACACTCCTGTGTTTGAAATCAGGGACCTCACTTCCAATCCATGTGTTATCTGGATTTTTATGATGGGCGGCTAGCCAGAAATAGAAACAACCAGCTGAATGAACTGCAAACAGGGTGACCTACAGAGAGTCACCAGGAAGAAAAGTCATCCATCTGAATACCCATGTAGAAAACGGTGGCACCCAAGAAAATATCCATCCTTCTAGGTAGGATATACTTACGCCGATTAGTTTGCAATATCTTGTCCAGAAGTAGCTAAAGCGAGTATCCTTCTCTAGCCTGAATACACAAAATAGATGACCCACATCGTAACTGTAATCTTTACCAGACTCAGGAGTCAAAACAAGAGTGATGTCGATTGCTAGGTGAGAATATCTCATGACAGTTGAATGGATTTTAGCTACAAACATGAGTGTTAGTGGTACCTTGTGAAGAGTTCACTAACACGCCGGAGTCGCCATAGTCGAAGCAAATTGAGGAAGCCGAAAGTGTCACCATTGTGCATTTTTCTGGTAAAGATACTGTATACTAATTGAAATGGCAGTGTTGAGGCCACATCCAAAGGGAAATAAATTGCCGTGACATACCTAGGATAGAAAAACTTCAATAAGGAACTGATCAATCCATCTAGGCACTGTGTTTTGATAATGGTCTTTCTTTTCTAGTGTTCTGAACATCGTAGACAGACAGACGAGACATGATACCTTGTCATGGAATAGATACCAAGTAAGCGGGGATAACTGTGCCGGAATTTGGTGTTTGCCGTTCCCGCAGGGTACTTTACACGACTTGCATCTATTTAAGATTTTGATGTGCTGCAACCTTTTTCTCATCGATTGCTAGACTGTCTTCCTTTTCCTAATCTCTCAGCGTAATGAATTTTGTTGACTCTGGTACGTTTACTCAACGGTTCGATCAAATATATCATTGGGCTGCATGCTTAGTCCTGGTATTGGTTTTAACTGGTTTTAGGACACAAAACACTCTAACGAAAGGGAGGTCCCCTACCTAGTTCGATTGTACGCGACAACTTGGCAAAAACTAAGGGAAAGGTGCTAGCTCATCAGGTATAGTCACTAGGCTTGTCAGGAATCCTTTCTTAATTGAAAAATGTGCAAATACGATATATTCTGATATCTAAATCTCCCAAAAAAATTGATTGTCTAGGTTAGTCAATCAATGTTGTCTTGAGGCCTGAGCTAGGCTTGTTAGATGACAAATTCTACGTTTCTTTCAAGGCTTAGGCCAGCTAAGGTATTAGCTAGGTAGCTAGCTCATACCCAGGCTGTCCCATACTCTGAAAATAAGTTGGAAAAATGAGGGACCGATCGCCCCACCGGAGTTTCGAACTGTTAGCTAGCCCTCTTCTATTACGAACCCGGTGCAGATGAAGTCGTTGATCTGAAATACGAAAGGCTCGAGGACACGCGCACCTGATAGCAATCTTCGTGTGGTCATCTACTAGGAGATAAGTCGATTTATCCAAGTAGGCCACGAAGAACGTCAAGATGATGTCGACCGCGAAAAAGCCATCGACAATCAGATCGATGTAAAGGATCAGAGGTCCTGTCGCCACCCTTCTGAAAGCTAGCTCGAAGGGAGATGCCCATGCTGAGTACACGACCAATATCACGAGAAACGTTTGCCACAACCTGCACATACGGGGATCAGAATAGGATTCCATCTTTCCTCCCAATAGCATCATGTGCTCAGAGTTCTGAGAAAGAAAAAACATGACAACCGACAGGCCGGAGAAGCAAAACTCACCGGTATCTACGATCGTACGGAGCAATCGTGTACTTCTTCAGCTGCAAATAGTTCTCATCGATGACGGTTCCGAAAGCCGGCAGTAGACTGCTAGAAACCGACGCCAAGTTCTTGATCTCGCCGCTGGAGCGACGTCGGAACAAGAAAGGCAGCGGAGACCTCGAGTTCGACCGGGACATTTCTCCGCGGGGCTTCGCTCGTCGCGCCTGCTGAAACTTTCAGTGCATCAGGAGAGACGGGCAGAAAGGTCCGAAAGCGAAGGGGCGTGCTCTTGCTAGTTTTATAAACGAGCCATATCGTCATCAGCTCGGAGCCACAACAGATTTTCCTGTTCATCCGTGGCGACGGATGTCGATTTAAAAAATAATCTCGCGATAGGTGGAACAGAGCTTTCTCAAAAACCATATAGTATTACGACTACAATGATATCGCCTCGTGGGTAGAGGATAGTTTTAATCGTTGGGACACTGATTCAATGGCCATTTCCTGACCTCGAGACGCACACTCCAAAGTCAGAAACCTCTTTTAAGACATAAACTAGGGAATTCCATGCACGTAGACATCTACCGTCTGTACTTTTCCCCTTGTTGGGTGTTCGGCTTCAACCAGGGCCGTTTCCAAGTTGTCGTTGCATCTATTTTTTCCGTTGTCTACGGCTAGTGGGTGGGGATGACTTAAGCTTAATTGTAGACCGTTGAAAATTGCAGAAAGGGATTCCATATCTCGCGCCACTCATGTGGGTCATTGGATCCAGAGCAAAACCATAGATAATGCCCGTTGATATAATTTTTATATTGACATTCTAATGCCCCATTGAAGAACCCCTTTAATAACTCGGCCAAAGATCTCTCTCTCTCTCTCTCTCTCTCTCTAGTGGGGTGCAAAGGTCAGCTTTTGCATACCAAATCCAAGACAACTTCTCCAATCTGATTAGAGGTCGGACGCTTGGTCAAGATTAGGAATTATGGAAGGAGTAGCTTTCTTTGCAGTCTCTCAAGGAGGTCGTGCCGAGTAGGGCGGCCGTCCTAGGACGAGGTAACATGCGATGGAAGAAAGGAACCTAGGCATTGGCACCGAAAGCAACACGGTTTAATAAGACCTCTATGCAGTCTTCTCGAATCACCAAGCGAGGGCGAAAAAAAGGGTCTGCTCGACTCGCTCCCGGAGATCAGAGACGCTTACCGTAGGTTGGGCTGCCGGCGACGAGGACGACAAGAAGATTGAAGGTGCTCGCTGAGCTCGGGAGGTGCGGAGCGTGGACCAGGATAGTGACCTGGGTTAAGAAAGAGGTGCGACGTTCCGTTTCTCCATTCGCAATCGACCCCAAAGGGAAAGATGATCTCGGCGGAGATTGAGGAATAAATGGAGCGAGCTTCTTGCCATGCCTGTCTCTAATAAATGCGCCTCGGCACGATATCCGTTGACTCCTTCGAAGGATACTATTGAGTATCGCGTGCGTATGACGGGAGATTTCGTTTCCACTGTGCAGGAAGTTGACCAAGCTCGGCGGCCTCTCGCACGCGCGTCGCCGCCCAAAAGGACCTATTAGAGCGCAGCTCTCTTTTGCTTGCGCGACCTTGATTTCGGTGTCGTGCCAAAGCCAGCAGCTTGTGCTCCTCAGATGGGCGTTGCCTTGCCGATTATTGCATTGGCTCGGTTTGGCGAAGGAAATTCTTGATGAAATCTCCGAAATTTAATTGTAGAAATCGATTATCTAGGGGAAATTTGAACCCAAAAGAAGCGATGCGATGCACCATGGCCCACAAACGGCCGGAGCGAATAGGTTCTATAGAAGGGATGGGGTTCGACTTCCAGGTTGATGTGACTCGCGCACTCGGCCTAAATGACACGCCTTGGTTCCTTTTACTCTAGGAAAGGAAAAGGCTTCATTTTTTTTTCCTTTTAGGGTCACCAAGTAGGCCTAGTAAAGTGACTTTGGCAAATCATAAGTTTAATATTAATATATTTTTCTGGGGATAGTCCCCCAACAACGTCAGGATGGCCGAGTGGTCTAAGGCGCCAGACTCAAGTTCTGGTCCTCGTGAGAGGGCGTGGGTTCAAATCCCACTTCTGACAATCTTTTTCGTTTCCTTTTCATTTATTTGCATATAATTTTTCCTTTTCGCTCCTCGGTGCTCCAACGGAATGGGCCCATGACTTTTCGTTTTGCAAAAATCCTTGTTTGAGAGTTAACTGTTGACATTTTGCATATTTATTCGTCTCGTATTTTAATGTTTTTTTATTAATTAATAACCTATTTTCTTTTCAAAATATCTAAATATTAAAGTATAAAATAATGTGATGTCTTTTCATTATATTTTCCAATTTAAAGATCCACAAAAGAATTGGAAGTTTTTAAATACTTAAAATTGCCATAACGGTGGTTGATTGAGTGGTCCATGAGTTGTAGGGGAGAGTGTTTCTAGGGTGGGTAGGTTTTTGACTAGAACCTTCCTTGTTTGAATCAATTCCTAGTCTTAGCACCCACAATTAAGAATTAGACTGATAATATTTGGTTCCAAAAATTTGGGATAGGAAAACAAACTAGAATCAACAAAGTAAGGTTGATTCTATTTTGTTCCAAGATCTACCTTGGAGTAGTGCTCACCCCTAATAAGTTGGTGTACAAGCCAAAGATTATATTTATGGTGCATTTGGTTCAGCATTTTTAAGGGGCTTTTAGGCCTAAAAGCCCATTGAGAGAATGCCGGACTGTTTGGTTTAACTTTGAAGCCCACTTTCAGCTTTCAACTTGCTTTCAAAATGCTGAAAATTATTTTTTCCCTTCCAAAAAACTACTCTCATTAATTTTTCATATTTCCGATTTTACCTCTGATTATTATTATTTTAATTGAAAAAGGAGGCAGCCCTTCGCCGGACCGACGAAGGGCTACGGCTGCTGGCGAGCCAGATTTGGCGCCAGTGACCGTTGGCTGAATGTGCGTTTGGTAAAAAAAACTTTTACAATGGGCTTTGGTAAATGATTGGGCTTTGGATCCCCATTCAAGTGGTAAAAGATAGAAACGATTGGACTTTGGTGGCTAGCCATAATAAGCCATCGGAGACGTTATGATGATCATTAGCTAGAACTGTCGAAGGCTAGTTAACCCCCTGACGTTCCAAGAGCTAAGAGCTCTGTAGCTCTTGAAAGGCCTAATATGGTTTTCTTGATAGAAACCAAGAATAAGGAGATGATGGTAGAAGGTGTTAGAAGACGTCTTAAGTTCCCGCATATGTTTTTACAGAATCTGGTTAGTATTGCAAGAGGTTTAGCACTTATGTGGAGTGGAGATGTGGACTTAAAAGTGATATCCAACACCAAATAGTTCGTTGATTTGGAATGCCGGGATCTGACTACTGGTTATCAGATGAGGATTACCTTCCTCCACGCTTTTACGAACTTTGGGGAGAGACAACTTTTACGGCAAAGATTGAGGGATATCCAGTCAACCAACTTACTCTCGTGGATTTGCATGGGGGATTTTAATGAAATTATGTATATTTGGGAGAAGGTTGGGAAGAGAGAAGCTGACCACCATCGAATAGTAGCCTTTTGTGAACTCTTGAATGATAGTTCCCATTAATGGATGTTGACAGCAAAGGGTATGCCTATACGTGGGCAAACAACAGAGAGGGTGAGGCCATAGTTAAAAAAAGACTAGATAGAGTTATTTGCACTATGGAATGGAGGGTTACCTTCCCCAATGCTGGAGTTCAGGCCCTACAATTGTTGGCTCAGACCATAGCCCACTTCTACTTGTGTTGCATCCTGAAAGTAAGAAAAGGAAGAAAGAAGTCAAGTTCGAAGCTTACTGGCTGGAAGATGAAGAATGTGGGGAGATCATAAAGAGAACATGGAAAGGGAGTCAATTAAATTGCAGCAACTTCCCAAAAAAAGTTCAAAAAGTCACTAAAGAACTAGCTACTTGGAGTAAAGGCAAGTTCCCCAATGCATCAACGAATTAGGGAGCTAAAGAGGACACTAACAAAGTTTACTAATAGATCTTTAGGAAGCTTTAGCAAGGTGGAATCCCAGAATATTGTCGACCAAATTAATAAACTATGGAGACAGGAGGAAAAGTATTGGGGATTGAGATCCTGCATCAATTGGCTTCAATGGGGAGATAGGAACACGAAGTATTTCCAAGCCACAACAGTACAAAGAAGGCAATGGAATAGAATCACAATGCTGAAGTTAGATGAAGAAAATTGGTGTAGGGAACCTACTGCACTCAAGCAACACATGGGGGACTTTTATCGAACATTCTATGAATCGGTTGGTCCGAGGAACTTTTAGCCAATTTTAAATCAGTTTCCTAGTCTAGTAAATGAAGAAATGAATGCAAAGCTGATGGAAAACATAACCATTGAAGAAGTGAAAGAAGCGGTTTTCCAATTAGGCTCACTTAAAGCCCTAGGGCGGCTCAATGGTTTGAATGGCCAATTTTACCAGCACTATTGGGAGGATTTAAAGCACGAATTGCTTCAGCTAGTAAAGAATTTCTTTGAGACGAGTATTCTAGACCTTATCCTCAACAAAATGCATATCTCTTTGATACCAAAAGTCAAAAATCCAGAAAGCATCAGCCAATTTATATATAAAATCATATCAAAAGTGATGGCTAATAGGCTGAAGCCATGGCTCCCAGAAATTATAGCTTCTAGCTTCTGGACAAAGTGTCTTTGTACAAGGTCGGCAAATACAAGACAACATAATTATGTTCAAGAAGTCATACATTAGTTAAGAATAAGAAAAAGAAAGAAGAAATTCCAAACAATTTTGAAATTGGATATGCAAAAAGCCTACGACAAAGTTGAGTGGGATTTCTGGGCAGACCCACGAATCAACCTCAGTTGGAATCCTTGCACTATAACCATGTTCAACAAGTGGTTAACGGAGATTTTTCAATGAAGAAACGACTCACCCGAGAACGAGATGGTTGCGGCGCTGCTCTAGTCAGTGTGGAAAACGCACAACAACCTCATATTCTGAGCCAAGCCACCAGATCTATACTCCCTTGTTTACATAGCAGAAGCATAGGTTAAAAACTTCAGCAGATGGCAACGGAAGAAAGGGGTGACGAAACCCACAAACCCAAACTTACTCGTCAAGTGGGTGCCGCCGGAGAGAGGTTCGTTAAAATTAAACGTCGACTGCTCATGGGTGCAAGAAGAATTTCTCAGTTCAGTCGCGGAATCTTGCGAGACTCTACTGGAAGAGTCGTTGATGGCTTTGTGTAGGAGGTTCAGGCGTCATCTCCTTTACAAGTAGAAGCCCTAGCCGTGTTGCAGGGAATGGAGTTCTGGAAGCTGAAAAAGGCAAAGCACGTGGGAATAGTGTACTTGCAAAGTGAGCAGATGGAGTGTGAAAGTGATAGTTTGACATTGGTGGACAGCATAAAGGGCTGAGCTGAAGAACCATGGAACATGAGAGACTTAGGGTGCGTTTGGAAAGACTTTTGGGGAAAGTCCTTGAGAAAATGTAAAGACCCTTGAGCTAAAGGAGTTTTTCAAAATGCAAATTGTGTTTGGTAAATTGTATTTGTGAAAGTCAATTGTGAAGTATCTTTAAACAAAAGAGTGTTTGGATAAATTAACTGTGCAAAAGACTTTTGTCATTAAAAAAAGGAAAAAAAAAAAAAAGAGTTGGCCGGTTACTGCCGGCGAGGGGTAGGCGGTCCGGTGAGGGGCAAGCGTCCGGCGAGGGTCGACGCAACTAGATCGAGCGGCCCCGATCGCGACCAGATCGCACGATCCCGGTCGCGGTGACCCTCGCCGAACGGTGCGCGACCCACCGCGCCGCGACCTCCGTTCGGAAGGTGGCTGGGGCTCGCGATCTACTCGCCGCGAACCAGATCTGCACACGATTTGGGTCGCCGAAGGTCACGCGGTCCAGATCTGGGACGCCGCGACCTCCGGTGACCCAGATCTGCCGGGGTCGCAGCGTCGTCGGGAGTTGCAGCGGTCGCGCGACCTTGCTGCGACCCAGATCTGGGTGGTCGCCGGGGGTTGCAGCGGTCGCGGCGACGCGACTCACGAGGGGTCGCCGAGGTCACACGACTGGCCGCCGACGATCGCCGTGACCACATCGGCCTCATGCCGACCTCCATCTAGCTCGTCGCCGGCCCCTCGTAGCTCCGCGCAACTTCGCCGGCCAACCTCAACGAAGAAGAAGGTGAATAGTCACGAGGACAAAACCGGAAAAACGAAATGTTAATGAGGGCATTTGTGGAAGAAAATTTTTTGTCTTCTCTTCCCTCAGCATTGCGAGAAGGCCGAATGCCCAAGGCAGCCCCATGGCAGCCTTGGGCTTTCAGCCTTCCCAAGGTTCACTTTTCCCCAAGTATGTTTGCAAAATAAGTTCCCAAACACCATTTTTTGGCCCAAAGGGCTTTGGATGCCCAAAGTGGCTTGGCAAAGCCACTCCCAAACGCACCCTTAATAGGGCAATGCAGAGAAGTTCTAGCGCAACTTGACTTGACAAAATTGGCCCACTGTCCAAGGGAGGCAAATCAAGCTGTGGATTAGCTTGCCAAGGCTCACCGGACCAAAATTCTCCCTCAAAATTGGGTGTCTTTTCCTCCCTAACCTCTCTCGGAAATTTTATGTTTAGAAAAGTTCAAAAACTACATTATTACATCATGCCAAAATTTATAGACTATTGTATAATTATCTTGTTACCTAACCTGCCATGGGATTTACAAACTTAGAAAAATTGCCACTTGACTTAGATTTATCATCGATTTTGGGCCCTCCACTCCCAATATAGAGGGAAATGGGTGGCGTGCTCGCGCTAAAAAGGAAATTATTAGTGGACTAAATCTACCACTTTAAACCGAACAAACTCCAACATGCCAATGATGGACACCCTTTTGAAGAGTGAAAAAAGGTAATTAGGATTGCAAAATTTGCCGTGGAGAATTAGAAACGAGAATTGTATGATTGTGATAGCAATATGGGAAAATCTCCACGTAAGGTGTGCATTTTCCCCTCTCTCTTATGTGAAAATGTTTTGCTCAACATAGCGATAATTTTTGAATAAAAAAACAAAGCACCAACTTTCGCTCGAGATCTAATTTAGACTCAACTTTCAAGTGTCATAAAAAAGGTCATAAACTTTCTCTTAGGGGACAATTTTGACCCCAATCTTCAAGTATTGCATAAAAAGCCATCAGCTCTTGTACAATAGACAATTATGGCCAAGATATGCATAAATGGTACCTAAGAGGGCAAGCTCACATTAACATGACAAACGGCGAGTGTCATGTCAGCAGACATAATTTTCATAAACAATCAAAACAACATCAGTTTTTAACGAACAATTAGGGCATCAACTTGGATTAAGAGGGAAGGAGGGTATGCAAATTGGGGTTTTGGGTTTTTCACAAAATCAGAGCACATTCATTGAATTCTGCCAAATCACCTACCTTCTATGTGATTTTGTGAAGAACCCTAACCCTTCGACTTAATTGCATATCTCTAAGTAGCTAATATTGCGCCGAGCCATGCCATACCAGCATCCATTTAGCACCTCAGATCTCACATATGAACATTTCAATAAGAATTTCGGCCGTGGCTAAAATTCAGTCCAAAATTTTCGGGGTATGGGAAATTATGTCTTGCAAATGAAAATCATTTGCCATATTGTCCTAAGGTGAATGCTAGCAACCATTTTTTGTGGAAAGCTCAAGCTGTCATGGCCAGAAGAAGAGAACAAAAATAGTGGATGGAGATACAACGCAAAACCGCACGATTTTCATATCAAATCTGAAGCAATTTCCGAACTCGAGAACTCGCGAACATGGCGACTGCGAACCGAGAATCTCGCCGGAGGAAGATCGTCGATCGCGGCTCCGACCGCCTGGCCCTCATCACCGGCCGCATCCAGTCCCTCCCCGCCGCCGACGAACCATCTCAGCCGCCCGCGCCTCGCGATCCCGACCCGTCATCCCTTCTCCCCCCGGATCAATCCAACGGCGGCACAGGTTCGGAATCCTAGATGGCTCCGCCCTCTGCATCTCCCCTGCGTCGATCTCTTGAGAAATTGGCTGAATCGAAGGCGCGCGCGCCTTGCTTTTTTTCCGTCCGGCGTTGCTGGTTTTGAGGGGGGATTTTTCTTTTTGCGCGAAATGGTTTCGAGGGCTCGGTGACGTTGTTTTAGGATCTGTTTCGGCCGGGAAGGATTGGGGTATGCGTGTGGAGAAGATGTGGGTTTTGGCGAAACGAAGTGCTTTGCAATGGTGCGGATGAATTAGCTTGAAAAGACCTGATTTTGAGTTCTAGGATGAGCGTTCCTGGCCAAGTCCTGGTCTTGATGCGAGGGGATTGTGTTTAGGCGTTGCTGTAGTTAGAGGTAGAAGCCCTAATTCGAGGAATGGTACTGTTTTATATCACTGTTCAAAGCAGAGGCGAATTGTGTTTGATGATTTGAGGACACCATTTTCATTTTGGTGACAATTCGATTGGCTTGTTAATTGCTAGATGTCCTTGTGGAGTTACTGTGTAGCGTAGCGGCATCGTAAAATGCTTACCTTTTGCCCGTCCTTGGTTTGCTTCCAGTCATTTCCCTGTGGATGGGTTTCAGATTTGTATGATGGAGGCATGCAAGTAATTCTAGGATTGGCTCCTACCGTGGTTAAAGAACGCGATGCGGCAGTGCTTTGAGATATGAAATTGGTTTTATCCTGGAAAAGCTTTCTCTTTTATGGCTTATCCTTTTTAGCATATCGAGTTTTTGGTATGAGCGGGATAAGAGCGTGAGGAAGAGGAAGTGGAAGTATCCTGTTAACAGATTTTAGCATAATTTATCCCACTTTTCTTACTCGTGATGTCTTATTTGCATGCAGCTTTGTATCGTGGAGAATATCCGGCCTTTGAGACTGAGCTGCCAAAGGATCATCAAAGTGGAGATGCTAGTGAGACCAATGGTTCCCGAGGCAGAGAAAATATGGAGTATCCGGCAGAGAAAAGTCAGACAAGCAATGAACACTCAGAGGCTCCGCCGTTGGAGATCAGTGAGAACTCAGAAACTTATTCATCATCAGCCTCGCATCAAAATGCATCTCGTCCTACCATACACGCAGAGCAACCCTCAGTTCCTCAGGCACAGCGTAGCATGTCCATTAGTCCTAATCAAATTAGTTCTGCTATAGATTCTTCAGTTACTACACGCTTACTCTGTTCTATGGTAGTGGGGCTGCTGGTGGTTTTATCAGACATAGGTTTTCCCCTTTTAGGCAACAAGATCATCCGGTCCGTCTTGATGTTAAGGCCTCTTTACCTTGTTCTGCTTACCAACGTGACACTTGTGCTTGCTCCACTTGTTTTGGACAAGCAAGCAACCGTTGCAAGCACTCCTTCAGCTAATGGGAGTGATTGGACTGATCAAGTTGGCAATAGCTTGGAGTTAGGTCTTCTGATGATGAAAGTAATGGATGCAGTAATCATGGATTGCAGTGTCTACTCTGTGGTGGTTGTATGTGGTTTGTCGCTTACACAGATTTTCTCTTAAATCCGGATAATCACATCAGAATGCGAGAGCCGTTACTATAGTTGGCTGACTTCAGAGCACATTTTTGCCATCAGCAGCAAAATTTCCTTACTTTTCGTTTTTTTCGGCTTTGTAAGCCTTTGTGGCTGAATAAGAGCCCGTATTTTCTGCAGTTTTTGTCCCGTAGACCCATTTATTTATTCTATATGCTCGTTTTTAGATGAAGTTATGTTGTTGTCTGTCTTGTGGAATGGGGAATTTCACCAGCATACATTCCATATTCCGATGTGTTTTGGTCGTGTTGTGGCTTTGTGATTTAATGAAGCCATTTTTGGGCATTTGACTGAATAAAGCACTTGTACTTTTTGTAACATCATTCAGCTACTTCGTATAATCCTTGCTACTTTGTGACAAGTTTACTAATTGATCCTTTTTTAGGAGAGAATTGATATCACTATGTTTCGGTTCGTTTGATAACCATTCTGTTTTCGGAAACAATTTCTATTCATAAATGGTTTTTTCTGATTCTGTTTCTTGAATGAATTTCTAAGCATTAAAAAACGTTTGGTAACTATTCAGAATTTTTATTTCTGGAATAAAAATGCATTTGATACAATCCTCAAATTCTTTTGTGATTTAGAATTTTTTTTTAATTTTTAAATAAATTTATTATATTTTTCTCTCATTTTTTCCGTCCCTTTTTCTTCTACCTTTAGTCAAGCACCAGCATCGACCATGGCCGATGACCTCTTCAAGTGTCGCTAGTTCGGTCTCGATATGGTCAGGTGACGCCAACCATGCAGTGGCCCGGCGAGGTCACTAGCCATGGCCGAGGCCAACAACTGACTAAAGGATGAAGAAATTAAAAAAGAAAAGGCTTGATTTTGAAGAAATTAAAAAAGAAAAGGTTTGATTTTGGAGTTGTTCCGGAACAAAGAAGCAATTTTATTTTTTACTTCTTGATTTGTTTCAAATTTATTCTGAAGAACAACAAAGTTACCAAATGGGTTTATGTTCTTTTTTGTTTCGGATAACAAAAGAATATAATCAAGCACTATTTGGCATGTCACCGAACAGACTCTTGAAGAGAAGATTACAGATCGGTGGAAGTTCATAATAGCTTGAGGAAAATGACTAGTCAATCGAGGAAAGATTGGAGAATACTCTGCTTATGTATCAATCTTCAATGGCTTCTATTCAATAAAGGAGAGTGCACTGCAATATCCGTCAGCCTTATTCGTCCCCCCTCGTAGCTTTCTGCACATCCAGGTGTTCGCCAAGACCGGATGGATCAATTCTTCTGTTTGAGGCCTCACATCCGTTGTTTCCTCATTCCGGCCTCCAGTTTACATACGTCAATCCTCAGTTGATGTTTGAAATTCAATCTTTTGTGGGATGCATAATGCAACACTGAGAGCATAAGACTTTGCACCACATTCAGCAACATGTCCTTCAGGTGCTCGTGCTTCGTAACATTCACAAGGAATGCGACGGCATAAGCAGCTCACAGCCCCAGTAGGTGACTCGGAACATTTCTAATGCAGCATGAGCAATGCATTATCTTTCCATCACTAAGTTCAAAAGTGATTTTAGGAGTTCAAGGAACATCAGCTTGAACTCTTCGTAAGATTAGGTTCTGCTCCAATTCCAGCAGCTCTATCATCCTATACGCATCTCCTGAAAATGGCTTGGAATTATCGCCCGAAACAAATTCCAGTACCATATTGTCCACCTCAATTGAGCTTCCTCCGGGTGGCTTTTTCAAGTTTCTGTTTCTCATGAGCTTTCTCATTCTCGAAACCCCCTCGCTTTTTCCCAAATCTGCATATAAATTAGCCAGCAATACATAATTCCCTGTGAAATCCGGTTCCAGTTCTATCAGATGCTCCATCGCAGCAATGGCCATCTCAAGATTACCATGAGTCCTGCAAGAACTTAATAAAGAACCCCATATTTTGGAATCTGGTTTCATTGGCATAGTCTGTACCACATCCATAGCCTGGTCGAGACATCCCGACCGCCCAAGAAGATCTATCAAGCAGCCATAATGCTCGATATCTGGTTCTAATCCATAGTCTCTCTTCATTGAACAAAATAATTCCATTCCCTCATCTACTAGACCAGCATGTACACATGCTGAGAGGGTACCAAGAAATGTGACACCATTCGGATCAACCCCTGCTCTTCGCATAGCTTGGAACAGTTCAATTGCTTCGCGAGCTTTTCCATGATTGGCTAAACTACAAATCATTGTACTCCAAGAAATAACATCTCTCGTCTTCAACTCGTCGAACAACCGGCTCGCTTGCTCGATGCAACCGCATTTTGCATACATCTCCATCAGAGCATTACAAATACAAGTCCTGTGGAGAAGCCGGTGCTTATCTGCATACATGTGAATCCACTTCCCAACTTCGAGAGCTCCTAGGTGTGCACAAGCTGGCAAGACGGATACAATACTTATCTCATCAGGTTCGACACCAACCGTCTGCATTTGCCTGAAAATTTCCAGGGCGTCAACGTAACTGCCGACTTGAGAGTACCCGGAAATCACTGTCGTCCAAGAGACGACAGTCTTGCACGGCATCTCATCAAACAATTTTCTCGCCCTCATCATCTCTCCCGACCTAACATGCCCAGAGATGAGACCATTCCACGAGACGGCATCCCTTCGAGGCATTCCGTCAAACACCTTATACGCATCTTCCAACTTCCCGAACTTCGCGTACATGTCTATCAACGAATTCTCCGTCACCAGCTGCCCTGCCGCCCCGAATTTACACACATGGGCGTGCACTTGCATGCCCAGATGTTCACTCCCCAACCCTCCACACGACTTGATCAAGAACGGGAACGTGAACTCGTCGGGCGAAATCTTTCCGTCCTCCAGCATCTCCCTGTACACCGCGAACACAAGACCGTACGCGAAGTTGCGCGCGCAAGCTCTGACGATGGCATTGTACAGGAACACGTTCGGGCCCGCCACGCTCCTGAAGAGCGAAATGGCATAGCCGAGATCTCCGCATCGGTCGCACACGTCGACCATCTTCGTCGCCAGGAAATTGCTCTGCGACAGGGAGCGCCGGACGATGCGGGCGTGGACCCTCTTCAGCTCCACGACGTTGCCGCAGCTCCGCAGCGCCGGCACGAACAGATCCTCCAGGTTCCTAAGGACGGGACGGCTGATTCCGGGTGGCATTTAGCGACGACCTAAGGCTCCTGGGAGTTTGGACATAAGCTTCCTCAAAGTATCCAAGTAGCTTCC
Source organism: Eucalyptus pauciflora (assembly GCA_007663325.1). Taxonomy (NCBI): domain Eukaryota; kingdom Viridiplantae; phylum Streptophyta; class Magnoliopsida; order Myrtales; family Myrtaceae; genus Eucalyptus; species Eucalyptus pauciflora. Next base: position 4,642,368 of record VMYD01000067.1, read on the forward strand.
ATGATCTCTGTAGGCTTCCAATCTTGTCCGATAGAAGCTGCCCTTGCAATGCGTCTCGGCCGATCCATTCGTGCGCGAACATCCTGCAAAAGAAATGCAATAAAATGACGAGACAATGATATAAATAATTCCTGAAATTTAACCGTAATAAAATTCATTAATTTCTAATTTATTCAATACGATCCTTCAACTTTAATTCGATATACGACCCCTTGGCCAGCAATCGTTGACCTCCGATCGGCTTCTCCAGAGAAGATGAACAGTAATCCCAAACTTGCATTCCGAAAATACAAATTCCCAAATACCTTCAAACCCGCTTTGGATTAATGGCCCTTAGAGCCACTTGGAGATGCAATTGTATCTTGCCAAAGTTGCCCAAAAAATCGAACAAAACGCGTTTGCATTTAGCCAAAGGACTTTAGAGTCCGAAAGCCCATTTGAAAGGCTGAACCAAATAGGGCCAATGATATAAATAATTCTTGAAATTTAACCGCAATAAAATTTATTAATTTCTATTTTAGTCAATATAGTCTTTGAATTTTAACCCAGTATATAATATTATCCCTGAATTTTTTAATTTATTTAAAGTGGTCTATGAATTTTTGGTAAATATTCAAATTAGTTCTTGGACTATATCAAAATATCCCATGCTGTCCTTTAATCTAAGGAGTATTGGAAACAAAGCTATACATTGTTCACTCCTGATAATTATATTGAAGCATAAAATTGATTGAAATTTAATTTGAACATTTACCAAAAATTTAGGAATCACATTAAATAAATTAAAAATTCATGGACGATATTACACGTCGAATTAAAGTTAATGAATTATATTAAATAAATTAAAATTCAACAATCACGCTACATATTGAGTCAAAGATGGATCATTTATACCATTTTGCACAGCCCATTATCTGTCCTTTTTCTCGACCCATCAATTCAAATTCCGCAAGCGGCGACCTTTATTCTTGCCGTGGCGCGACCGTCGCGGGTAGCAACATAATGAGCTCACCATGACTCCATGTGAGAACATGAAAAACAATAAAAATTTGGACCACCCCCACCGCCGCTCTCGTACCAGCGAATTGAAAGTCCTCCGCCCGCTGTTTTTATTCGTATCTCTCTCTCTCTCTCTCTCTAGAAAAAGAGCCTGGGAAGCCCACGCGACCACCACGAGCTCCGATAGAGAGAGAGAGAGAGAGAGATGCAGAGCCTGCAAGAGAAGGCGGCGCAATGGAGCGGCGTTGACCCGGAGGACGCCTTCGCCATCGACGGCGCCAACCTCTTCGAGAAGCTCGGCCTCCCCACCTTCGTCAATCTCTCCACCAATTTCTACACCAGGTCGCTTCTCTGCATATGTCGAGGGGGGAAATTTCGTTTCTTTTTGATCTTGTCGTGGAGAACGCGTGTTTTTATGCTTGCCCATTTGTTCGATCGCGCTTTTATGTTGGTGCTGCTCAATGGGTTCGTGGGTGTTGCTCTGATGATGGCGGATGATCGGTCTGATGCTCCCCGCGATGTCTTTTCGGAGGGTGGAGGTTGGACGTGTTCTTTTTAGTCGTATCTTGATGAACTGCCGCTTCTTATAGGTCGATTGAGATTGTTGAAAACAAAAAATGATGACAAGATCCTGACTTTTGATGATTGGGAATGTGATTGACTAGTTTGGAAGAGTGAGATGTTTGTGTTGGTGAGGCGATTTAAGATGCACTTCGGACCATCGGGTTCGTTAGTTTCTTCGTGCTTTCATTAGATATGGCTTTGCTCGATTTTTCTGAGTTAAGAAGTGGGTTTGTTTGAGTTATGATTAGGAGGGCCTGAAAGGAAAAAAATTATCTTGTAAGTTGTAATACAGAAGCTTGTTGATTGAGGTCTGTTGCTGTGTGGTCTGGTGGATCAGGGTGTACGACGATGAAGAAGAATGGTTTCGGTCGATCTTTGCGAATTCAAAGAAGGAAGAAGCGATTCAAAACCAATATGAATTCTTTGTGCAAAGAATGGGCGGTCCACAGCTGTATTCCCAGAGGAAAGGTATTTTTCCTGCTTTCCTATTAGTGTTGTGTAGCGATTCGCATTTCCATTTGAGGCTACCAAGATGTGGTGATGTCCATCGTAATGGTCTGTAAAATAATTTGAACATGTCAGTACAGCTATCAGATGAGATTACGTGTCTACACAATTAGAAGTCGTAGTGGCTTCTGGCTTTGAAAGTCGAGGCTTCAAGAAACAAGTAGAGATTTTACTAAATTCATGTCTAACCTCTCCTCCTAGGATTCATGTCTATATGTGGCGAGCCTTTTGTAGCATTTTCTGTTTCTGAAGAGTTTGATGAAGCTGTGTCTGATTTACATTGAGCATCTTCGACATGGTTGGGACAAGTCTCGTTTCTCTGAAGCTCATTTGGTTTATTCTATTTAGAGAACGCCTTCTTTTGATCTGATTTTGTCCCCATTCAGGGATATTGATGACTGAATCCCATTACTTTAATGACACTAATCTTGGACTACAGCTAAACATGTTTATTTCAAACGTTGCTGATTCGGCAGGTCATCCTGCATTAATTGCACGCCATCGACCCTTTCCTGTCACCCGTCAAGCAGCGGAAAGGTGGTTGCATCACATGCAACAAGCACTAGACAGCGTTGCTGAAATTGATGATGACTCGAAGACTAAGATGATGAACTTTTTCAGGTGAAAAACTTTTGAACGCCCTTTTCTTCTGGATGTTAATCCTCATTTGTAGCGAAACTAAATATATCTTTGTAATGATGCTGATAGGCACACAGCATTCTTTCTTGTGGCTGGCGATGAGTTGAAGAATCAAAACCAACAAGTCCCATGTAAGCATGCAGCCAGCAAACCAGCTGCTGCTTGAAGTTTGGATGATAAAGTACACTCTCCTCCAATTTAGTTAGAAAATTGAGATAATAATCATCTCCAATGTAGCAGAACCGGATAGGACTGTAATAGAAGTATGCTTAAAGCTCATTTATCAATATCATTGGGTCTAGAAAGTTGAAAGAGCTTTTGCTGTCTTTGTCAACAGACAGAAAAGGTCTTGCAGAATGGATTGTGTTTATCAGGTCGATCTCTTGTTTAAACAGCGGTTACTTTCTCAGACGGATGTATTTCAGTTCTGCAGCACTTCTGTCGTAGCTTTCTGGAGTAAAAACATTTGAGAGGTGAAAAAATGGTGGATAGATTTCACATGAAAGAGGTCAAGAGGAAAATCTGTTTTACATCTAGTTGCTGTAAATATGAGGGAAAGGAGTCAAGCTACTCGCAAGTAGCTCAGGCTTGGCTCGATGATTTCTTGGTATCGGCTTGTCTAATATCGAGCTGAGCTCGAGCTTGACTTCATCTGTAACTTAATTGTAATCAAGCCGAGTCAAGTCGAGCTCAAATATCTCAATTTTTTCATCAAATGGAGCTCGAGCAGGAATTTTAGAACTCAATTGGACAACACTAGTAGAGTTTCGAGCACCAAGTTTGTGACTCGAGTTGAGCTCGAGCTTATTGACACAACGGTGTGTTGACTTGATCACACCGCTGGCTGGTGAATGCCACAAAAGTATTTGAGGTGATGAAGATGCTATAGTGACCTTGCAATTGGCACATATTGTTTCTTCTATGGGTTTGATCAGATCAATTTACTATTGCAGCCATCCCAGAGATTATGGGGAAAACATGAACTTCCTTCTTCTTTTTTCCTTTGGGGTATAAATGGATCACAAGCAGAATGAATCACTTTGTCATTTGGCTAAAAGTCTTGGGAAATATTTGTAGTGTTCTAGTGTTTTTACTTTAGACTTTTTATGATTGAACTAAAAAATAGACCACATGGAGGTTTTTGTTCAGCTGTAGATCTTTCCCTTCTAATGTTAACTTCATTATGATTTTACCCTAAATACTCAAAATTTTGGAAACATCTAAATAAAATTGACACTTCCGTGTCATCATTTTATCAAATTTTTTAAATTTTAAAGTTTTTTGCTGCGATTTTTTTTGTTTTTTGGTCGCATGCTACGGGAATTTCAACTGTTGGATTATTGGATTGCTTAAAGCTATCCAAAGGGCCCATCCAAATGGCGACAAAGCCTATTTGGATTGTTGACCAAGCCCATCAGAAAAAGTCACATTGCTTAATTTGTCCGCAAGCTCAATGTCCCAAACCAACGACATTTAACCTTGAGATGGTTCAAGATAACAATCAAAGCCACTAGGCTAATCATTCTATCATGTCTAAATCTAGTGAGAACTCTCAACACTTGATAATATCCTAGTCTTAATTGTTCTTAGCACTTGGGGTCGGTGATTAATGCTTAGAATCATGCATACACCGAGAGTGATTTATCACGCAATTGACAATCTTATTTTTCAAGTCATTTTTTTGGGTTAATTAATATGGCTACTTATTTTTCTTTAATATTGGGTTTGTTACTACTGGCTATCCAGTATCCACTATGATTTCACTAAAAAAAAATTACTATAAAATCAAGCTATCTTTTTTCTTTCTTTTGGGGGGGAGGTAAATACATGACCGTTAATTTCGACATCATGGCCATGGGTCATGGTACTTTGAGATTTCATTTTCAACAGTTTTCTGTGCTTATTCCTTTTCTCAAGTTATTGAGTCTAGTTAGGTGAAAACTTGTGCCTGTGGAATTCCTCATGCAGCAGACAAAAATTATGAGTAGAGCATTTGAATTTCCCCTACACATTGAAACGTGCCCCAACCATCTACCTCTCATCTGTCTAACCCTGCAAAACACAGTCTAACTTTGTTGCCCCCAACACAGATTCTTTTCTTGCGTACGTTGTTGTCCTCCACTCGCCAATAATGCACCTCTCTCTATCTCTCTCTCTCTCTCTCTCTCTCTCTCTCTCTAACTTTCACATGAACTTTAGTTACTTTTGGCTAAAGGGTTGCAGAAAAGGTAGAGACATTCCAGCCGTTTGTTCTTGTCTTGAGTAAATTGCTTTTGCCTAGAGATCGCAAAACTTCACCCAAGACGTGCCTTTTTCCACGTACATACCAAAAGAGAGAGCGCGCCTCCCTTTTTGTTGCTTTTCAAAGCACGAGATGCCATCTTGAAACGAGGCTTGCAGTGTGTTTTTTTTAATCTGAGCCAACCGAATTTCAATGGCTTTGAATTGTCAATGATGGGGACTCTTGACCTGTGCAAATGAACGCTCCTAGAAAACCAATCACATGGATAGCTCATATCCTTCTCATTTCCTTGCAGCATAACGAATATATTCCGTGTCCGACATTCTTTGATGGCGTCATTGGAACGCTTGCTAAGCATGCTGAATAAAGAATAATTCAATATTTTAAAGCGTTTTTCGTTCATTATTTCATTGTAATTCTAGTATCATGATTGGAGAATTTTTTCTAAATTTCATGAAGCAAATTATGACGGCCATAGGATTTACTACCCCGTGCATCTTTGATCGACTGGAAATTTGAAAACACTCCCTTCTCCATTAAACTGTTTATTGTCTTCTCAAATTCTTTATGCCCATGATTGATACAGGTTTTCCTTCTGTAGTGAACGGTATCTTTTTATCTACTATTTGCTCTATCATTCTGAGGACAAGTAAAAAGCGATAGCTGCAAGGACGGAGAGAAAGGCAAATGAAAGAAGAAAAGAATAGCCAAACCCATAGCATGAATTATAATACAGTTGAAGAGGGACTCAAGACCCAATCCTGCAAACAAGGTTACATACACAGCAGCTAAGCTAGTCGACCCATTTGAACAACCTCAATCCATATCTACCAACATTATCTTCTTCGGATCGATCCTCGACCACGGATCGGCGAACCGAGCGGAGAATGACCGACAGAGATTATCGGGCTCAGCACAATCGATTCCTTCATCGAAATTCTGAGAGTATTCATCAGGATCATAAGAACCCTTGATTTTGTTGTTGTTGATAGAACTGGAGACCTTCTTGTCCCTCTTGAATCTTCTCCAAAATAGTTGCCACCCTTGATGTATTTTCTCGTGCTGACCATGACTAGGCTTGTTGCTGTTGTTGCTGTTGCCGTTCCTCCCCAAGTGGATGACCTCCATCCTTGGCTCCCGCCGGTTCTTGATGCCCATCTGTTTCCCAAGAGAGAAGATGAAGCCAGCAGATCGTGAAGCGCAGAATGAGCTTGAACTAAAGACGCCGGTTTAAGTAGGTGCGCACGTAACATGACCCAATGATGTTAGCTTTGGTGTATTTAATGAATTTAAAAGGGACATGTGTGAATGTGTATTCAGCATTTTGACTTGATACCGCCTGGTTAGGCGGCTGTAGGATCCGAGGAATGAAAAAGTAGCCCGGCCGTCAAGATTGAGCCGCGTTTGAGAGTCGGCCAGACCAACAAATCTTAGCATCATATCGGCAAACTCTAGGCGCGGCAATTTTAACGGAGGACTGAGACGTCTCGTTTAACTCTGAGGAAGTGGTCCTGATCGGTGGAAATAGATATCTCATGGCCGCCATGCTAGACAAAGGAAGAGAACTCAGGCTCGGCTGACGGAGCATCTCCAAGTGAACTGGTCATATACACAATTGACAAGAAGATACCAAAATACTACCATCGCTTTGACAAAAGAACAGAGGAAAAGGCAAAACGGGTCGATGTTCGACGAATGATTCATAAAGGAGCAAGTCGACTAATTTGTAGACCCAGGCAATGGACCATCGGTACGTGCCTATGCGTCGTTACGGAGATACCCGGTTCAAAACGAAGTATGAAGTTCAAGTGACAGAACCGAAGTCATCTAGATTTTATTGATTCAAATTGAGACTAGACCTTGTGTAATGAGCTTTGAGAGAGTCAATCCAATTTACCTCCTGGTCCCAAAACCAGCAGGACCAAGTTGGGGGCTTTGATGAGGTCAAGGTCCCATGGCCGACCCCAAAGCATCCAAAAGTCAGCAAAAATTTAATAAAGACAACCGCCGAAAGGTCAATTTTGCCAGCCACCTCTCTCTCTCTCTCTCTCTCTTCATGGCTCACGAGACCCCTCTCAGAGTCAAAACCAATCCCACCAAAAACTGCTCAGCATGCGGAGATGTGAAACTGCGCCTAATGCAAAAGGTGGTGGGATGAGGAATGCCACTAACCATCCACCAGCGAAGGAAAGGCAATTTTCTCTTCATTGGCCACTAAAGGTGCTGTAGAAATCAATCCCTGAAGTGCCTTGCCTGAACGAAATGAACCGAAAGTAGTAACCTTTGCTTTTGGATTTGATTAATCCCCCTAACTGAACAAGAGCTGTTCCAATTTCCCAATTAGTAACGTTTCTTCTCATCTTGGTTTTCTGATCCTTTTTCGAGTGTCAGAGATTACACCAAAGAACAACTTGCAAATGGGTACACCCATGGTTTCTGATTTCTCAAGGCAAGGAAACATAGAACATTACTGGCGTACAAAGAGTCATTCCCAGAATTGATTAGATTCCTAAATGTACAGGGCCTAAGGTATGGAGGCACGTGGTTAGGGGCTATAGGTCTAGGCTTTTCGGATACTTGGTGATCCTCGTCACTTTGTAAGGACTGTATGAGGAGTACTCTTCCCTGGCCTTTTCTGTCATGCAACTTCATTTCCCAAATGCCCCAAAGATTGTACACACTACTACAATAATGAATAATCAGTTTCATCATGACCATGTGAGGACGCTGCAATGCATATTTTGGAGCACCGCACCAGCTTCAACCTAAAAAGGCCTAAGGCATTCGGAATACTCTAAGCATACGTGCTTGCTATTCTCAAATAAACTCATGAAGACGGCAAATACTAATATACCTGGGCGTTCACTTCAAAATTACCACACCATCCATCTGAGCATGTGCATGTTCATGTGGGAGGTGACAGTCGGATATTAACAGATTAAAACAACCAAGGCTGTATGGAAATGTGTGTGGCGATATATTAAGGATGATCGCCTACAAAAGTTCACGATCTTAGACACTTCTTGCAATAAAACAGGTGTTACCATTCTAGGAGGCAGGCCTGTTTAATCTCTGCGACTGTGTTATGAACCTCAAATTTGCATAAGCATCTGCACAGTGTTGTGCATAGGCTGCCATAGCTCGGAAGAGCTCGGGCAAGCGATTCTTGAGATTCCCCAGCGACTTCTCTCTGACCTGAATACACAGTCTTTTGTGAGCTTCATCCTCCTCTTTCAACTTCTTCTCCAAGCTTTTGACCACTGCTTCTCGCTCTATCACCACAGGGTCATCATCAGGATGGTTTGCATCTTCTGTTCTAGTTTCGTCGGGCACCCTTCGTTGCTGGTATTTCTGGTACCAATCCTGAAATGCCTGACTCTTGCGAAAGTACTCTCTCCTAGTCTCCTCACACTTGTCTTTCAGTTTCATCTCGTCTTCCTGGTGTTCCATGATGTTGCGTATTACAGCAGCAAACGCAATAATAGCAGACTTGGCAAGCTCGTCAGGAAGCTTTTCAAGGTAGTCATGCCACGAGACTATCAGAGCTTGGATTGGAGGATTCTGGGCCCTGGGTGGAGATGAGATTCTTTCTTTCAAGCTACTCTCAATGGGAATAAGATTTAACTTTAACCAGCTGTTTAAAGCTTGGATGTATTGTTTCTGATGGGTAATGAGCTTTTCAAATTGTGATTGCCACTCAAGAACATATTTATGAAGTTGGTCTGTGCAGTCATAGTGATGTTTAGTTGTTTCCTTGGGAGCATGCGAGCTGTCCAGGGACATCAGGTCTCTAACAATAGACTCCTGCTTATCATGATGCATGTGCATTCTTTCCCACATCTTCGCCATCCTAAATTTCAAATAAAGATACCCAATCATGATAAAATCCATTCCAAGGTAGTCCAAAAAGAAAATTAACAAATAAGATGACAACATCTGCAATTGACAAGGTTCGATTCAACTTGCAATAAGCACAAGTCAGCATTCACTTGACAAAGATAAAATCAAACCGGACCAAACTTTCAAAACTTCCACCAGCAGAAAGAAGCAGACAGATCAATATAGATGAACTGAAGTCACTTCATAAAGATATGAGAAGGGATGTTTTCAGAAAGGAGAACTCCGACTTTTAGAGAAAAACAAGAGCTGGTGCAGTACAGGTCCTAGCTCCTAGTTATAAGAGGGACAGTCTGAAGCAGAAGGCCTATAAAAGATGAAAGCATATGGATACATTGAAACAGAACAATGGTATATTCTCTCAGTTTCCAGGTATGGGAACTTACTCATCGACAAGTTGCGCAAGCTTTGGGTACAGCTGTTTATCCCTTATGTGGTTTATTTCTGAAGCAGTCGAATCCATGGACTGCATGTCAACTATGTATGTCGTATGCAAATGACTTACAGCTGCTTTTGTTTTCTCCAGGGATTCACCACTAGCACCACGTTTCTTCTGCTTTTGTAGCAAAGCCACCTTTTTCTGATACTCTAGCTTCATGTGCTCACCTTGCTATCAATGCGTAAACACAGAAAGATTATTCATAGTACAAAAGTTTAACATGCATCAAAACACAAAGGAGCAGCTTCTTCAAAACTCAAAAGTTCATATCAATTTCAATTTTGACTTATGGCATATCTCCAGTCCTTTCAGCAGCAAATCTACGAACATGATCAAGAGCTTACTTATTGAGAGAAACTTTCAAAATTTTATTTCATTTGATTATCCCAGAGGCTTAATTTATCCCACATTGGCAACTGAACCAAAATAAACTAAAATGGCGATCAAGAAATGAAAATGCACATGCATATAATCAGATTGCCAAATCTCTGGGACAGAATGAAGGACTGCATACCTTCACTTCTTCGTAGAGTTTTTTCTCCCATGCTAATAGCTTATCCAAAACTGTGGCATGAGTTTCATATTCATCTGTATCAAGGTCATCCTTAACACTGTCACCATTGGGTATACCACCTCTGAATGACTTATTCCATGTGATGACACGCATGACCCTTGCAGAATGATCGATGTGACCTGTGTCATTTGAAGCCTATCAGATTGATGACAAAATTATGCTATGTCCACCACCAAAGCTAAGATATTCAATTAGAAATGAAAGCACATCCCACATGTTCTTTTAAGTTTAGCAATTTCAATGCCAGTAATGAAGAATAGATCATAGAGAATTCATAACAAACAACCTTTCTATGAACACGTTTCCTTATTAGAGGAACACCTTAGGAATAAATAACCAAGGAAGAAGTCCCTTTGGAAGTTCTAAATCACTTGAGAAAACCAATCTCTACTCAAGAAACATACTTGATCGCTAACACTTCCAGTTACAGAGTCTAAATCGATACCATCTCCTTCTTCTAGCAGTGCATCTCTAAGGATGCTATCCTTCTTCCCCCTTATCCATTTTAACTGAAAATGTCTAGAGCAACATCCTTCAAGCTCAGGGCTAATCGCTTAATCAGCATTATTAGCACCATCATCTTAACATGAACAGTATCTAGTGCTCCCCACGAAGCCAGCTCGCACACTTTATAACTATGTTGTGCTCTCCTTACTTGCAAAAGAGAAACATCACCACAAGGTGAGGAAAGCCCACGATTATCTACTATCCCCAGTGTGGAAAAGCATTTTCATGATAAACGATTTGCTTTTAACTACGAACGAATGTCTCTTCCACAACTCTAACACGAATTATTTCACTATTGAGTTGATACTAAATCCGACATACGTCTTGAGAAAGAGGCGAAAGCCACGAGTCACTGGAAAGAGAAGGTGGAATCTAGAATTACACAGAGCTAGACTACATTCAGCGCCACATTTGTCTAGAGAGACATAAGATAAAGATCGATGAACACGCCGGCGTCATGGGTTGAGAAAACTCAAGTACAGACAAGGCACAGATATCTCCATGGAACAATCTTCAACACACAAGTTTCTGCAAATAAACCCAGATGTACAGACAGAAATAGTCGAAAGAGAAAGGCCAGGAAATTACTTCGAGCGTCGGCGAAATTCGAGTGGTAATGCAACCGTGTTGCCTCGAGCAGTTTCGAGACCTCCTGTGCGCTCTCGGAAGCCTTGAGGAACTGATCGTCAATGTCGTCCAGCACCTTCATCAGACGGACCCCATTTCCAGCCTTGCCCACTTTCCGGCCCAATTCCGCAGGAGCAGTACTCGAATGCTGGATCTGCACATTCCCCACATCCTTCACGCCGCTCTCCTCCACCGCCGCAGCCGCCGCTACTTTCGTCTCCACCACCTTCTCCGGCGTCTTCGGTTCGACCTCCATGACCCCATTTCCATTCGGCCCATTGCCCATTTCTCCAAATCCGATGCCTTCGCTCTCGACGTTCCCGTTATCAATCTCCTCTTCATCGTTCAGACTCCGACCTGGAAGCTCCACACTGAAGAAGTAATCCCACGCCATACCCGTACCCGGCACTGGCGGGACGGCATTGCTCACCGGAGCACTCTCCGGAGGAGCGGCGGCGGTATTACTCGCCCTCGGCGGCGGACGAGGCGGCCGCCGGAGACTCTGCATCTTCTCCTCCTCTTCTTCTTCTTCCTCCTCCTCACGGGCCCGGCCCTCGTCTTCTTCCTCGTCTTCCTCCGGAATCGCGACCGACTCTTTCCTCGGGATAGGGTTCCGCCTCGGCTCCGGCAAGCTGGTGGCCCTCTTGAGCGGGCTCGGGCTGGGGGAGAAGTTCGGCGGCGGAGGAGGCGGTGGGAGGCTGTCCATCAGCGGCGGAGGGGGCGGCGGGAGGCTGTCCATCGGCGGCGGAGGGGGCGGTGGGAGGCTGTCCATCGGCGGCGGCGGAGGCCGGGCGGCGTCCAGCGGCGCCTGGCTGCGGAGGGCGTGGTCGAAGCTCTCCTCGGCCTCGCCGTGGCCGTAGTCGCCGAGCGCGGCGCCGGTGTTCTTGAGTGCCATGGCGTACCCGGTGTGCCCCGCCGCGAAGGCGTTCCTCGCCGCCACCGCGTCCTTCATGAAGTTCCTCCGCTCCCTGCAGCGCGACACCGACTCCTCGTTGTCGATCTTCGACTGCGTGCACCCCATTCCTTCCCTCCCCCACGGAACTCGCCGGAAGCTTCGACGGAAGGCGAAACCGGCCGCTACCCAGTTGCTCGGATCGGCGAGGCTCCTCGCGTGCGCTACCGGGTCTCACCAACTTCACGCAGATTTCACTCGACCCGAAGAGAGAGAAAGAGAGAGAGAGAGAGAGAGAGAGAGAGATAGTAGGACAGAGCGTTGGACAGAGGAGCAAGCGGGGTGGCAGCGTTTCAGAGAGAGAGAGATAGAGAGTGGGGATGGGGCGGTGTTTGGGAACGGGGACACGGCCACGTGAGTACGTGCGGAGCGGTGCTCGCGAGCTGCTCCTGCTGGCTCCTCCTCGGGCGTCCCTTTGTCCTTTGTCCGAGATGTGAATTAGCGGCAACGGTCGCATTTTTCGAGGCGTCCTACGACGTCGTCCCGTCGCGGGGCGTTCGAAAAGGCGAGGAGGTTGGGAGCGACGTCGACAGGGGTGGGGAGGGAGGAGGAGGAATCCGTTAGGACTTAGGAGGAGTAGGTCGATCGGTCGCTGTTGCGCTCTACCCGCACCGACCGAACAAGCGGCTTGTTTAATCATTTACTTTCTTTGTCTTCTTGTTGTCCTTTTTAAACAAAAGGGAGGAGTCCGGAATCTGTTCGCCGTCGTGCCCCGTCTCGCACCTTCCGATCTTCAATCGGACGAACCCCATGAATAATAGGGGAATCTCTTTTGCCGATCAATAACTGGGGGTTCGCCCCAGTGGCCATCCTTCCATCTTGGAAGGGAGAGATTGGGGGTTCAAATCCCCACATTTCATTTAAGGAGTGGGTTTCGACTTCCACGCCCTACAAGGAGGCAGGACAAAAGTCTGAGAGTGAGTGTTAGAGTAGAATTAGCGTAGGACTGACAAAAAAAATAAAAAATTACTGATGATAAAATGAGCTTGTGCAATCTTTACCTTTACCGAAAAAAAAAAATGAGCTTGTGCAGTACAACTTTATCAAAAGACTTTGAGCTTATGAGGTTGCGTTTGATGATCTAGATTTGAATTACTGTAAAACAATATATATATATATTTCTTTTATTCGGTATTTGTTGGCATTCTCCAAATGTGGTTTCATCCGGATACAATGCAGATAAGAAATCCGACAAAAGACGTGGGATAAACTACAATTGGATATGAAATTTTAGAAGTTAACAATTCCCATGTACCGGAAAAAGTCCACCTAATGCTAGACCCCACCACCACTCCAGTGGCCATTCATTATGATATTCCCTCGCTCCAACATCTCGAGTATGCTCGCGCGATTCCCTTGCTCAGGGCCACGGCTCATCATCTAAAAAATTATTCCATCGAACGTATTCCCATCTCACCACCTCATCCGTTGCTCCCTCTCCTCTCAGTCGATTTCTAGCATTTCCTCCATCACCGAATCATTTCTCGGTTCCTCTCTCTATTTTCTCGGCCTTCATTGTAGCACGATCTCTCTCTTCGTGAACTATGGACTAAGCATTCATCGAGTGTTCGTCGCCCTCCTCCATTTTGCTCCGTAACTTCATGAGGTCGTGTCGATTGAAAATTGTTAAGCTCCCGAGGTCAATTTTCTCACAGACTACTTGTTGACGCAATGGTCAAGAGTGTTTGAGTCATCATGTACACGAGGAGCCCGCGATTGACAGATAAGCTGACATTGATAGCAGGCCTAATTCCGTAGTAAAAGAGCTCTGGAGTTGGAATTTTCAAATATTTTTCAGGTATAGGAATGATTAGATTTTCAACCTTATTTTACGATGAAGAATTTTCAAAGATTTTAAATTTTATCCTTAGATTGCACTAAACATATGATAAAATGTTTCTACGATCCGAATGATTTCAAATCTCCTTTTATCCTGTTCTATCACAAATCGAGAATCATTTGCTCAAACCCATCCACTATCCTTGACATCACCTTGCCCTAGGAAGGCTCACTAGAAGTGTGTGCAATAATAACATGGGTTAATATTCTGAAAAACCTCAAACTAGTACACATATGACAAATTTACCTCAATTGACCATAAAAAACCCTAAACTAGTACATTTATGATAAATTTACTCGACTGCAAAAAAACCCCAAACTGGTAAATTTGTGACAAATATACTATCCACTAAATTGGATTAATACTACAAAAAAATCACAGAAATTGTAAACTATGACAAACGGAGTGTAAAATCCCAAATTGGTATATCAGTCAATTGTCACGTGTCATTTAACTTAATAATTTTTATAGTAAAATTCAACGAAAATTAACATAGAGTAAATTTGTCACAAATGTATCAGTTTGGGGTAAATTTGTCAAATGTATACCAGTTTGAGATTTTTGGTGGTAAAAAAAATAGTCTGAGGTATATTTGTCATAGATGTACCAATTTGAGGTTTTTAAGGGTATTAACCTTAGTAATATTTAGGATGCATTTGTACAATGGAAAACTTATAATTTAGAAAATATTTTTTGAATAATGAATAGTTATATCGCTTAGAGAAATTAATTAATGGAAAATGTTTTCCATTATCGGCAATAATTTATACCTAGTTGATTACGTGATTGATGAAAATATTATTAATTTATTTATTTTTGTAAGCAATGCAATTAACTATTTTTTGGAAAATATTTTTAAATCTAGAGTCTTCTATGAAATATATGCATCCTCAATTAAGAATAATTAAAAAGTATTTCTATGCACTATAGTAACAAAATGAAGAATGAAAATGGACAAAAGTACTATTACAAAATTTGCAGGGTGCTCTGCTGGTAACTCACCCTTGCTGATTTGTATGATTGAAATATTGAGCATGGATAAATTGACTTACATCGACGTGTCTTTTCGGAAAAAGTGGGACAATCAATCTGTTTTACCAATTTTCAAGTAATTTTGATTACTAATTAGTTGCTTTAATGGCCCACTGATATCTTTTAAATTTGTCTTTGTCAATTGAAAAAATTAAATAACCGTAATTAAAATTAATTAATTTCTAATAATTTTAGTGTCGCTTTCAAACTTAAAAAGTCGCTAAACCCGTGCGAATTTTAAAGTAACTTTTCCTTTTCCTATAACTTTAGTACCTTTTTAAAGCAAAAAGAAGTTTATCAAGGGCTTTGTGCTTTTTTTAAAGGAAAAGAAGAGAATATATTACTTTTCTATCAAAATTTAAGATATCGTCCAAATTTCAAAAGATTAGCAAAAAAATTATATATAAATCTATAAATTGATATTAATATATTGCGAAACCTCTAGCTGCTTTGGAATAAAAAGGACATTAAAATGCATTCGAAGGAACATTTATATTGATAATAAAAATAAAGTCTAATTGGGCATGCCTTAAGTTGGTGAACCACAAGTCGTGTTTGGCAATTTTTTTATTTTTGCAAAGAGCTTTTGGGTTTAATTTTTCTATTTATTTATTATTCGCTAGTTCCGGTGAAGGGCTAAGGTCACTAATGAGAAAGAAGTTGTGCGGCTCTCGATGAGGGTTGCGTGACCCTAGGTGATGAGGCTTGCGATCACGCAACCGCGTTGACCTCTCGCCAGTTCTTCACCAGTCCAATTTGGCCTCATCGGCCGCACTTGCACAAAGAAGATGAACAATAATAACGAGGGGCAAAATAAAAAAAAAACTGAAAAATTAGCAAGGGGAGCTTTGAAAGAAAAAAAAAACTAATTTAGCATTCGGCTAAAAGCCCAAAATTGATCCCTTCTGCATCTGGCCAAAAGAGCCTTGGGAAGGCTTGTGAAGCACCCCAACATTTTCCAAGGAGTTTTGAAAGCCGAAACCTCATTAAAAAAGTTGAATCAAACTGTGGTCTCATGTTTAATAATTTATATTTTTTAATAGACATCGAAATAACTTTCAATAAATTCAAATGTGAGTAACTTGTTTTACAAATTGGGAACTTTTCTAGTTTGGTTACTATTGATAAATTGGCCCACGGATCTAAAATAGTTCCCGCTCAATTGGCAACTTTGGATTAGAGTAGAAATTCATATTGTGTGCGTCATTTTAATGTCGATCATTCGCATCATTTATGTGTAATTGACAAGAAGTTTGAAATCATTATCGTCAAATTAGTTTCGAGCGTGTGTGGTAAGGAACTTTGGTCAAGAATCTGATGAGCCCTATTCAAAATTTCGATTAAAAAAAAAGAAGCTAGGAGAAACTAGAAATAGTACAAAATCCAAGGGCACGACAGCAAAAAAAGATTTCCCCCATCCTTTTGAATTTTGCCGGACCCTCCAGTCTCCCCTCTCTCCCCCCGCGGAAATTCCATCGCCCAACTGAAACTGCAACAGTCGCGGCGCTCGGCGCTCGGTCGCCCGCCGTTTCGAGCATCTCCCTCCGTCCGGATTCGATGATTCCTCAGGTCGGCGAGGTCGCGTGTCCGCGTTCGGCGATGGCGTCCGGCTCGCCTCGGGATCGCATGGACCGGGCATTCGTTGTTGTTCCTTCTCGCGACGCGTTTGAATCGGAGTAGGATGCGGAAGAAGCATTCGATTGGATCTGCAGAAGGTCTTCGCGCGGTTCAGTTTTCCATAGAGAAATGGACAACGGGCAGCTGCTCTTGGTGTTTTCCACTGAGGAACTGCGTTTTCTTTTTCTCTTTTTCTCAATAGCCAGTTTGGCACCACCGCCCGTGGTGGCTCCGTTGGATAAGAGTTCCGTCGATCCTTTCCCAAAGACGAGGGATTCGAAACCCAGTGGATCCGTTGATCATTTCCCAAAAATGAGGGGTTCGAAACCCAGTGGAGGCACTTGGTGTCTTAAGTGTAATGTCGGGATGGTAGGTCCTCCACTAATGTCACCCCTCGGATCATAAAAAAAAATAAAAACTAATTTGACTGAATCGTTTTGCTTTCTTGGGTACTCCATTTTGAGGAGAATTTTACTCAAGAAAGGAATTTTCATCGGATTGAATCCAAATTTTGTTCGATACTTAGGTGCGTTTGATGTGACTTTATAATAAGACTTTAAGCCCATAAGGCTCTATTTGGTGGTAATTTGAGTTCACATAAAATAATAAATTATCTTATTCGGTGTCCGGATAAAATGCGGACAAGAAATCCGATATAAAGGGGGCATAAATCCGGATTGGATATACTATTTTAAAAATTAACTTAACAATTTGCACGCACTAGAAAAACTCCACCCCAATCGGTATAAAGGGCTTCCCCGCTGGAGCTGGAATTTTCAAATATTTTCAAGCAAGAAGGATTTTAAAAGATTTTTAACCTTATTTTACGTTGCAGAATTTTCAAAGATTTCAAATTTTGTCTCAGATTGCACCTAACATGTTATAGGATATTTCTACCATCCGAATGATTTCAAATCTCCTTTTATCCTATACTATCTCAAATCGAGAATCACTTGCTCAAACCCAACCACTATCCTTCACATCTTCTTAGCCTAGGAAGACTCAAACATTTTTCAAAAAAATGTATAGTTATATCGCTTAGAGAAATTAATTAACGGAAAATATTTTCCATTGTTGACAATAATTAATACCTAGTTTTCGTAGTTGATGAAAATATTATTAATTATTTTTTGGAAAATATTTTTGAAATCTTGAGTCTTCTATGAAATAAATGCATGCTCAATCAAGAATAATTAAAAAAGTATTTCTATGCACTATAGTACCAAAATGAAGAATGAAAATCGACAAAATTGAGTACTATTACAAAATTTGCAGGGTGCTCTGCTGGCGACTCACCCTTTTTGATTTGCATGAGTGAAATATTGAGCATGGATAAACTGACTTCCATCGACGGCTCTTTTCGAAAAAAGCAAAACAATCAATATGTTTTACCAATTTTCAAGTAATTATGATTACTAGTTAGTTACTTCAATGGCCCACTGATATCTTTTAAATTTGTCTTTGTCGATTAAAAAAATTAAATAGCCATAATTAAAATTAATAATTGTTAATAATTTTAGCGTCGCGTTCAAACTTAAAAAGTCACTAAACCTGTTCGAATTGTAAAGTAACTTTTCCTTTTCTTATAACTTTAGTATCTTTTAAAGCAAAAAGAAGTTTATCAAGGGCATGTCCGTTTGTGCTTGTTTTAAAGGAAAAAGAAGAAGAATATTTTACTTTTCTATCAAAATGTAAAATATCATACAAATTTCGAAAGATTAGCAAAAAAAAATCATATATAAATCTGTAATCTGATATTAATATATTAAGAAACCTCTAGCTGCTTTGAAATAAAAATGCATCCGGAGGAAGATTTATATTGATAAAAATAAATAAAGTCTATTTGGGCATGCCTTAAGTTGGTGAACCATAAGTAGTGTTTGACAATTCTTTTGGCGAAGAGCTTTTGAGTTTAATTTTTTTTTTAATTTTTTTTATTAAAATTTATCAAATTCATCGCTAGTTTCAACATAGGGCTAAGGCCATTGGTGAGCCAAATTTGTTGTTGGTCGTCGTTGCCCAAGGTCGTGTGGCTCTCGACGAGGGTTGCGTGACCCCAATCGACAAGGCTTGAGGTCGCACAACCATGCTGACCCCTCACTGGCCTGATCTAGTCTCATTAGCCGTCCTTGCTTGAAGAGGATGAACAATAACGTCTGCGGTGGCCTAGTTGGATAAGGCTCTCCAGTGAAGCTAACGAAAGTGGAGGGGGTCGAATCCCGCTGGCCGCACGGAGTTTTAAGCGCGACGTCGGGGTGGTGGGTCCTCCGCTAGCGTCGCCCCGGGGTTTACCTGCCGGCTATCGGCTGTACGGGGTTCCCTAGGTATCAAAAAAAAAAAAAAACAATAACGAGGGGCAAAATTGAAATATCAAAAAATTAGTGAGGATAACTTTGGAAGAAAAAAACTAGTTCGGCCAAATGTTGAAAGACCAAAGTTGGTCCCTTTTAGCATCTGGTCGAAAGCGCCTCAGTAAGCTTGCGAACCACCTAACATTTTCCAAGGAATTTTGAAAGTCGAAAGCTTATTGAGAAAGTTGAATCAAACGGTGGTCTCATATTCAATAATTTCTATTTTTTAATAGATATTGAAATAACTTTTAATAAATGCAAATGCATGTAACTTGTTTTACAAATTGGGAACATTTCTAGTTTGGTTACTATTGATAAATTGGCCCGCGGACCTAAATCTATTTAGCGGGACCACCCGCTCAATTGGCAACTTTGGATTACAGTAGAAATTCATATCGTGTGCGTAGTATTCACGTTGATTATTCACATCATTTATGTGTAGTTGACGAGAAGTTTGAAATCATTATCGTCAAATTAAATTCGAGCATGTGTGGTACTTTGGTCAAGAATCTGATGAGCCCTATTCTAAATTTCGATTTAAAAAAAGCTTAGGAGAAACTAGAAATAGTACAAAATCCAAGGGCACGAAAGCAAAAAAAGATTTGCCCCACTCTTTTGAATTTTGCCGAACCCTCCGTCTCTCCTGTTCCATCACCCCAACTGAAACTGCAACAGTCGCAGCGCTCGGCTTTCGCTTGCTCGCGGCGGAAGGTCTGGAGCACCCGAGCGGCGCCGTTTCAGGGATCTCCCGCCGTCCGGATTCGAGGGTTCCTCAGGTCGGCGAGGGTCGCGTGTCCGCGTGCGGCGATGGCGTCCGGTTCGCCTCGGGATCGCATTGACCAGGTATTCGTTGTCGTTCCTTCTCGCGACGTGTTTGAATCGGCGTAGGATGCAGACGAAGCATTCGATTGGATTTGCAGAAATTTTTCGCGCAGTTCAGTTTTTTATAAAGAAATGGACAATGGGTAGCTGCTCTTGGTGTTTTCCACTGAGGAACGGTGTTTTCTTTTTCTCTCTCTGTTTTTCCGCAGCTGCGTAGAGAGCATTTGAAATTGCCCGGTTGGCTTGGGATTCATCCCAAGCTTATGTGGCATTTGGCTGAATCGTTTTGCTTTCTTGGGTACTCCGTTTTGAGGAGAATTTCATTCGAGAAAGGAATTTTCATCAGATTGAATCCAAATTTTGTTTTTGAGCATCATCCACGCGTGCCTATCCCATAAAAGAGTCGAATTGCGGAAAAAGGGGGGGGGGGGGGGGGGGGAAGGTTTGGTTTGGTGCATCATGCCATTTCTGCTCCGAGAGAATTGGTTATAGAAATTAAAAGGATCTTTAAAACATGTCAAACCAGCTAAAATCACAATGTCAAGAAAGCACGGCAAATTATTATTATGTACTTTCTGACACTGGTTGAGATGGTACTGATAGTTCTTGGCAAGTATGCAATGAGACTTGAACTCGCCCCATACAGGGAATAATAAGCAATTCAATTTGTTGTGTGGAGAGCTTAAAATGACACGATTTGTGGTTGTTGTTGCTTCAACAGTTTTTTGCTTCGAAGAAAAGGAAATCCTCCTCTCCTCATCCAAAATCACGGAGGGCCGAAAATAATGAGGTAGCCCCTCTTGGAGGGTCGCCTAGTGCCAAAGGCACCTTAGACAACTACTTGAGGACCTCTCAGGAAGGTGGTTGTGTTGCCAAGCCCTTGCATGTGGTTAGTGATTATTCATCAGGGGGTCACGGTTCAGTTAAGCGGAATCTGTTGCAGAATGCGGAGAAAAACTTGAAGCCTGAAAATAAACAAGTACAGTTATCTGCTGAACTGCCTAAGGCCGAGGAAGCTGCTCAGAAGGAAGCATCTCACAGTTCATCTGAGCTGGAGCATGCTGTGGCTGATGCTACTACAAAAGATTGCCTCTTGCCTGCAAATGGCACAGAAAACTCGGAACTTAAACAGTTTGCCAATGATTTCTTGTCATTATACTGCAGGTACCGGCATGTTTATGGATAGACCAATCTTTTTCTTGGCCCATCTTTAATACTCTGATGATTAGGAATTTTACAAAGTTTCATCTCATTCTCGATTTTAGAAACACGGTGTCATTCTTGTTTGCCCCAAGTTTACATTTCCCTCCTATTGAAGTGTTCGTTTGGACATTTAGATCTGTTGATTTGAAATTTCAGCAAAATTTTCTTCTATTCTGGTGCATCAGGACAGGTATTTTAATTTTCTTTTTCCCTTTTACTCCTCCTGAAATTTCTGTGCCTATACACAGTGAAATCCAATCAAGGTTACCAGCAGATGGAATTTCTAATGTTAAGAGACGCGATAACCCATCTTTACTTGATAAGGAATCACAGAGATCCAATAAGAGGTTTCAAATGACTGGTCAATCACAAGTAGCTGATGATTACAGTTTCCACAAAGGAAAGGCTACGTTAGAAAGGGTTCCATGTTCAGTTTCTGAAACCAGGAAACATGCATGCAATTCTTTTAAAGAGGTAACAATAAACTCAATTTGAAAGACATCTTTTCAAACAATCATTGCTTGTTTACGTCTTTAATTTGATAGGAACCTGTTGTGGACAATCTCATGGAGCTTCAAGCAAGCTCGAAGAAATGCAAACAAGCACCTCCATCAACCGTAGGTATGATTGGGTGCTCCACGCCTGTCTCACTTGTTGTAAATCCCTCTGTCAATAAGACCCCTAGTTCAACATGTGGAAGCTCTATGTTTTCCCCTGGCGAAGCATTTTGGAGTGAAGCAATTAAGCTTGCTGATGGTTTTTGTGCTCCTGCAAATCATTCTATTTCTGAAGCTTTTAAGGAAGATCACCTTGCGAAAAAAGTCTGTCGACTGGACAGATCAGATCATGAGGAGAACAAGGGAACACTACATGATAGGAACGATAGAGTCTACTGTAAGAAAACTATTACTTCAGAATCAGTAGAGAAGCACACACCGGGCTCTGTGAAAAAGGTCTCCCCTTTGCCTGTCAAGCATTTTGACTTTTCTTGCGAGGACAAGGGCTTGGATAAAGTCATTGTCAATAGTTCTGATCCACAGTCTTCGACAGCTGTAACCTGCAGAGATGACAATCAGCCTGATTGTGAATCTGTAGGTCCGAAAGGTCTTCGGAGTACAAGTACGTTGGCTCGCTGTAGCAATGGACAGAAGACAGAAGAGATTCGTAAGAATCAACCAATGGATCCATCGTACACATTAATGAAAAGCAAAGCGGATTTATTTAGTCAAGATGACAGCTCCAAATCTGGTTCGCCAATTTATCCTGTGAAAGATTTGTCTGCTGATCATCGAAATGGTGAAGCTTGTACTCCAAGTAGTATGCACAACAAAGATATTCTTGACGTTAGCAATTGGCTTCCTCCTGCAATAAGCAGCTTATATAGCAAGAAAGGAATACTCAGGCTATACCAGTGGCAGGTATCTTCGCAACACATGCCATCCTTAGCTTGCTATGGCAGTGGTGTTATGGATGAATTGATAGGATTTTTCCATTTAGATCTGGACTAGATTTTGCGTATGTGGGGCATAGTTGAGTGTCAGCATCATCTATAATCTACCATCTTAATTGAATTTGACTTTCCTGATGTGATATATGGCGTGCAGACCAATTAGACATAAGGATATTATTTCAATGGGTTGCTGTGGGGGATGCTGTGTATATTATGTTAAGGCTTTTTTTGGGTAGGGAGGTTCTTTATCTTTTTTGACAGAGAGAGGTTGCATATTTTATGGACTATATAAGCTCAATGGCTCACAATAGCATGAGATACGCAACTGACAAATGGTTGCTTGGCCAAAATCTTAGTTGGAGCAAAAGGCTTGGTTTTAATTGGCTTGGTTTTAATTCTGAGTGGTTTTCTCATTGTGATGTTGGGAAAGTCTTTTGTCACCTCAGTTGGGGCAATAATGTTATCTAGCCCTTTTAGGAAATATTCTTGTGCAGTAACTTACTAGATAAATAGCTGGATATCATATTTTTGGAATTTTTCCAGGGATTTAAAAACCAGCATCAAAGTTATAACTAAACTTTTGTTAGTATATGTTTGATTTGTGCTGGTTGCTAAAGAGATTAGTGGGTCAAGGACTGTATTGCTCAACACGATGCCGTAGTAATCTGCTATAGTGCTATCTTTCCGTTTATGGAGGAAAAATATGCTTTCACTTTCTTTTTCAGGTTGACTGCCTTCAGGTTGAAGGTGTGTTGCAGAGAAAGAATCTTGTGTACTGTGCATCTACGAGGTATTGATTCAGAATAAGCTACTGTCTTGCTTGTTAAACTTGGAAGCTTTTCTTAAAACGATACACACATATGATTGCGTGTCTCATGTGAATTTAATGTGTATTTAGATAGCATTTCATGTGTACTTCAATTACATCAGCATGTTACATGAGGATACAATGTTGTCCTGTTACAATTTGTGTAGACTATGGCATTTGATTGGCTGTTGAAAATGCCAATAGTCAGATAAAGGTTAAAATTTTGACTTTGTGACTGGTGAACTATGGCAAATTGTGTCCATTGACAGAAAATGTCGGATGTGGCCCTCGTCTATATTTTATTGTACAACACACATGCACACATGCAGTGAAGTTTGGTTTGCATGATCATGCGAGAGAGCAACATGCTAAATTCAAAAGCCCAACTTCCTTCAGTGGTCAATTCCATTGTCTTTCATGTTTCTATATGTATTTGACTTCTCTCTCTTTCCTATCTATCTAATATTAAAAAAGCTTTTCATTTTACTTTGCTGAATAGAAGACCTTCATTTCCTCCAAGTGTGATGAGATAAACAGCATAACTGATTGGGGCCACTCTTATTTACACTGTATTGATATAGACGAAAAACACAGCTTACTATTGGAGCTTTATCCTTAAATAAGTTTGAGAGGTGTGACCTTGTTAGACTGGCAATGCATTAACTTAAGCTTGTGAACATGCTTTACATATGTAATATTTTCTCTCTCCATGTTAATATGTTCCTTCTTCTAGAGAGGATTGGCTAAGCAGATAGTTTAATTTCTATGACTCAATGTAGTGCTAGACCTTTATTAAGTAAGGAAGGAAGGAACATCTACTCTTGTTAGGCATTCAACCTTTTTCTCATACCTCCATAATATTGCTGATCAATGTTTCCTTTTGGAACAGTGCTGGTAAAAGTTTTGTTGCTGAAATTTTGATGTTGCGAAGAGTCTTGTCAACTGGGAAAATCGCACTACTAGTTCTTCCTTATGTTTCTATTTGTACAGAGAAGGTGCTTATTCTCGGTTCTTTCTTTATTTTTCTTGTTTTTATTTTCCCTTCTTTTTCTTTTCTTTATTATTCTCTATACTGAGCTTTTGTTGATTATGTTTGCGTAGGCAGAACACCTTGAAGCCCTTTTGGAACCACTAGGTAAGCATGTGCGAAGTTACTATGGAAGTCAAGGTGGGGGAACACTTCCTAAGGACACTTCAGTGGCCGTCTGCACTATAGAAAAGGCGAATTCCTTGATAAATAGGCTGCTGGAGGAGGGTCGTCTATCAGAAATTGGAATTGTGGTTATAGATGAACTGCATATGGTGTGTGCCAGTTTGATTGTTAAGTTGGAATACCTGGATAAAAATCTTCTGTAGTATATATATATTGGACATCTTTTGTCCATCTTTTAGAGGTCCTTTTTCCCTTCTGGGTTCTTAAATTGGTGCTGTAACACTGACAGGTTGGTGACCAAAGCAGGGGTTATCTTTTGGAACTTATGTTGACAAAGCTCCGCTATGCTGCTGGTGAAGGCAACTCTGACTCAAGCAGCGGAGAAAGCTCAAATACTAGCAGTGGTAAAGCTGACCCTGCTCGCGGATTGCAAATTGTGGGTATGAGTGCGACTATGCCAAATGTGGCAGCAGTTGCTGATTGGCTTCAGGTAAGCAGAATTTGAGCTCCCTCAGCCTTTCTGTTGTCCAATTAGCTGACTTAATTAGAATGAAGCTTTGCTTCATTTATCAGGCCCTTGGTCTTTATTACCATGACAGAAACGACTGATGGCGATGCTAAGAATTACTTCAAGTCAGTTGTTAATTTGTGGCTCTGCCGTTGGTTCAATTGCCTGACACAGATCTGGTGGCAGAGAAAGCCTAGGACTGGTGAACATTAGTCAATTTAGAATTCTTAGCTAGCATTTGTACATTTTTATGCAATATATATTGTTTGTGAATCATAGGGGTCATATTCCTGTTACTAGCAATGGAGTTAGATAGAGAGTTATTTATTACCCTTCTAAGAGTATATGGCATTATTTCCTCCCTTTTTTGTTGCATTTACATGTATGGACTGTTTCTAAATGCAAGTGCATCTGTTTTGTTGATGATGTGCTGCTGCAAAAATTTAAGAATTTCAATTTTGCACCCAATAAGGAAGTAGCCGTTTATGTCCATGTTGTTGATTGTCTTGGCTCTTGTTTCACAAATATCAGTTTCGGAAATTTGTCTTCAGGCTGCATTATACCAGACGGACTTTCGACCGGTTCCGTTGGAGGAATATATTAAGGTACGGGATACCATATATAACAAGAAGATGGACATAATCAGAACAATTTCAAAAGCAGCTGAGCTTGGTGGTAAAGATCCAGATCACATTGTAGAACTTTGCAATGAGGTTGGAAAATACTTGCTTCCCCTTCTACTTAACATGTACATGCATAGGGAATGAACTTGATAAGATGGATCGTGAACATATTTCAGGTTGTTCAAGAAGGTCATTCGGTCTTAATATTTTGCTCAAGTCGTAAAGGCTGTGAATCAACTGCAAGACATGTCGCCAAGTTTCTGCAGAAGTTCTCTGTCAATCTTCAGAATTCTGATGGGTTTACTGATGTTGCTTCCGCTATAGATGCCTTGAGAAGGAGCCCTGCTGGATTGGACCCTATATTAGAAGAGACTCTTCCTTCTGGTGTTGCTTACCACCATGCTGGCCTTACGGTATGCTTGCATACTCTTCTTTTTCTATTGTTGTGAAAATTGCACTGTTCTATAGCCGAGAATGCCTAATGGCTATGCTATATAAAGGTTGAAGAAAGAGAGATAGTTGAGACCTGTTACCGGAGAGGCCTTCTGCGTGTCTTGACTGCCACATCTACCTTAGCTGCTGGGGTCAACCTTCCAGCCAGGAGGGTCATTTTCCGGCAACCCAGAATTGGCCGTGATTTTATCGATGGGACTAGGTACAAGCAGATGGCTGGTCGAGCTGGTCGGACTGGTATAGATACCAAGGGTGAAAGTGTATGATGTTCCTCTTTAATCACATCTTTCTTTATTCGAAATGGATCATAGATTGAATTTCTATTAGTTTATACTTGAAAGTATTTAATTCATGGCTTTTGTGGTTTACATTTTGCACAATGACATACTGTGGCCCGTAATTTTTTTTGAAGAAGCCTTTTCCATCTCTGAAATAAATAGTGCCTTGGTCGTCCTAATTCAAGAAAATTCTATCTCTGATAGAAATATTTACATTTGTGCAGATCCTTATTTGCAGATCGGAAGAGGTTAAAAGAATTGTTGCCCTTCTGAATGAAAGCTGTCCACCATTGAGCTCTTGTCTATCTGAGGACAAAAATGGAATGACTCATGCGATCTTAGAAGTTGTTGCTGGTGGGATAGTTCAAACTGCTAATGATATCAATCGATATGTCAGGTGTACCCTTCTCAATTCTACAAAACCATTTCAAGATGTGGTTAAATCAGCACAGGATTCTCTCCGATGGTTGTGTCACAAAACGTTTCTTGAATGGAATGAGGAAACCAAGTTATACAGTACAACTCCTCTTGGGCGTGCTGCTTTTGGAAGTTCTCTCTCACCAGATGACTCACTGGTAAAGCTTTTGCTTCTTGATCACATTAGTCACATTTTCAGTTGATGCATCAGTCTTGAAAAGTTCTATAGATTTAGGTACTCATACTTTGTATGAGGGAATGATGGATGGACTGCTATTACAATGTACTTCATGGAATGTAATGACTGCTTGTTTCGCAGATTGTACTGGAGGATCTTTCCAGAGCTAGAGAAGGATTTGTGCTTGCATCTGATCTACATTTAGTTTATTTAGTTACCCCAACCAATGTTGATGTTGAGCCAGATTGGGAACTTTACTATCAGAGGTTCATGGAATTGTCTGCTCTGGATCAGGTACTTGTTATCATTTTAACTAGTTCTTGGCAGTTGGCATTAAATATTAGTCTCTTGCGTAGAGATCTCTTGGTTTGTGTTTGGAGGTTATATGACTGAGGCTTTGGGCCTCTACTGGTGTTTGGGGCAAGATAGTGGCAAGTGTTTATTAGTTTACCCAAGATCCTTATGATAGTTTGTTCAGCCCATGCATATTTAGTTTATTTGTTCTGGCAGATTTCAAATATTTTAGTTATTTTATGTGGATGACTCACTCTTTTTTGGCATAATAAATGGTGTTTTATGATGCGGATAATGTTGAATATGAGTGTTTTTTACCTTTGGGCCCTATATTCATATATGTAAATCAATTTAGGGAAGGCAAGGAAAATGTACCTATAACAATTTAAGTTATTGATTATGATAAATCGGATTGCCTTTTAGACTTCTCTTCCTCCAGTTACCTCAACGTCCATCATAAGAAGTGTTATTTATATAATGAAGCTTGATGGCTTTCTGATAGCTGGAATTGATATTCTGCAAATGCATAGGCACATACGGCCGGAGGGCCATAATTCCTTCCTTTCACCTGCATATTCCCATTATGCTTTCAGCAACATCTGTGAAAGTTGGTTTTTTATACTCTTGTGCATAATTATTCTGCAATCAAAGATCTGTGCATGCATTTAACTTACCTTAAAATGTGTGAGGTGCAGTCAGTTGGGAATCGAGTTGGAGTGTCTGAACCCTTCTTGATGCGTATGGCACATGGTGCTCCTATGCGCACTGTAGGCAGATCGAGGGATAATACAAGAGGATCACATTGTAAATTGCAAAAGCAGTCCGGAATCTCAAACAACCATGTGCTTCCAGATGAGAAATCATTTCGAGTGTGTAAACGATTTTATGTTGCTCTCATTTTGGCAAGATTAGTGCAGGTATAGATCTCGTGCTTGCCTTCTCTCAGTATCATGACATGTTTCAACCTGTAATTCATACTTATCCTTTCAAGCACTGTGATGACTATCATTCGAGGACTGGTAAATAGTTGAGGAGTCTTTGCCTTTAGAAGTTGCCGAAAGTGAATGCTAGTAATTGCAGCATATCTAAGGATATAAAACAGCTAATGCAATGGTCCTGCCTTACTGTATAACCTTGAAGCACAATGTGCCCCGAGGACCAGCCGGCCGTACTCTGTTAATTCAATATTAAGTCATGTGTTTGATTTTTGTCCCCATTTCATGAGTATGCTCATATTAACATGTTGACATACTTCAGTGCTCATTCATAATTTAGATAATGATCTTGGAGATAGACATGACTGTGATTTATCAGGTAAAGATGATTTGTTTTCTTCATAGTTGCTTACTGTGCTGTTAGTACCATGTGCACCTGAAACATTATGAAGCTTTCTAGTAATACCTGTTTAACACGTGGTTGATAGTGTATAAGCCAACAGCATATGTGCAGTTTCCATCAATAGTCTGATTGCATTCTGTATGTAATATGCGATTCACTGTGCACAAGTGCTTAGACGTTGAAGCTTTAAATAATGATCTAAGTCTTGTGGTAAAGGAAGCTCCCGTGGCTGAAGTTTGTGAAGCGTATAAAGTGGCCCGAGGAATGGTTCAAGCTTTACAAGAAAATGCAGGTCGATTTGCTTCAATGGTTTCCTTATTCTGTGAGCGGCTTGGATGGCATGATCTAGAGGGCTTGGTTGGCAAGTTCCAAAATCGTGTGTCCTTTGGAGTGAGAGCAGAGATTGTAGAGCTTACGAACATCCCATTTGTTAAGGCAAGTATACGTCATGTTGGCAAGTACTTTTCTTGTGATGGTCAATGGTGGAATGCCTCTGTGCCAGTTTCAATTAATCCTGGTTTTGACAACTGTTTCCAACTTTAGGGATCTCGAGCTAGAGCACTGTATAAAGCTGGCCTGCGTACACCTTTAGCAATTGCAGAGGCTTCCACTTCTGAAATAGTAAAAGCTCTGTTTGAATATTCTTCATGGGCTGCTGAAGGTAAGAATGTGGATAATTATGGACTTCTTTTAGATGGGGTGGACAATGAAGCTATGCTTCCTCTAGAAAATTTGGGTTGATCATAGAATGAAAGGTGCATCACTGCACGCGCACAGCATTTACCTCATTTGATGAAGTCTCTGTTTGAATATTTATTATGGGCCGCTGGATTTGACTTGGATGTTCATCGCTTTTGCATAATTAGGTCACGAAAATGAGTTGATGCATGCAACCTGTGTGCTAATCATCAAATGAAAGATACAAAGCATGTTGATTGAACCTCATTCTCTACTTGTTACATTGCCATTATGTAGTTGGCTTTGCTTTTAGCCTTGAAAAAAATGTTCTGATGCAACTGCTACAAATTATGGGGTTTGCCTGTGCCATGGATGTGCAGGAAGTTAGGATCACTGTGTCCTTTTAAACTCTCAGTCCATGTTAGAGAGAGTGAAAAGAGAGAGGCAAGTTGAAGGAGGGAAAGAAAGGGAGGAATTATTGTTTTATCTCTTTCTAAAAAGGAGAGAAAATTTGAAGGGAAGGACTAGAGAGAAAACTTCCGGGGGCCAAATGAAACTCTTTCCCATCTTTGGAATAAAAGTGGAGGGATTGAGGAGCTCTATTTTAAACAATCCAATTGTACCTATGAAAATGTGAAATGCCAGCACACAATTTTTTCTAATCTCTCAAATATTGTCTGGATAGATACATTATCGCTGATATGTGATTGAATCTTTACTGATGGAAAATTGCAATTTGACTATTATATATATTTAGGGTTATGTGCAAGTTTAGTTGCTCATATACTTGGTACTTTTTTCCTGTGTGCATCCTTCCTTGAATATTTATAAGTGAAAATGTGAACCATCACACAAAGGAATGATGTAAAGAGAAAAGTCCTCTGAATGCACATAGAGCAAGCTTGCTCGTTGGAGCGAAAGAGGAGAGGACTGATGCTTCTATGAATATAGCATCGCGGCATTCATCTGCTTTGGGCTTATGTACTTTATCATGTGATGAAACGTACAGCATGATTAATGTAGTTAATCTCTTTTATTCTGTTTGATTCTCGTTTTCTTTTTGAAAGTCAAATGTTGTGTTTGTTGTGGACAAAAATATCCCGCTTTTATATATTGTAGATACTTGGACTTCTCTTTCTGTTTGTTAGTGCTGATTGTATCTATTATAAATGAACAGAAAGCTCAGCACAAAGGCGCTTACAATTAGGAGTTGCTAAAAAAATAAAGAATGGGGCACGCAAGATTGTTCTAGATAAAGCTGAGGAGGCAAGAATTGCTGCCTTCTCTGCCTTCCAGTCTCTTGGGTTAGACATCACGCAATTTTCTCGACCTGTGCCGACTATGATGGGAGATCACATGGGACAAGGGCACATGAGAATGTCCTCTGGGGTAAAAAGCACTAATAATACATCAGGTGTGAAATCTGTGGAGCATGTTCTGCCTGTGGCAATTGTTGGGGAGAGCAAGAAATCTGATACAGTTGCAGAAACTCAAAGGGAGATGTTGGAGACAAAGTCATTTGCGGGATCTAACGCTTCAGAGACTGTGATGTTAACTAGTGGACTTGCAAATTATCATGCTGCTAATTTGCCTCCCTTCCCAGCTGAAAAGCCTGTAGCAGTTGGTGATGAGCCTAATGTTGCAACCATTTGTGGAAAAGATGCTGATACAACTCCCTCCATACTAGTAGAGAGTTGTGGTGCCAAAAACCAAAATTCTGTTGGAACTGATGCTCATGTTGATCATGGTGTTCAGATACCGACGAGCAGTGTGCAAAATAAAGATTGCTCAGATAAAGGCCCTGTTACTGCAGCTAATACTCCAGGTGGAATTGATGCTTTCTTGGATCTTTGGGATGCTACCAACGAATTTTATTTTGATATCCACTATGCTAAACGGAAAGAGGTGAATTCCATGGCGCAATTCGAGATATGCGGTTTAGCAGTATGTTGGGAAAATTCACCAGTATACTATGTTAATCTTCCCAAGGATCTAATGAGGACCGTTGAGACAAAAAGCAGTTACTTATCAACATCATCTACTGCAAATGAAAGTTCACTTCAGCATGCTTGGTTGGAAAGCATCAAAATACGGTGGAATAGGATCTGTGGTATAATGGGAAAAAGATCTGTCCGAAAATTTACGTGGAATTTGAAAGTTCAGATTCAGGTTTTCAGGAATTCTTCAGTTTCTGTACAGAGAATTGGTCGTCCATATCTTGCAGGGAAAGATATGGGTCCTGAAATTATAGATAACTCATACTTGGTGTTGCCACCTGTTGATGTGAATGATGGAATTGATATTGGTGTTGTAGCGTGGATTTTGTGGCCTGATGAGGAGAGAAGCTCTTGTCCAAACCTGGAAAAGGTAGTAAGAGGACCCATTTTCACATTATTGAGCTTTGTATCCTGTAGGACTTCTAATACCAGAGATATAGTATAAATAATAACGTAATGATTTTTTTCATCTTGCCCCAGGAAAGCTCTTTTTGAGACTGCTGAAATATGTCATGAGATCTCTTGTATGGATTTTTATTTTAAAAAATTCACATCTGAAGTTGTTTTGATTGTAAAACAGGAAGTCAAGAAAAGGTTACCAAGTGAGGTGGCCGCAGCTGCTCATCGTTGTGGCAGGTGGAAGAATCAAATGAGAAAATCTGCACATGATGGTTGCTGTCGACGGGTGGCGCAGACGAGATCACTACGTTCTGTTCTGTGGAAATTACTTATCGATGAAGAACTGTTCGAACCACTTATGATGATTGAAGTTCCACTGGTAAGTTTTGCATTGCATCACGCATGAATGTTCAAGATAAAATGTAGATTTGCAACTTAAGACTTAAAAATTATCATAGTCTAGATGGCTAAAAGAAAGGTGTAAGGACGAAGCAGCCAATTGTGTTGCTAAGTGCTCACATTATGACAACAAGAAATTGAGGCGAATTACATTCATCAAGGAGTGAAGTTGGGAAAGGGATGGTAATCTATGGTTGGGTAGCCCAATAACTTGATTAAAATAAAACCTAAGATTAAACATTTGATGATTGTTTAAATGGGTCGCTGCCTGCTTTTAGCTTGGTTTGATTAAGTCATAATATGGAAGCCAGATATGTTGGTTCTCCATTGTTTTCTATGTGTTGCTCCTAAATTGATGTTTCTTTAGAGCTTAAGCTTGTTGAGTGGTGTCTTTCTTGGGATAAAGAGTTATCTGTGGCAATGATTCTCATCTCACTAGTTCCAACAATCTTCTTTGGATCTTTTGACACTCGTTTGATGCTTGTGTTTTCAGGTTAAAGTTCTTGCAGACATGGAGCTCTGGGGAATAGGTGTTGATCTGGAGGGGTGCCTTCAGGCACATAATATTTTGGGGCAAAAGTTAAGGCATCTTGAGAAGGAAGCTTATAGACTGGCTGGGGTTACATTCTCACTCTATGCAGCTGCAGATATTGCAAATGTCCTCTATAGACATCTAAAATTGCCTGTACCTGAAGTAAGTGGGAAAGGAAAACAACATCCAAGTACGGACAAGCACTGTTTGGATTTATTAAGGTATTACAATGGAAAAAAATTACCTTCGCTTTCTTTCATATCTATCTGATCTTGGAATTGTGTGGAGAATTATACTCTACTTTGTTTTATGCTTGTTTATGTACTACTAGTGTCATTAGCTATAGTGAAGACATATTTTTGCATTGTACTGGTGGTGTAGTATACCACTTATAGGATGTGGTTACTACTCCTCTGCTTGCATTGCTGATGACTTGCTCTTCCATTCTTTGACTCTCATTCCATATTTAGTTAATGTGATGCTTGGCTGCATTTTTAAATTTTTCCTTCAGACTGTCTTATAAGTATTCTAGTGTGGTGCTGAACAATTACATGATAGAATGATTATTGATTTACTCAGGAATGAGCATCCTATTATTCCCATCATCAAAGAGCATAGAACGTTGGCGAAGCTTCGGAACTGTACGCTTGGATCAATTTGTTCCCTTTCCAGGCTTTCTACGAGTACTCAGAAATACACACTCCATGGCCACTGGCTACAGACATCAACAGCAACTGGACGGCTATCAATGGAAGAGCCTAATCTTCAGGTCTGGGTTTTGTTTTGGCTTAATCTTTATTTCGCTCCTATCATGATAATCTTTTTTCTTGTTGGATGGGGACATTGATCAAAACTAAATTGGGCAGTGTGTTGAGCATGTGGTTGAATTCAAGATGAATACAGATAAGACTGCAGTTGAAAATGGTGTGGATCATCACAGAATCAATGCTCGAGAGTTCATCATCCCGACTCAGGTATAGCCTATTAAGCTAAGTTCATGTAAGGTGCTTTCATCATGGTTAGATAGATGTATCTTTCTCTATGCATCATAGCACTACTTCCATAATCTCCAAAGCAGATTCCGTCTTGAAAATTGTTGTTTTCATAATTACTAATTTTGTACATTGAAGAAAATATTTGAATGGATGCTGTAATTTCGATGTCGATAACCATGGTAATACAAATGTTGAATGTATTTTGGCATACTTTACATTAAAAAGTCATCAAATGATGCAAACTCCATGTATAATCTTTAACTTTGTTTACCTTCGTCACAACAAGCTGTATGCCAAAACAAATTTGAAAAGGTTTCCCTGATTTGGATATGAATTTTTCTCAATACGACTATGCATGGGACCCTATTCTAGTAATTTTACTCGGTAGAGGTATTATGGTGATATTATTGCTAGTGGTATAGTACATACCAAACCTGTGACTTTAAAGTTCGAATAGGTTTCTATGACTGGAGCAGTGTGGTTATAGAACTGGAACATAGACCATTGTGCAGGCTGTAGAATGTCTTTGCAAAGTTGGAGGATTGAAATGGTGTTTATGGGGGGGGAGGGGATGGGGTGGGTTAGCTTTCACAACACACAGCTCAAAAGAGATTTCCTTGTGGTTGTTCATGAATCATGTTCTTTGGGTTGGTGGCAGTTTATTTCCTTGTTTGTGTGTACTATGTGGAGGGGTTACTATGTGCAGCGGTGTCTGCACATGTATTTCTGTGCGTGCTAGGATTAGCCTTAGTGGGTTGAGCATCCTGGCATTTTTCTGTGAATCTTTTTTTGGGGTTAACAATGGGTTTCGCAGCCGAGAAAACAGCCCTCTTACGTATATTACCGGGATTTCTTTTTCAGGAGAACTGGTTGTTATTAACCGCAGATTATTCTCAGATTGAACTACGGTTGATGGCACATTTCTCTGAAGACGCTTTTCTGATTGAACTGCTGAGCAAGCCTGATGGGGATGTCTTTAAAATGATAGCAGCTCGATGGACGGGGAAGACAGTAGATGCTGTTAGCTCCCAGGAACGTGATCAAACAAAACGTATGGTCTACGGCATTATTTATGGAATGGGTGCTAAGACCTTAGCTGAGCAATTGGATTGCACCCCTGATGAAGCCACAGAAAAAATTCAAAGCTTTAAAGCTAGCTTTCCTGGTGTTGCTTCTTGGCTTCGTGAGGCAGTCTCGTCTTGCCGTCAGAAAGGGTAGTGATACCTTGCTTCTCTCCTGTTTGTTTCACATGACCCCGTCTTTGCTCTTAAGTTAGTAAAATCAAGATAGGCAATAAATCAACAACTATAGTGTTTATAATTGGAATTTGGATCCAATGTCTACACTTTCTAACTAGTTTTACATTTAACTTAGAAGCTTCCGTTTTTTCATTATTTATTATTTAGTTATTCTTTTTTATTTTCCTTTTTTTTTATTGGGCTGGGGGTTGGGGGTTATGGAGATGGAAAAGAGAAAAGGCCATTAAGATTGCTAGACTTGAGCATGGTTTTGGCTTGACATATTAGGGTGCATTTAGTAAGCATTTTTGTTCTTGGGAATAGTTTCTGCTCAGAAATGGTTTTTTCTTGTTCTGTTCTCTGGACAAGTTTTTAAACATTCGAAGGCGTTTGGTAACTGCACAAAAGTTCTATTCTAGGAATAGAAGTGCATTTGGTACGACTCTCAATTTTTTTATTTTGTGACTTAGAATTTTTTTTTAAAATTTCTAATAATTTTATTACATTTTTCTCTCTATTTTTTTTTTTTTTCCCTTTCTTCTTCCGGCGAGGCCTAGCCTCGTTGGCTTGAGTCTCGCCCAGCCACCGGTTGCGAGGCCACCGGCTCTCATCTGGCTGGTCATCGGTCATTGCCAAGGCCAGCGACCGGCTAGAGGAAGAAGAAGAAGGAAAAGAAGAAAAGAAAAGAGGAAAAAAGAAAAAGACTTGATTAAAGAATTGTTTCCCGGAACAAAGAAGCGACTTTTTTTTATTTCTTGATTCTGCTCCAAATATACTCTTGGGAACAAATTTCTTTCTAGAAACAAAAACGTTACCAAAAGGATTTTCTTTTTTTTTTTGGGAACAAAAGAATAAAAATAGGCACTATTTGGCACGTTACCAAATAAACCCTTAACCTTTATATTGGTAAACAAATGTCACTAGGCAGTCTTCAGCAATGAACTTATTATACCTTGCATCCCATTTCAAAAAATGTGTATTCGATTGGTAATTGTAATTTCAGGAAAAGTAAAATGGTTCCTTTGTGGGTTCAATGTCTCCACCCCACTGACCAGTAGATGTAATGATACTCACCTTGATATTTTTCTGAAGTTTGAAACCTTTGGTTGGTAAGGTGAACCGTATACTTTCTGAACTATGGTTTGCTTTAGGTATGTGGAGACTTTGAAGGGAAGAAAACGTTTCCTGTCAAAAATAAAATTTGGAAATAGCAAAGAAAAATCAAAGGCTCAGAGGCAAGCTGTAAATTCAATTTGTCAGGTATAGCATACTACCCTTCTCTATACATTAATTTCTTTTTCATTGTAATGGTGGAAAGAAGCATTCATATAATGGTTTCTCACTGTCTTTTCATTCAATTTGTCAGGTAAAGAATCTATTCTTTTTCTTCCTCTGTCTATCTGCTCTTTTCCCCCTTCTAATATGAAACTGTTCTGGTTCTCTGATAATTTTCTTACTCTAGGGATCTGCGGCTGACTTAATCAAGATAGCAATGATGAATATTCACTCAGTAATACTTGGAGTTGAATTTGACTCTAGCTTTCTGCCTGAGACGAATTTTCACATGCTGAAGGGCCAGTGTCGAATTCTGTTGCAGGTTTTTTTATCTGTTTATATGTTCATATCTTTTCTTAAAGCTTGAGTTGCATTTCATCTGTATTTGGAGGATAAATGTGACTGACCTGAGATGAGTGAGTGACAATTCTGTGGTCATAACATTAATACTGGCTGTGAGTTACTTGCTTGATTAACTTAATCCACAAACTTGTATGGAAAGTCAGTATTCATTTATAATACGCCTTAAAAGTTTTTATAACAAAGTTATAATCACTTTTATCTTTTCTCTTTCAGAGAAAGATGTTAAATGCAGTTTGTCTATTAATAATTATGGAGTATGGACAATTCTGATGTTGGAAGCGAGCTTTGACTATCTATCTTTTTTAGAAAATATATTGAGCTTATCGAGCCGATACATATGAACTATCAAGTTTTGACATCAAAGCGTAAGAATGTGAGCAATAAAACAAATTGCGAGCCCGATTAAATCTGAAAAGGATAGGCTACACTAAAGGTATTTGGGCTTTGTCAAGATCTTTCTTTTCTCTTCTCTTCCGACGCCAAGATCAGATAATTTGAGGTTTGAGGAAACGATGGAAGGACATACTACTGACTGTGAATTTTGAAATTTTGGACTGTTCTTCATTCCTTAAACTTTCTTACTCTGACTCATTCATGCTACTGACTAAGACAAATTGTTGAGTCTTCGCTCTGTTTCTTCTCTAGCATATACTGTAAGTCATGATACATGGAGTTATAGTTAATCATGAATGTTGCTTTTCAGGTCCATGATGAATTAGTTCTTGAAGTCGATCCTACTGTTCTAAAGGATGCTGCGCTACTGCTGCAAAGGAGCATGGAAAATGCTGTCTCACTTCGAGGTAATCTGTTTCTTTATGTTTGATAAATTATTAGTTTGAAAAACAAATCAGGATCCTGTGCTCTCTGCTGGTTCTTATTTTTAAGTACATTTGCCAATGCCATACATTTTTGCCCGTTTTGATTTATTATTATTTTATGTTCCATTCTTCAGTTCCTTTGAATGTCAAATTGAAAGTTGGGAGAACTTGGGGTTCCTTGGAGCCTTTTTGTACAGAAAATCCAGAGCAAGTTGTAGTCGGAGGTTCTTAGGTAACAAAAGATCTTTATTGTCTATCTACTTCAATAAATTGATCAATAAGGCTTCTTAGGTAACAAAAGATCTTTGTTGTCTATCTACTTCAATAAATTGATCAATAAGGCAGAACTTTCCACTATCAGCTTCTATCTGTTCAAGAAATGTCTGGACATTCTGACATTGGACGAGAATGAGATGTAGGTCAATGTCTCTAAGTACAAGACCTGCTTATTTGGGAGCACCATGAATGCTCCAGTGGGGAAAGTTGGCTCATAGGCCAGGCATATCGTTCTTTCCATCATCAGAGAGGCCCATTAAGACAGTCCTTCTGGGGTTAACAAATTCCTCCTTCAAAGCAGGCAAGTTCAGGAACTACCACTGGAGAATATGCTGTCCTCAGCTAAATGCATGGGGTGCATCTAGAATGAAGATTGGTGGTTAATTCTGCGTTGGGATGCTTCTCCAAATTGCATGATTCTAAATGTCCTGGCAAGTTGGTTATGGGTTGTAAGGATGCCAATTTGCAGAGTGACTAGAATTCCAGTGAGGTAATGAGCAGTTCATGATAGCCTATATTTTTGAGCTTTTGCCCACTTATATATAAGAAATTGCTATTAATATGATACACTCCCTCTGTATCACACGCGCAACCTAATTCTTTATTCATTGAGTTTGTGGGAATGACACCTTAGCAAATGACATCAATTGATCAAAGGAAGGACTGGAACTAGAAAGAAACACGTTTATACCAATGATTAGTTGGCTTAGAGAAAGCCTGGTTTTACTCAACTAGAAAGCTACGTGTCACTCTGGATTAATACGGATTTGTCTTCTTTTGCCCTTACCACTTGGGGCTGTCAACTATAGAATTTTATCCTAAAGACATTTGCATCATTCTCATCGTTAAGCAGGATAGAAGCGGAAGCTGATTTCATTTGCATGTCCTTTTAGGCATCATTTGTCATGGAGAAAAATAGTGGTGCTTTGTGGATGGCCTAGCAGAGGAGTTGGTGTTTGAAGAACTTTAGACTGAGCTCTATCTGTCTCTGAATCTGCATGCAGGTTTGCTTCTGTCAATCTTCTTTTGTTTGCCAGTATGGGAAGCGCAGTTTGATTGCCTGCAGTTTTCCGTAACTTGTGTTTGACAAGCCATTAGAATCCAGAAATGATTAACAACCCCACCCGAACAAAAGTTTAAAAGGGAAGGGAAAAAAAAAAATTTAACGAATGAAGGAAAAGAGAACATAATTTTGCCTCCAGGTACTCCTGTTTTATATATGAAAGTTGGATCCTGGGAGTGCATTCTAATCACATGTGATGATTATGTAACTGGATCCAAATATTGTGAGCTAGCGAAAATGTCCTTTTGTTAGTGAAAAATTGTGGATAGCAACGCTTCACTGGATTTGTGGCAAGAAAAGACGGGAATCAAAATGTGCATATCTGGTGAGAATAGTTGACCTTATGATGGGATGTGGGTCAGAAGAGGCTGCTAAAGACTTGATGTGGATTGAGACCATAACATTTCTAACACTTGGATGTCACGTGAAACTTGATGCAAGATATACCATAGTTAGCAGAGAAAACCCACTATTCGACCCTATTTGCCCGGATGTTTGGTTGTTTTTGTTGTCGTAAAACTCAGCAGCTATGAGAGAACACCCACTTTCAAACTCTAATGGAGGTTTCTCCCATTGCAGTGTGCTTCATTTGAGACAACTTCTGACGATGCCTTTCAAAGGATTTACAATTGGCTTGCGTGGCTTATAATATATCCAGGAAGTGGGCTTCACTGTGTTGCTGGAGGTATGGGATATACGCTCCCTCCCCAACCGGACATGGAAATGTTCAGCTCAGGTGGAGCATACGAGGAACTGGAATTTTGAGGCAAATACTTCATTAGGTTTCTTCAGCTAATTCCTAATGTTCTTTCTTCTTCTAATTTTTCCACTTCTCTCGGAAGGTTCACTCTCGTTATGCTCCATTCAGGATTGTTAATGGTGCAGCAGATGCAAAGTCTCTATCGGATGCATGCTTTAATGTTCTCATCCCAAACCACTTGGCCATGACTGCTGGGGTCTTCTGGTACAGGCATTTGTGCTTTGCCTTTGTTTCCGTTTCTCATAAATGAAGGTGCTCATTGACATGTGCATAAGCAAAAGGAAGCGTATGATGAACATGCGGCCCTTCAAGACGGGGGGCCACTGACCTGAGTTCCATGCCCGAGTTGGGTGTAATTTGTAGATAAGTTGTTCAAGCTGTCATGGAGTCGTTCGGTGAAATTTGTTAGCGCTTGGCATTGCTCTTATTGCCCTTGGGAATCAACGGAAGTGATGACCTTTTCCGAATTGCAGGAATAGTTGTTCCTGGAAATTGGAGCTTTGTATGCGTCTCCTTGTCTCATGTTTGTCCCAAATGTCATGAGAGTACTTTAAGTCGAGATGGTCAGGAAAATGTCTGGAAATATCTTCGATTTATTCTCAGACTAATTTCTTGTGAGCAAACAACGTACATCTTCAATTGCTTTTTGGCACAAAGATGAGGAGGTTTCCTTGACATCGACTAGAAATGTCAATAAATTGGTGTGTCGAATTGAAAGTGTGATGAAATACACAATATTAAACATTAAATGAAAATGCCACACCGATTTGCAATCGCATTTACAAAGTTTTAGCATATTCAACAAAGAAAGCGATTATAGCAGATTACCCTGTGGCCTAGAGAACGAGGCAACAAGCATCTTCTTGGAGAGATGTTCATGACCGTAAATTGCTGCAAATGTATACAATTTTTTCAAAAACAAACGAGAGACTGTTTCCTTTCCAAAATTGTATTATCGGTAATTTCTGTATCCGATTAGACAATGGCATTTTATTTTACTTCAGTCAGTTCCATACCGAGTAATTTATTTGGAGAAGCCTCTTTCTCGAGCTAGGCCTTAGGGAGAGTTATAGTAGGGAAGAAGTCAAGCTAAGCAGAATTTTGAGGTTGCGGATCATCAATGAGGATGATTAGAGATGAATTATTCTCATGAAGACCGAGCCATATGAGTTCCTAGTTTCTTAAAAATAACATCTAGGAAGGTCCTAATAAGGAGTAATCATCACTTATCTCCAATCACTAATTTTTCGATGAATTGGAACATCACATAGACACATGGATGGGGCCTTAGGCATCTTGTCACTAGGTAATGAGGTGAAAACCAAAAAGCGCAAATGTAAGCGATCCAAGTTTGCGTGATAAGGCGCACTACTTGGACGTAGATTCCATCCCATAGAGTACTATAGATATTCTATGTATAACTCAAATATCAAAGATAGCACGTGAATTAAGCTAAAAGTTTAGATTGTTATAGAACAATACTGAATATATTTCATAAAGCTAACCCAAAGATGTCTGTCGCATGCCACAAACTGCATGTACTTATTAGTCTGCATAACAAGAAGTACATGTAAGAAGTACATGTATCGCTTATATGATGAGCTAAAGTGTCTCCATACGACTTATGACTTGTGCACCCTCCAACCATAATACAAACCAAGAGGGCGACCACAAGTTCTCACTAACAGTGGAGTCCCTAGTTGTGAAACCACACAATGTGGTCCTCAGGAAGGAAATGGCAAACAGGCACAGTCCCTGGCTTAACCTTGAGCACTTGGAAGGCCAAGTGTTTCGGGTTCCATGCTGACGTGTCGGTGTGGCAAGCGGCGATGGCCTTCGCCTCTGTCCCGTCCGCGCCCTTCATTGGGACCATGTAGAACCGAGTGTCTTGAGTCTTGTGGCAGTAGAAGACAGCATATGCATAGTTTTGCTTGTGGCACACCACTGATTCATCTGCTGCAATTCTTCTTACTCCTTCTTTGATGGTGAAGTTCTCCAACTGGGTCTCTTTTTTCACCTCTGTAGAGACAACTTTCAGATTGTTTCCAAGCCTGATGCTGGTGTAATCAATCATGGACTCCAGTGAGGTCGTGCAGTATTTTTCCTCTCCCTTAATGCCTGGTTCTTCACACTCCTTAATAGTGTCTTTCATCATTTCGGCTTCCACTGATCCGGCCGTCAGGGAAAAGTGGTCCAGAATATCAGATACCTTGTCAGATGAAAATGGTAGGGTTTTTGCTTCTTCGCGGGGCAAGAAAGTGGCCGAGTTTGAAGTCTTGATGAAGTGCAAAGACATTGTCGTTCCGGGTTTTAGGTCTTTTTCCTGGAAGAAAAGGGCCACGTTCCGATCATCACGAAGTTGGGTCTCGGTTGCGGCGTACCTGTAGTCGAACGGGTTGGGTCCGGGCTTGACCCCGACACGAACGGGCTTGCCCTTGGGTCCTGTGTGCACATTGACTCCTCCTTTGCCAACTCCGACGCTGGTCCCCTTTCCGGGCTTCCCCGTGTCGACCCCGACTCCACCTGCGCCTACGCCAACTGAGGTGCTCTTGTCTTCCGTGAAGTCTAAAACATCGGTAAGTGGATTTGAGCTCA
The DNA here is from genome assembly GCA_007663325.1 of Eucalyptus pauciflora. Classification (NCBI taxonomy): domain Eukaryota; kingdom Viridiplantae; phylum Streptophyta; class Magnoliopsida; order Myrtales; family Myrtaceae; genus Eucalyptus; species Eucalyptus pauciflora. Next base: position 4,684,068 of record VMYD01000067.1, read on the forward strand.
ACTAGTATCAGATAATAATAAAGATAGATGTACTAAGATTGATCTACATGTGGTCAACTTGTTTATAAAAGCTCATTTAATACTTTCTTAGAGCAATTATCGTCGTTGCTCATAAAAAAATTGAGAGAGGACGTGCACATCGTGGCAAAGGCCAGCCGAGCCATGCAAATCTACATGGTTAGATTTCATTCATATAAATTGGAACAAGTTATTTATTAGAAATAGGGAAAAAGCCAAAATAAAAATAAAAGTCCAAACTATGCCCCTTGTGATACATTTATCATAAACATTTTCTTATGACGTAAAAAATCCAAAACTTGTATTTATGTGACACATTTACCCTCCTTTAAAATTCCACTAAAATTCCATTAGATGATATTTCAGTTAAAATAATGTCATCTTTATTTCATTAAAGCCATGTGGGCGCCATGTTAATACTATTTGCTTTTTCACATCCACATAAACAAATTTTCAATGATTTCCATTGATAGAACTTTGATGGAGGGTAAATATGTTACATGAGTACATGTTTACGGAAAATATGTTATGGTAGACATAATTTAGGATTTTTTTATGGCTTTCACCATTAGGAATGAGACTTTTGCTTTAGACAAGCATGAAATGTCGTCTTGTCTTATATCTATCAAATAAGAAACTTGGATCTTACTGGTTTTAGTTGTCAGATTTTCTGGGAATCCATTGAGAAATTGAAGGTACGTGCTGACATGTGACTTACAAGATCTTACCTCCATGCGTCATGTTTTTAGTTTTGATTCGGTCAGCTTCTTGACGAATTAAAACTAGATGAAGTGCAGTTTTTACTTGGTTGTGCAAGATATGGTTTCTTTCTTTTCTGAGTTCAAGCACAAACCTGACTGTTGTTGTAGCATGTCCTTGATGGATTTTGGCATTTGCGTGTTGGGTAACTTTGACTTCCAGTATAGTTCGGGAGTTAAAGCCGCATGGGAAGTCACCAGAATCACCTGCACCAAATTCCACAAAAAAAGAAAAAGAAAATCCTTTTTAGCTTCTAAAAACTGAAGAATTGTTACCAACATAATGAACTCGCAGTAAAAAATGCAAAAACTGTTGAACCTCCGAGGGACAAGCCTCATGCTTTATACTGAATGTGAAAACTCTTCAAAGAAATTACGTACCATGAGAGAAGCTAGGACTCGCAGGAGTATGAACTCCATTGTTGAAGCTCGAAATCTAAAGGAGGATGATTCAGTCAGAGAGAGATAAAGGTTTACATGGAATAAGAAAGAATTGGAGTTCCAAATTTATAAAGCAGATAGAGAGGTGATGAATTCAAAAAAGAGCTTACCCCACAAAACCGACCAGCACATCGTGCCACTGATGAGGCAGGCCTAATAAACCTCAACTGTCCCTGGCTTTCGTACAATCAATTCATTTGCATCTGGCGGGACAGGTGTAGCATAGAGAGAGAGAGAGAGAGAGAGAGAGAGAGAGAGAGAGAGAGAGAGAGAGCATCACTATTCGTGGTGTTTTCTTTTCTGGTCCTTAACCTAACTTTCTACTTCACCCCTTTAGGCACGTAACCAAAAAATTATATGTCGATCAGTTGTGAAGATGGAGAAGTAATGACGAATTCAATCACAGAGATATTTCGTAGTGATGTTTTCTTTTCTGGTCCTTAACCTAACTTTCTACTTCACCCCTTTAGGCACTTAACGAAAAAATTATACGCCGATCAGTTGTGAAGATGGAGAAGTAATGACGAATTCAATCACAGAGATCTTTCATTTTCATCCATTTTCAGATTCATTAATACATAATAACACTTCTCTGTTTAGTGACTCAAACTTGCAAGATTTTCGAGCATTTGTCCCACGAAATTATTAATTTATCTTGTTAATGAAAATGGAGAATTAGTCACTAGAAAATTTCAAATTGATAGATGAGTCTTTGTATGCCTTTTCACATCTTTTAGAATATGAGAATCGAGAGATCACATTCACATATCACATCAATCTTGATTTCATACCATCAACCTAGTTGGAACATCAAAGATCATATATTGGAAATTGGGGAGTTGAGAGTTTTTTTTTTTTGATCGGTACTACTCTATTTCTACTTTAACTCTTACTTTCAGACTTTTGTTTTACCTCATTGCAGGGCGTAGGAGTCGAAACCCATACTTGAAACTAAATCGTCACCATCCCAATTCCTTTAAGAAGGTGGGGATTCGAATCCCACACTTCTTCCTTTCATGTTGGAAGGGTGGTCATTAAGGCAAATTTCAGTGGTTGGAGAGTTGAGAGTTGAGAGTTGAGTATGTGCATTCTCATTATTCTCTCCATGCATGCAATGATACCAGCATGCATAAGTGACCGACGAGGGCTGAAAAGTCGACGAAGCAATTGAAAAGATGCTCAGCGTCGACCTCACAACTTTATGTCCATGTGTCGTGGTTTATAGCTCAGAGAGAGAGAGAGAGAGAGAGAGGACAGGCTAATTGGCAAGAAAATCTTTAATTGCAGGGACCTATGGATCGATGTTCTCGAAACGAACAACCACCCTATTTATTGGGAATTTGGTTGTCAGTTGAGATGGGTTTGTCAGACATGACCAGATCTGAGTTCGTTTCTTGATGAAACCCGTGCATCATCTTCCTGTTAGAGAGTTATTGCTTCCCACTTGAGTGTTTCTAGAAGTGATGGGTTTCGTTAACCGGTGCCCTGGAATACTTATTTGGTAAAATCAACTTGGAATTACGCTCTCAACCCCTCACATTTTTTTTGGCCTCCTACAAAGATCTGCTAAACAAGCAATGGTTAATGACTTCCAGAGATGGGTTACTCTGTCAATTGATCATCGAGTTCTGGCAAAGACAAAATTGATCATCATATTACACACAACTCAATGTCAATAAACAAAGCATATTGTATCTAAATGGCCTGAATGCCCAAGAAAGAAAAACAACTTGTAATTGGGGAATAACAATATCCTCACTCTATAAACCGACAAATAAAAAGTACAAACTTTGTGTTGTGGAGCCATCCATTAGCATCGGTCAAAATGAATTTTATTCAATAGCTGACATGACAAATGATGTCGATATATATAAATGACATGTCATTTGAGCAAAATTAAGAGTAACGACATATAAAAAACGGCGCCATGTTGTCACAAATTCAAGTTGTTCAACTTCATGGCTTTTTTTTTTTTTTTGGGTCCAAACTTTGTGATTTTAAAACGACATTGCTTGGTGTGTATCACCACCCTAATTTTTTCAATGATGGGTCATTTATATATATGTCATCATTGTTGGTCGCGTTAGCTGCTACATAATCTTTTTCTGGACAAAAAAAAGCAACCGATGGGTATTTTTGTCCCATGAACCGAAGTTAGTCATTTTTTTTTTGGATCAGTTTGATAAGTAAGGGTATTATTGTCAGCACGTCTGAATTTCATGCGGATTTTTTTATTAATCTTTTGTGCAATTAGCCATGAACTGAGATTCACTTCGGATTGACGCAACAATTCAACTCACAGCCTAAATTTAGCAGATTGTCCTAGTCATTTTTTATTTTTGTCCCAATGTTTCCATGTATAGTTTCAACAGAAATAAAGGAGCCGCAAATGTTAGGAGGAGCTAGGTATCATAACACCTAACCACAAAAAAAAAAGCTTTTACCCAATCTTTATGTCATTCTATTGCCCACGTGCACGAGGACCAACGATGAATAGCTTTTCTTTATTATAATTTTTTGCCAATCGTAATTTACTCCACAATAACGTGACACATGACATAAACATTACATGAAAGATTTTCTTTTACATGCATGAATTTTTATGCCAACTACTTTTTCCTACATTTATTGTCTCGAAAAAGGCATTATACTGTTGTTGGCTTGCCTTTATTATTTTAGGGAATTGGCCGTTTTTGGGTACTAGTGGATAGGCGAACTGGTGGGGTCAAGCTAATTAAAAATTTCTATACGTCCCTGCTTGCCAATATAATTACTAGATTAATTTAGAAAATTAGTACATTTTATATATAAGAAGAGAAATATTGTACCTGTAAAGAATCGATATGATAACTTGAATTAATACTAAATAAAATGTAAGAAGAATTTTTTTTGTACTAATTTCACTTGATAAAGTAAAGATATAAAAAAAAATTGTAGATACAAAATTATGAATTCAATTTCATTTTAACATGCCTTACTAAATTCATATATCCTAAATTATATCAGCTTAATTGTGTCCCGAAAAGTCTAATTGATTTAGCTCTACCATGCATCATCGTTTAGCAAGATTATGAGTTCATGTGGAATTTTTGCGTAAAGTAAACAAATCTTCTCTTTTAACGGAAAATACAGATAATCTTTTTTAACATTAAAAAAAGCTGAAACAAAAGGGCTTAAAATGCAAATCTCAGTTTCACTTGGACTATATATAGATAAGTAGTAGACTTGAAGAGTGATGTTAGGTTGCTAGAGGCCCAACCCATCCGCTTAATTCAGCTTGATTAGTACAAGTGGTATATCCACATAGAGGATTATAGGCTTCATTACCCCCACCCCACCCCCAAAAAAAAGAAAAAGAAAAAGGAAACCTTTTTATAACCGAAAGTATTGTAAAATATTGCGTTGCAAATATATTATAGAGAGAATAGAGAGATTGAGTAGAGAAAATTAGACACCGGATATCGTAAAGAAAGTCAGAGGAGAGAATTTTATTTCCAATTTATGACTGTTATATCACTGTTCATATCATCGTTGTATCACTATTATATCTACAACAAAAACTAAGCTCCTATTTATAAAAAAACAAGCATGTACTTATCATTAACATACATGTATTGGATAGGGAGATAAACCTTCATTGTATAGGGAGATGTACTTAGAATATATGATACAAATGTACCATAATAAGTACATTAGATAAGATGAATATAATGAATATTCATTTATGTATTTCATAACACTCCCCCTTAAATATTGATTGTATTCATTACGAATGTGCATTGAATGATATTGCCTCATTAAAAACCTTAAGCCGAAAAAATCCAGTGGGACAAAAATTGGACAAAAGGGAAAAAAAGTGCAGAGCACAAATTTTATGATTTCTCCCTTTTATGAATGCATTAATTGTCTTGTCAGAAACTTTAAGCCGGAAAAATCCTGTGGGAAAAAACCGGACAAAAAGAAAAAAGAGTGCAATGCATAGTTCATAATATCTCCCCCTCAATTGAGCCATATAGCCACTGTTGGGGCTAGTCAATCTTGCATCTTGTGAACTCGCTGCATACCAATACTGCAACGCATAGTTAATATCTCCCCCTCAATTGAGCCATATAACCACTTCTGGAGCTAATCAATATTGCATCTTAGTTATAGAATCAAATAAATATCATATAAGTACATCTCCCAATATAATAAATGTTCATCTCCCTATTCAATACATTGATATTGGGAGAAGTATACCATTAGTGTCATAAGTTGTGTACGGCGCTCACTTTGGTACCAAAAGTTTCCGTCATATCACTTAAGTGCCAAATCGGAGGAAAAATATCACTTTGGTGCCACCGGCGAAAGATTCCGGCCAAAATGATTACGTGACTTTAAAAATAAAATAAAATTGACAAGGCCTTAAACGACGACGTTTTCGGTCCTCCTTAAGAAAACGACGTCGTTTTGCTGTCCTACATGGATGGCCTCACAAAAACGATGCCGTTTAACTCATTTGGGGATTTTTTTTTTTATTTGGGGATTGAAATTAGGGTTTTATCGCTCGGCCTCCGCCGTCGCTAGGCCGTCGTCGCTCACTCAGCCGCCATTGCTCGGCGTTGTTTGAATGCCCTCGATGGCACACGAGGGAGAACCGGGGTCGGGGTTGGGGTCAGAGCCATGGCCGTCGAGTGGCCATCGTTGGGGTCAGGGTCGGGGTCGGAGCCGCGGCCGTTGAGTGGCCATGTGGTCGGGGTTGAGGTCGGGGTTGGGGTCAGAGCTGCGGCCGCCGAGTGGCCATCGTCGGGGTCGGGGTCAGAGTCGCGGCCGCCGAGCGCGGGGGCCGTCGAGGACGGCGAACGGCGTCGTTTTGGTGTTAGGGTTTTGAATTGGGGGAGACACCAAACAACGTTGTTTTGGTGTTAGGATGCTGACTGTACTCTCCGACGAACCACATCAGCTTCAAAAATTAATAAAAAAGTGCCACATCGGATTTCCGGCCAACCGGATCAGAGTTGGCACCAAAGTGAGTGTTTTTCAAACTTTTTGGTACTTAAGTGATCCGATAGAAACTTTTGGCACTAAAGTGAGCGCCGTACACAATTTATGGCACTAATAGTGTATTTATCCCAATTGATATTAATGATACATACATTCTTGTTTTCCTATAAATAAGAGCTTAGTTTTTGTTGTAGACATAACATTCATAGAACAGTCATAATAGTCAAAACAGTGATATAAGAGTTATATATTAGAAATACAATTCTCTCCTTTGATTTTCTCTACGATCTCTGGTGTTTGATTTTCTCTTCTCAATCTTTTTTTTTTCTATTACATATTTGCAACACAATATTTTACAACATGTTATCAACACAAAGATATACCGACTGAGTAAGTAATTTTTGCAAGGTGGGTATTCTTTTTATTAATTAACTTATACTTCATCTTCTTCTATCAATTCTTCATTTTCATTTTTATTGGCCCGAAACCAAATTTCAAATCTAAAAGTATCATTCTGCTCTTGAAGTGGCGGTGGATATTTAGTAATCCTTTTAATAATAAGGATTTATTTTGCCAATTATTATGACAAATATTGAAAAGCCCAAATTCCACATCCTGGAAGTGAGTGGAAATATTTGTCTATCCTGGTGCCTTGACATGGAAATGCACCTCCAAGAGCAAGGTCTTTGTTGGGATATAATACGTGGAAATGATAAAATCTTGCAATTTATGTCAACGCGAAATCACCAGAGAAATAAACGAGAAAAATAAGGACACCAGAAATTTATGTGGTTCGGTCCGAGTATCGGTACCTACGTTCACAGGGAGAGCCAGCAGCAAATAATCCACTATAATCGGAGAATAAGAGTTTACAATCACTCATATGCTCAAGTGTTTCCCACACCTAGATTTAACCCAAAACCCAAAGTGTTTATAAATAAACAACTCACTTGGGTATAAACTCACGGCACAAAATTACCACGTGTTCAAGCTCAAAATACAACGCTCTACGTACGCTTGGTTCATGTACGTACGAAATCGCATATCTCTTCAAGCTTCTCGCGGAGGACTTGCGGCTTCGTTGATCGTCGTTGTGCGGCTTCGTAGGGTTTCTTTCGGCAATCTAACGCTCGCACGAAAAGAACGATTCTATTCTTATATATATATATGTGCCCAGGTCAAGGGCCCACTCTATTTTGCTTCTTACGCGTGCGGACTCTTCTTTCCTTCTACGTGCACAGGCTTAGGCGACTCTGCAGCAGCTTCACGCCAAGGAGAAAATTCCTAAATCATTATTATAGGTGTGCCCAGAGTCAACAACTTTGACTCTGGGCCACGTTCTTATTCCCTTTTACAATAAAAATTCGTAACTGTAGGGAAGAAAAGGGAAAAACTTCATTTTCCTTTTATTTCCTCTTTTTGTATTTCCTTCGCGAGTCCAGCGAATTTTGGTTTGTAAACACTCAAACTTGAGTCATAATTTAATAATTCTCCACCTTGGCTCGATGTTTGAAGGCAAATTTTAGTACTCATCATTCATACTGCTTTCCTAATGCCCCGATGGACGCTCACTCTCCACAAACGCCAATAGAGCTCAAGCAAAGCTTGAGCTTTGCCAAAGGAATAGACTTAGTCATCATGTCTGTTGGGTTATCTGTTGTAGCAATCTTTTTGATAATAACATTACCCTTAGCTAAGACATCTCGGATGAAGTGGTACCTGATGTTGATATGCTTCGTTCGCTTGTGATTAACTGGATTATACGCCAAATATATTGCACCTTGGTTATCACAGTATATATCCACACTTTTCTGTTCTAACCCAAAGTTCGAGAGCAAAATTTGTAACCATATCGCCTCATTTGCTACAAAGGTTAGTGCCATGTACTCTGCATTAGTCGAAGACAAAGCAATGTGATCCTGTAAGGACGCTTTCCAACTAACTGCACCACCCGCTAGTGTAAATACTTACCCTGCTAAAGACCTACAATCATCCAAGTCATTGGCGTGATCTGAATCCACAAAACCAGTGGTTTCACTGTCATTGCCGTCCCTCCTGTATACTAAACCACGTCTGTTGTATTCTTCAAATATCTGAGGATCCACTTCACAGCTTCCCAATGCTTTACTAGGGCACTTCATGTAGCGACTAACCACGCTCACAACTTGTGAAATATCAGGTCCAGTGCACACCATAGCATACATAATACTACCCACATCATTAGAATAAGGAACATGGGACATATGCTTCTCCTCCTCCTTAGTTTGCGGTGATAGTTTATCTGAAAGTTTAAAGTGCTTCGCTAAAGGTGTACTTACAGATTTTGCCGATTGCATATTAAAATGTGCCACGATCTTCTCAATATATTTCTTTTGAGATAGACGTAAAAGTCCTGCAGTCATGTCACGCAAAATCTCCATACCCAATATTTTCTTTGCAGCACTTAAATCTTTCATCTCAAATTTAGCATTTAACTGCCTCTTCAGCACAACAATATCATACATATTCTTAGCTGCTATCAGCATATCATCAACATATAAAAGTAGATAAATCTAAGAACCATTCTCCAATCTCCTATAGTAAATGCAGCTATCCATTTGACTTTTTGAATAGTTTAAACTAGCCATGAAAGTATCAAAAGCGTTTATACCATTGCCTAAGAGATTGTTTCAGCACATACAAATATTTCTTTAACAAGCAAACATGATCTTCCTTACCCGGAATAGCAAATTCCTCTAGTTGCCTCATGTAGATCTGCTCCTCCAACTCACCGTAAAGAAATACAGTTTTCGCATCTAGTTGCTCTAACTTGAGATCCTGCGAAGCAACTAAGGCAAGTAAAACATGAATAGAAGTGTCTTACCACAGGAGAGAACACCTCATTGTAGTCAATTCCCTCATGTTGTGTATACCCCATTGCCACAAGTCTCGCCTTATACCTCGCTGCCTCGACACCGGGAATGCCCTCTTTCCGTTTGAAGACCCATTTACTTCCGACAATCTTTTGGCTCTTAGGTACTTTGACCAGCTCCCATGGCTGATTTTGATGGAGTGATTCTTGTTAGGACTAGAATGAGCACCTAGAGGGGGTGAATAGGTGACTAAGATGATTTTATAAATTTAACCGAATGTATAAGCAATTTCTTTGATGAGAGATTAAGGAATTAAAAACAATAATCGTTGCAAATGAAAGTAATGAAAAGTAAAAGGATTAGGGATAGAGAATCAAGACTCCAGATTTATAGTGGTTCGGCTTAGACCAAGCCTACGTCCACTCTCCCGCACGGACAGCCCTTCTGGCTAGATTTCACTAAGAATAAAAAAGAGAGTTTACAATCTCACGCCCTTGATTCTACAGTGTAGAGTTTCTACTACACTTCCTCAATGCCTCACCACACTTTAGTCTCTCTTTTGATTACAAGTATAGCTCGAAGAATAGGATCACAAAATAACAAGGAGATTCAGACTTTGGAATTTTTCTATCCGGCACCCTTCAACAACTTGAGCGTCTCTCTTAAATACTTCTTCATGCCTTCATTACCGTTGGCACCTTCCAAAGAAGTTCTTCCAATCAACCCGTTGGACATAATCAATTTAGAGAGATCTCGAGCTCTTTAAGGCAAGTGTTGATAGCCCATCAATCATGTTCGCCCATACAATCAGGATCTTGGTTTCCATAAGTAGAACCTTCCAAATATAAGTTGCGAATCTTAGAGAATCTAGATTTATTCGAATACGAATATAAGATCTTGTAGTGCTGATTCTAGTCGAGAGATATTCCTTAGCCGTTGGAGTCAAAACCATATTAGATAAAATCAAAATAGAAGTTTTAACTTGTCGGTCTGGAAACTATTCATGAGAGTAGACTTTATAACTTGAGTTTTTATATTTTCAGACTTTGGTCTTCAGACTTTGCCAGTAGAGTCTGCAAGCCTTCAGACTAGACTGATGGAAATGTTTTGTCGACTTCAAAAATATCTGAAGAGAATTTATCCAACAATTCTATCTCTTCACTCATAGCCCCTAGCCACTGCAACGACTTCGAACTAGCCATCGCCTCCGAGTAAGACGAAGGCTCACCTGTCTCCACCTCATCACCTACAGTCAATGCATAAGCAATATCCGTATAACCATAACGTTCTGGTGATTTAATTTGCCTTCTCTGTCTATCTGCAGCTATAGTGTGCTGCGGTTTTGCTGGTTGTTCACTATTACCGACTTCAGGAACTGTGGCTTCATCTGCAGTCTCAACTTTTGTTACCTTCGAGGTCTCTGGAGTCTCCACCTTACTAATGACACCATGATCTGTCTCCTTTGCTGGTTGTGTCACATAACTCCTCTGTTGAAGCATTGCAGTCTCGTCAAAGATCACATCTTTGCTGATTAGAAAACCGGGTGATCTGGGATCGGTGCACCACAGCCGATGGCCTTTCACCCCATGTGCATAACCCAGAAATATGCACTTCTTCACCCTCGGCTCAAGCTTACCATCACTCGCATGAGCATATGCAGGACATTCGAAAATATGTAAATCCGGAGTAATCAACAAGTTTCCCCAACTATACTTCCTTAGGAGTCTTCCACTCGATAGCAGATGATGGAGATCTATTAACCAGGTAACATGCCATGTTCACTGCTTCAGCCCAAAATTCCTTGCCAAGTCCTGCATGTGAAAGCATGCATTGAACTTGCTCAAGCAAAGTTTTGTTCTTTCGTTCTGCCATGCCATTCTGCTGTGGTGTCCTAGGTACTGTGCGGTGTCTTACAATACCTTCTTTTTTGTAGAACTCGGTAAAATCTTTACCACAGAACTCCATGTCATTATCGGTTCTCAAGCACTTGATTTGTTTATCCGACTGCTTCTCAATCAATACCTTAAATTTCTTGAACCGATCGAACACATCATATTTGTGCTTCAGAAAGTATACCTATACCTTCCTCGAATAATTGTTGATAAATGTCAGCATATATCGGGCACCTCCTTTCAAAGGAATCGAAGACGAACCCCAGACGTCTGAGTGAATATATTCAACTGGTCGTATGGTCGAATGAATAGCTATAGTAAACTTAACTCGGTGCTACTTCCCATAGATGCAGTGCTCACATAAGTCCAGCTTTTCTGTCTTTTGACCCTTCAACAACCCCTTTTCACTCAGCATCGTCATACTTGCCTCACTCATGTGCCCTAAACGCATATGTCATAATTAAGTCAAGTTAGATTCTGACTCACCTGATGAAACTGCAGCAGTTCCAGTCACGGTCTCTCCCAGTAAATGATAAAGAGTATTCACTTTCTTCCCCTTCATCACTGTTATGGCACCTCGAGAGATCTTCAGTACTCCACCTTCAGCAGTATACCTACACCCGATATCATCAAGTGTCCCTAAAGAAATAAGGTTCTTCTTGAGCTCCGGTACATGCCTCACATATGTTAATGTGTGCATCACTCCATCGTGCATCCGGATCCGAATTGTCCCTATCCCCACAACCTTACAGACTGCATTATTCGCCAAAAGAACTCTACCACCATATCTACAGTTTGGTAAGTAGTAAACCAGTTCTTATGAGGCGTCATATGATAAGAACACCTCGAATCCAGCACCCATTTGTCTCCTGACGAAGTAGTAGTCACACATAGAACAACTTCTGTATCACTAGTGCTCCCCTTGGCAATGTTTGCCACACTGCTTGTGGCATTCTGCCTATCAACTTTATTCCTCCGCTTTGGACAATCTCTTCTTATGTGCCCCTCCTCATGACACTCAAAGCACTTCACGCGTTCTTTGGACTTTCTATGGTGTGATTTTGATATGCTTTTACCTTTTCTGCTACTAGGCCATCGATGTTGTTCTCTACCCCGAATCGTTAATGCTTGCGCTCCTCCTTGCGCCAGACCGTCATCTCGCAACTTTCTTTGCCACTCCTTAGAGAATAAGGCGGACTTTACCTCTTCTGAGGTAATTGTAGTACGCCCCTGCAACAGTGAATCAGTAAAGTGCTCCTATGACTCTGGTAAAGAGGCTAACAACATCATGCCCTGTTCTTCATCATCCAGTATCTTACCGACGTTCTTCAAATTCAACATGAGTTTATTAAATTCATCTAGGTGGGTTCTGATAGACGTACCTTCAGTATATCTAAATTGAAACATCTTCTTCAACATATATAAGCGATTGTTCAAACCTTTCTTCACATAGAGTGCTTGAAGTTTTGCCCATAATGCTGCGGCATCCTTCTCCTCAGCAACCTCTATTAAGACCTCATTCGTCAAATTTAATAGGATTATGCTCTTTGCTTTTTCCATAAGCTCTATCCTCTATGAGGCTTTCATGATAATAGGCAACTCATCTTCACCATCCAATGCCTTAGCCAAACCTTGTGTTGTCAATAAAGCTCGCATTTTGATGCTCCATAACACAAAGTTATTGCTCCTATTAAACTTCTCAAATTTCAGATTTTCTCTCAGACATAATTGCAGTAATAGAATTTCCAGATAATAATCAGACAAGCAAAAGCTCCAAATCACAATCGATAAATCCAACCCCAAGCTCTGATACCAATTGTTGGAATATAATACGCAAAAACGACAGGATCTTGCAATTTATGTCAATGCGAAATCACCAGAGAAATAAACGAGAAAAATAAGGACACCCGAAATTTACGTGGTTCGGTCTGAGTATTGGTATCTATGTCCACGGGGAGAGCCAGCATAAAATAATCTACTATAATTGGAGAATCGGAGTTTACAATCACTTACATGCTCAAGTGTTTCCCATATCTAGATTTAACCCCAAACCCAAAGTGTTTATAAATAAATAACTCACTTGGGTATAAACTCACGGCACAAAATTACTGCGCGTTCAAGCTCAAAATACAATGCTCTACGTACGCCTGGTTTGTGTATGTACGAAATCGCGTATTTCTTCAAGCTTCTTGCGGAGGACTTGCGGCTTCGTTGATCGTCGTTGTGCGGCTTCGCAGGGTTTCTTTCGGCAATCCAATGCTCGCACGAAAAGAACGATTCTGTTCTTATATATATGTGCCCAGGTCAAGGGCCCACCACATCAAGGGCCCACTCCGTTTTGCTTCTTACGCGTGCGAACGCTTCTTTCCTTCTACGTGCACAGGCTTCGGCGACTCTGCAACAGCTTCACGCCAAGGAGAAAATTCCTAAATCATTATTATAGGTGTGCCCATAGTCAACAACTTTGACTCTGGGCCTACGTTCTTATTCCCTTTTACAATAAAAATTCGTAACTGCAGGGAAGAAAAGGGAAAAACTTCATTTTCCTTTTATTTCCTCTTTTTGTTTTTCCTTCGCGAGTCCAGCGAATTTCGGTTTGTAAACACTCAAACTCAAGTCATAATTTAACAGTCTCGTTAATGCAATTACAGAGGATGGAACCTCAAATGGAAAAGGATAAAGCAAATGCGCTGATTTTTATTCACCGTCATTTGTATGAGAGTCTGCAGACTCAATATTTATCCGTTCGAGACCCTCAGATCATGTGGAGGAGGTTGAAGGATATGTATGATCATACCAAGACTATTATCCTCCCTCAATCACAATATGACTGGTAAAATCTCAGACTGCAAGATTTTAAATCGATGTCTGACTATAATTCCGCTTTATTTGATATTGTTTCTCGGCTTGAGTTATGCGGTATCAAACTTGCTGATGTGGAATTGTTAGAGAAAACTTTCTCCACATTCCATGCTTCGAATATCGTATTGCAACAACAATACCGGCAGCATTAGTTTGCTACATACTCTGAATTAATTTCTGTGCTTCTTACTATCGAGCAAACTAATGAATTGCTGCTAAAAAATCATGATTTTAGACCTACTGGCTCAAAAGCATTGCCTGAAGCACATGCTAACTTTGAGAAAAATATTGGCCATTTTAAGGGTTATAAGCGCAGACAAGAACATAATCCTAGAAGGGATGGTAAGAAATTTAACCGCCATAGGAAATCTAACTTTAGCTTGAATCATGGCAAAGAAAGAAGCCAAAGAAGGTGATTAATGAAAGTATTTGTCATCGTTGTGGCATGATTAGGCACTGGTCACGTACTTGTCATGCGTCAAGGCACTTTGTTGACCTATACCAAGCATCTTTAAAAAATACGGGCAAGCGTGGTGAATCTCATGCCATTGAAATCAATCCTGCCATAACCACTATTGAGGCCAACAATATATCTGTTGGTGAGACTCCTCTTGCTCTCAAAGTAGTAAATGTATCCCTGGATGTCTTTGATTTCTTTGAGGACATTTGATTACTTTGATGAGCATCATATTGGTGGATGATAATTCGAATTTCGAATTTTATGATTCTAATAATTTCTTTTTAGTTGTTTCGCTTTAAATGTATTACTTTTTTATTGTTTTTTCATATGGTTATGAAATGCTTATGAACCTTATATAATATTTATTTGACTTTATAACTAAGATGCAAGATTGATTAACTCCAGAAGTGGTTATATAGCTCAATTGAGGGGGAGATATTATGAACTATGCATTGTAGCATTGATATGCGGCGAGTTCACAAGATGCATGATTGATTAATCTCAACAGTGGCTATATGGCTCAATTCAGAGGGAGAAATTATGAACTATGAATTGCACTCTTTTTTTTTTCTTTTTGTCCGGTTTCTTCCCACATGGTTTTTTCGGCTTAATGTTTTTAACGAGACAATTAATGCATCCATAAAAGGGAGAGATCATAACATTTCTGCTCTGCACTCTTTTTCCCTTTTGTCTGATTTTTGTCCCACTGGGTTTTTTCGGCTTAAGGTTTTTAATGAGGCAGTATCATTCGATGTACATTCGTAATGAATACAATCAATATTCAAGGGAGAGTGTTATGAAATACAAGAATGAATATTCATTATATTCATCTTATCTAATGTACTTATTATGGTACATTTGTATCATACATTCTAAGTACATCTCCTTATATAATGAAATGTTCATCTCCCTATCCAATACATGTATCATTCGATACATTGATATTAGTGATAAATACATATTTGTTTTCCTATAAATATGAGTTTAGTTTTTGTTGTAAACATAATATTCATAGAACAGTCATAATAGTCAGAACAGTGATATAAGAGCGATACACTGGAAATAAAATTCTCTCCTCTGACTTTCTCTCCGATCTTTGGTGTCTGATTTTCTCTTCTCAATCTTTGTAGTCTCTCTATTACATATTTGCAACCCAATATTTTACAACAGAAAGCAAATTCAAAGATGGATTAGTAATACTAAGATTAAAAAAGCTCGAGAATGAAATGACAACGTACATTCACCTCGTACTTATAAGCATGAGTTAATAACCTATGATATCATGATATTTTTTAACTTTGCTTTGATATGCATATTTGAAATCAACATGGAGATGGTCTAATGAATATGATAACCCGAGATGCTTTGACATTTTCCGGCCGCCTATGGACAGGGAAAACCTCTAAAATAGTGCTTCGTCCATATATAACAACTGAGATTTCGAGAAATCTTAGTGATTCGGAGTTGAGCATGTCGCGTCTTGATGGCAAGTTGGTCTCTGAATCGCCAAATCACCCCATGTGGCGTGTAGTTAATGTGATTAATGTAATCACATATGGAAAATGGAGTATTAAATTGAGCAAACAGCACCAATAAGGTCAATGGCAATCGAGAATCCTAGATTGGAGACTTGTCTCACACTAATCATAAAGGAAATGTAGGGGCCTTCTCCAGATCGGGTCAATCCAATTTGAGGCCCATATACAAATTTGGAGCTCCAGTCCATCCTATCACCCTATTTATAGTAGATTATATGTGCCTCGCTTTCTTTATGGGGCCTAGATTATATCTCACCCAGTTCCCTTAGCCCCCAATTACGTATCGATCAATTTCATGTCTAACGCCGCGGACATGACAGTTCCTTATAGAAATGTAACGACCCAGACCCGAGGTCCGCTGTAAAAAATCTCGACAACGGGACAATAACTTTCAATAACGATTCTGCCAAAGCAAGTGCGAGTGTCCATATTAACACAATAACTATTCCTCCATATGCAGCCTATATAACCCCGAAAGGGGCAACACGTTGGCTCATTAGTGTAAACCTCGAGCGACATCGATCGAAACGTGTTGGGGGGCTAGTAGGCTTGCATTTGCAAAGTAAAGGGAGATTTTCGCAAGTTCATTCGATCCATACAATAATTTCCGGTACGAAAATGTTGTCTTTCCCACTAATACGACTCCTTTTTCTTCTTTTAAACCTTTATTAAGACAGTGGCATGTGTAAGTAAACTTTGGTGGGGGCATCGTGTTCATCCACTCATTTGAATGATTTTCCTTTTTGCCACTCAACCCTTTATTGCTCTGAATTAGTGAAGGGATTAGACGTAATTAGGGATTATTTGGCGTGGATCGATTGGATGGGCGGCTTCGCTTTATTTCTTTTCTGGGATTCTTACTGGATCGCAACTCGTTTTGGTGGGATGCCTGTGAACAAAACGCAAGACCATGCAATTGGAACTTAAGTCATTGTAGGTCCAAATAATAATTTTCTCAATTTTTAACAAAATTTTCTTTTCATAATCGCTTTTGCAGTAGTGACATTACATAAATACAAAAGCAGAGGTTTTCTAAAACCCAACTGCACCTTTTTTTCGTTGTTGAGATTTTACTAAGTCTTCGCATGGCTTAGTGTCGTCCACGCATTGCCATTTTACCATATTTGGTTATTTTAAAAGCATGTCATTGCTTTGGTTGGAGTAGTACATCAATAATATGAGAACCTTCTTCGCCTACGGATTAAACAATGAATCATTAGTTTTGGCACTAATCCATTAAGTCCCCTTGTGCTTCTCTTCATTAACAACTATATCTACATGACTAGCCATAAATAAATAAATAAAATAAAGCGAGGGCACTTTATGTACGTAGATTCACCTCTATTAAGCGAGGGCAGTCGCTAAAACTCCAAAAGAAAGAATCAACAACAAATTAACTAGCTTCAATTTCCCTGATTCTCATAGAGTTCTTGAGATACTTTTAAATGCAATGAATTACCATTTCATCCGAGATGTCATGGTGAAAGGAAAGGTTGTGTGAGGAAGATCATGACAGCATAAAACTCAGCAAACATGATGGCAAAGCTCAAGCTTTGTTTGAACTCAATTGGCGTTTGTGGAAGATGAGTGCCCTTCGGGGTATTGGGAGAGCTGGATTGAATGATGAGCACTATAGCTTGGTTGCGAACATTGAGCGAAGGTGGAGTATTATCTAGTCTTTGTAGCTTAATTTCTTATCGAGTCTGTCATTGCGGAATTTGAATTGACGCCCGATATAATGTAATATATGAGAGTTCAGGTGTCCGTCGCTTTGAGAACAAACGCCTTGGATTTGGTTTGATCCGACCAATAGTCCAGAAATCATAAAAGATTTCTAGCCTAACCCTAGACGATCATTGGACAGTGAAAGAATGAGTGAAGGGGGCTCTTTAACCGAAAGCAGGAAAGAGAGTAGGAATGGAAGGATAATAAATTAGAAAGTAAGGATGAACAGTTCTAGGGTTGGTCCAAGTTATACCTTTAACTTGAAACTTATACGTAGGAATTGTTTCTCAAATTTTTGGAACCTTAAACCTACCATACTTACTTTGGAATATGAAACTTACCTTATTACAGGTTTCGGAGTTGGTTTCAAGTTTCACCAATATTCTTAATTGAAATTGCAGTAAATCATCACCTCTACTGATAATTATTTTCTGCTACAATCCACCAATCACAACTTATATTTAGACAAACGAAGAATATGAAATATTAACAAAGTAAAAGTTTCTATCATAAATATACTGAAAATGAAAGCTTACACTAGTGGTTTTAGATTACATTCTTATTATCGGATGCTATGAAATACTACAAGTTTGCATGATAACATAGGACAAGAAAAATACAAAAAATTATTCTAAATTCTAATACCCTGAAATTATGTTCACCCCAACCGGAAAGGCATCTCATAAGAGAGAGAGAGAGAAGATTACTGAGTGAGCATATGATTAAGACAAGACATTGAATATGATCTCTATTTTGGGGGAGAATCCACTTCTATTGAATTGAGAAATAGATCTGATTGTCCATCTTTCGATTTGATATAATATTAATCTACATAAGTCATCATAGCCAAGAGCTATTAGTGCTCGAAAGACGGTCCTCTCTTTTCGTTAGCTTTTCTCCTCAAGCACTGAAATGGTTGTAGAAGATTAAAAGGGCTGTTGTGTGCCTCATGGCTATGTCATAATAGATTTGAACACTTGCACTAGATAGACTTCTTGATCATTTTTTCTGGTGCAGTACCTCAATGTAATTTAAGCGACTTTGTGTCGGGACCTCCTTCGCTTTCACTAGGCTCATTGCCTATTTGTAGTGAAAAAGGGAAGGGCTTTTTATGAAAGTCTTAAGCCATCTTGGTCATCCTAGGCTCACCCATTATTTCATTTTCTTTTTATGAAAGTCTTAAGTCTCTTTGATGCGGATTTTTGTTTTTTAAGTAAGTTATCTCTCCTATTTTGAATAGAATATGGATACAAGCTGTTTAGACGGTCTTTTATGGTTTTTTAAGCAAAACTTGGTGTCTTAGATGTTGGGAAACATATGAACGATTGATTGTAAATCTGTAACTCTCCAATTGATAGTGAATTTTTTGTGGTTGGTTCTCCCTGTAGAGTAGTTATAGACTCTTAAATCAAATTACGTAAATCTCTAGCGCTTTTTGACATTATCTTGCTAATATATCTGATAACTTCTTATTCTCGCATTTATTGGAATTGCAAGATTTGTGAACTATCGCATTATTTCAGACAATTGTCATTATAATTAGGAACGTTGCAACCCCACAAATTGGGATATAATTAATGAAAAATAAATAGTAACGTACATACTCGACTTATACTTTAAATGACTCGAAGGAATTGAAGAGACTCACTCCAACCGGATGCTTAGCGGAGAGACTTTATTTGTAGATAAATCCAAGCAAATGATTCGACGAGAACTAGAAACAAGAAGAATGACCAATTATTTTATTTACAAATTTATTACTAATAAAAGATTGCTTGTTAAATAATCCTTGATTAGACGTATATATATCTTTCCACACCCTGTCTTGTACTTGCTTTTCTGTTCCCATTTATAAATCTTGCGTTCATATTTCTTTTTTAGGTGGGATCGACATATTGGGCAACACAAAATAAAATAACATAAAATAAAATTTTCCCATCGAATAATTCTTTTAAAAATCGGACATATATCAATAAAAACAGGGCTGATGATCAAGCTCTCGGAGTTGGCCCAAGAGATCGTTGCTAACATCTTCTTAAGCTGATCAAAACGATGGCCATACATATCTCCTAGATCAGCAAAATGTCATCATCCAAAACATGCTGTGGAACTGCAAATTGACAACACGATATAATTAAAACCGATCGATTTCAATCCTTATATTCTCTTTCGGATCTGAAAAAGGGTTGTGGACAAATGCGCTTTTAAATCATGGGAAAAGCGAAGTACCCCACGACTGTCTAATCAAGCTTTGAACTCGGCCTGATTATGCCAATCATAAAACCGTATTAAGCTCCTGGAAGATTAATTAAAGCAGGCAGAAGGAGAGAGAAAATCGAAGAGTGGAAGGAGGAGCTGACCCACATCCGATTCTATGTCTATAATAGTTGCTTCGTGGAGGGGAGTGGAGGAAATGATATTACCGATAAAAAGCCAACCTTTTTCCAAATTAAATTAATACAGGCTTGTGGAATTCTGGCTCAAGCTTTTCCAAGGCTTAGAACTTTTAATTTATCTTTAGTTTGTAAAATTAAATATTGCAAGTTTGTAGCCTTCTCATATCTCACCGTCGTCATCAGATAGATCCATCCTACTTGTGCACAATTATGCTTGATGGAACGTGAGTGTTTTGGCTTTGTTTTATTTATTTAATTATTTAATTATTTAAAAAGCTCTTGTTTGAACTTATTTAATAAGTAGTTCGCAATCATGTTGGTGCATTAGACAAAGCCCTTGTGGACAAAACCCATGATCTCAACACAACCTCTCTAGATTCCTTTATGTGAAGTTTCTATTGGGGGAAAAAAGAAGAAGAGGCAGAACATGGCATCACGACAAAATTAAAATTAACCACTTTTCACAATGATAAAAAAATAATCACTTTGATAAGCGTGATTTGTATCTCCACTATCATCACTTCCACTCTCTAAAGACACCCAAAGAAATTGAAAAGATTTTGGAGTGCTATGACAGTGTAGGAAATGAATGAGAAACAGCTAAGAAGAGTTCCTAGTTTTCAGAAAATATTCTTGGATAATATGCAGAAACACTGGCGGTACATGAGAACAAACTCTATAAAAGGCTTTCAAGATTTGCAAATATAGCTCATTGTGATGTTGATCAGTGGCCAAGAACGATGAGTACCATAGTTGGAACGTCAGCCTTAATGGTAATCGAGTAGAACAACATTTCTGTGAAAATTGTTGATGTATCAATACGGATTTTGAGCTAGTGATAGCTAAATCTAAATTCGTATGGTAATTCGGGACTGTTATTTCACACAGCAGTAGTGAAAAATATTTAGTTTGTCCAGGAGGAGGATTCAAACTGTGATTACGGGCATATTTTTGTCGAATAACTATATTTATATTCTAGGATAGGTCGATTTCTCCTTTCCAACCCTTGAGGTGAAAGAGCTATGATATAATAAGGAAAATTTTATTTTCTGTTAATATTGAAAAGTAAAAGTACCCACAAAGAGGTTATTCTTTCTTGCTTCCATTTTTCCTGTTGATCACTTCCTTGAGTATGAAGTATAAAGGTGAACATCTCCTTTTTGGACTCCTCAAAGCCCTGCCTTAGTTTTTCTCTGAGGGACTTAAAAGGGTTTGTTTCAAACGATTCTAAACTTCAAGTTGACGTAACTTCCATTAAATTAAATATGTTTCAGTGCTGATAGCTTTATATTAGTACTTATGATTCAAGGGTTTCTTTTGTTCTTTCACTCTTTGATTAGCCATGATTAGACTGCGGCGATTTAATGTAATGTCTAATATATCATATCACTCGTTCCAAAAGATTACTCGAAGTTTATCATATGATTCATGCAATATTACTTTTTGTTTAGTTATGTCAAATCAAAGTACATAAGCATAAGAATGTCAACTGAAGAATTCTTTTCGGTGCTTCTAACTATGGAAGAGGAGCTTAATTATTTCCGCATGCGAGTGGCAATTTTTCTGTATTGAAAAGGTTATGGTCTTAGCGACAGTTTATTCACTCATGAACCTTTACCTACTTAAGTGTCAAATAATAGAGTTTTTAAATCCTTTTAAGAAAAACCCTTTTTCATGCTCTTTTTTTTTTTTTGGTTGTGGGTTTAAATTCAAAACATGGAGATACATGGCTCCAAAAGAAAAGTAAGCATTGCCTTACAAATCTTAGTTTACCTCCCAAAGTGTGTAATTCATTTTAATAAATCATTTCATCATCATTTGTATGAGAATACTTCGTGTGAATTAAGAGACTGGATAATATGAGAAGTTAGGAAAAGTTAAGGAAGAAAGAACATAATTTGATGAAGAAAGGATGATCTGTAGGATAATTTAGGTTGGTCAAAAGATAGCATTTCCGAGATAATCCTTATGATTCGCCACTTTTATGAAGAGTTTAGATTATGAGCAAACTTTATTAAGCACTATAATTAGGGGCCTACTATCCATATTAGCAACTTTTAACTTCGAAATCATATAATATAATGGTAATTTGTTGACTAAGATAGGCTAGACAATGATTAAGAGAGAAAGCAAATCCCAAGGTTTAGTGGTAAAGACACCCGTGTTAGGAAACCCAATACATTTCAAAACACATGATTTAGATAATTGGATGAGCGTAACTAAAAAGCACTAGGGTTGTTCATGCGAATCATTAGGCTTCATGAGGGGCATGTACAAAATGACTTAAAGATTATCTGAACATATACATATATATATATATACAGAGGCAAAGAATAGTGGCATTAAAAGATGATTTTAAATGATGAAATGAGTGCATGAACCCTTGTAGTGGTACTTTAGCCTTCGAAAAGATATAAGATAAAGTTATCTACATTAAATAATCAAGGTTCTTTGGTAAAGTAGGTTTATGTGATCAAACTAAATAAAGTTGTATGTAAAAGGATACCACAGATTATGAGATTGATAGGTTGGTAAGACCCGGCCGGAACGATATGGGATCTATTCTACATGGGTTCTATTGTTTTCAACATAATTAAGACAGGCACTTCAAATTAAGCAAGGTTACATACATACATACATACATACATACATACATACATACATACATACATACATACATAAATACATACATATACATATATATATATACATATATATATTAAGGTATGTTAATAAAAACATTCATTTGATATGGAAGTGTTAAATTGGTGACAAAATGATATTACCATGAATATTATATAGTCAAATCAAATTGAATGGCCTAGGTTGTACATGATTAAGATTGCAACAGCCCTGTTGTGATTGTGATTGCTAAGTTCAAGGTTAACAAAAGATGGTTTATGTTAATCATACAACTGAACCTATAATTATATATATACACACACAACTAAATGAAAAATAATAATTTGAAATAAATATCTGGTCAACTAGAGTCTGCATGGCTAAGGAAGCCCAAGTGGCTGATTTGGGCTTCCAACAAATTGACCCTTCCAAGGGTCCCATCTTTCAAGTTAATTCTCTCTCTTCCATGTCCATATGTGATAGAGGACGTAGGAAACTAGCTAAGGCTAGTTCCCAAATGAGAGGGACAAAGGAATGTTACTAAATTTAGGAACCTCCTTTTTGGGTGTCAGCTGCCTACCCTCTTCCCAACCCCTATGCTATTAACCCTCTAATCAAATTTTCTTACTTAATTGTACTGCTTTCGGCTCATCCCCAACATCAATTATTTATTCATGATGCTTCAATCATTTCTTTACAATTTTCCCCCTCCTTTATAAGCTTAGTTTCTGACACTTCGTACTTTTTTCTTTAATTTGCATTTCCCTATCGCCCTTTCCATTTTAAATTCATTCCATCTAAATCTCCACATCACAGACGTTTGGTGCCCAATTCAATTCGAAAATGTTCCTTGACGTTAATGCGTAAATTCTTCGAAGATAAACGGTGGAGGACGTTTGCAAAGTTTCGGTTAAGAGCTGTGCAGTCTAATTTATGAGAACGTCATTTTATCGTTTTTGTCGGGTTGGCCTGTTAATATCGCAGTCGGGGAACTTTAAATACACGACTTAAAACTTTTTTCATGGGCGGCATATCAATATACTTGGTGTTGAGGGAGTGAGAACAAATAATAATGCAACAAAGATCATATTCTGAACTTTCAATTCTGTGAAGGACTAATGGACAATTCTCCACCAAAAATTCAGGCTAACTCCAAGAAAAAGTTGATTCATAAATGTAGCCATGATATCAAAGTCCTAAACAACGTGCTCACGTATACGTGTCCTCTTGAAACCAAGTGGCTAACAAACTTTCAGGAGCATCTTTCAAAGATCAGGAAAATGGCATACGGTCCATCTCCTTCACCAAAACATGCCTAATCATTGCTCCAAACTCAATGCTTTAACTAAATAAAGAAACGGGGAAAGAAAAAAGAAAAGAAGAGAGAGAGAGAGAGAGAGAGAAGAGAGAGGCCAATGGCCGATGAAAAGAAGGACCTTGATGGACTGCGCATCTAACAATCGATGTAAAGGAAACTTTGGCTGATGGTTCATTCATTTCATAATATATTTATGAGAATAACGTGCCTTTATCATAGTATGGCATGATACTTACTATGAAACTTTAAGTTCATCAAATCATGCTATGATTAGCATAAGCATTTAGGTGCAATCTCACCATGATGTTAATGCCGAATCTCCGTGACGATGAACCCCAAGTTGGAGAGCATTAGATTAATGTCCCACCAAGGCCAGTCTCCTAGCTAGTCTCCTAGCTAACCTCAATATTATTTCGTTTGATCGTGTTACCTATCTTTTTCCAAATATGTTTCTAACAAGATTTGTTGAACTGGCTTAAGTTTAGAACACCCTAATGTTTACAGCCACATTTCTATTGTAAAAAATGGGATTTCCGTTACTTTTTAAGATTATGAACACCTTAATTACTTCGGATGATGTGCCTGGGCAATTTGATGGGGGCCTTTGTGGAGTCAATGGTATTGGGGAACAAAGGTTGTCAATATTGAATATCAGAGTCGCACAGCTCTAATAACATTCTCACAAGAGAAGTTCTTAGTAAAGGAGATGAATACACTACTTTACTCGTTGAAATTTATTTTCACTCTCCACTATTTGAAATGATTACAAGACTCACCTATATATAGGCTTAAAACACAACTCTTGACATATCTTAGATACATGAAAATACATGTCTAGTACATAGCAATAAAGACACTTTAATATGTGTGCCGAAAAGACTTCCATCGGAAACTGATAAGCATTTCGACCAAAACACGAAGAGTCACGAGAGATAAGTGATGATATCTTCAATACTCCTCCTCGCCGACTACTCTCTCTAAGGATAGTCCTCGCTACCATACCAAGCTGAGCTCGGAACTCTTCAAACTTTGTAGCTCCAAGATCTTTGGTGAAGATATCAACAACTTGATCACCTGTCTTAATGTACTTCATTTTGATATCACCCTTCAACACTTTCGCTCGCAGAAAGTGATAGTGGACTTCCACATGCTTAGTCCTAGCATGGAAAACTGGATTCTCTGCCAAGCTTATAGCGGATAGGTTATCACAATACAATATTGTTGAATAATCTATTGACTGATGAAAATCATCCAATAATTGCACTAGCCACGTGCTCTTTTGAGCTGCTATTGTTGCTGCTCTATATTAAGCTTCTGTTGTAGACAAAGACACAATCGACTATCTTTTACTACACCATGATACTACTGCTGATCCAAGATTAAATGAGTATCTAGTAGTTGATTGCTGTGTGTGTTGATCTCCAGCATAGTCGACATCACAATGACTGACCAACTCACTCGATGATTCCTTTTTATACAAAAGCCCAAAATCAAAAGTCTTCTTTACATACTTCAGGAGACGCTTGGTTGTATCCAAGTGAGGCTTCCTTGGCTTCTCCATGAGTCGACTCACTACTCCCACTACAAAAACAATGTTAGGCCGAGTTATGGTAAGGGAAATTAGACTACCTACCAGTTGCCTATACATAGTCGAATCTTCTTCTCTCGACCTTCTTCAGCACATAGCTTTGCGTTCCCATCCAATGGAGTAGATATATGTTTGCAATCAAACATTCCGAATTTTTTCAAGAGATCTCATACATACTTTTGTTGACATAGGAATAATCATTCCTTTGTCCTATCAATCTAAAGCCCTAGAAAGTGTTTCAGTTCTCCAAGCTCCTTTATCTGGAACCGCACAAAAAGGTTGGCTCTAATTCGACATATCTCATCTTCATCATCTCCAGATCATCCACATAAACCAGCATAGATGCAACCTTTCCATCTTCTGCATTCACGAACAGGCTCGAGTCTGCTAGAGCTACATTATAATCGTTCTTCAACAAGAATTTGACAATCTTCCCACATCACGCTCTCGAGGCTTGCTTCAAGCCATACAACGCTTTCTTTAGCTTACAGACATATTTTGGATGAATTTTGCTCTTGAAGCCATCCGGTTGCTCCATGTATATCTCTCGCTTGAGTTCTCCATGTAGGAAAGCATTCTTCACATCCATCTGCCACACATTCCAAGACTTGCTTGCTGCAATTGCTAATAGAACTCGAACTGTGGTAACCTTTGCCATCGGGCTAAAGGTCTTTTCATAATCAACCCTATATTTTTGCAAAAATCCTCGAGCCACTAGACGTGCTTTATACCTCTCAATCTACCCGTTTGGTCGAGTTTTAAGTTTATAAACCCATTTGCAAGAAATAGGACGAATTTCTTCAGGTTTCAGTACCAAGTCCCATGTCTCATTCTTCTTTTAGTGTGAGGATTTCTTCTTCCATGGCCTTCCTCCATTATGTACCCTTCAAGGCTTCTTCATATGTTGAAGGCTCGACCATGCCTACATCTTCAGTCAATGCCGCATTGGCATACTTGGGGTTTGGCTTCCTTTGCCTCGTCGATCTCCGAAGTTGAGACTCCTCTTCTTCAAGTTGTTCGACCTAACTTGGTCGAAGTTCTTCTGTCGACCGTGGACACTCACCAGATGAACTTGTCGATCCTGGTGATTGTGCTTTGACATCTTTTTCGACATCTTTTTCAATAGGTTGATTCTCATCGAATTCTTTCAGCCTTTCTTCGATCTCTTTGTTGAAATGCTGTGAATTTGGCAAGTCGACGGCTTGAGGTGACCACCAAGACGACATTTTGTCGAATGACACTTCCTTGAAGTATAGCACCTCCCTATTATAGGGTCGCAGCACTTCCACCCCTTTCTTTTGCCATTTGACAATGGCTTTTCTCAGACTTGCCATCTTTATTGTTAGCACCAGTTCGCCTCTGGCCCTTGAACCCTCTTTTATCACTGAAGAGGGAACTTTCTTCTTCCTTAATCGAAACCTTAGACATTTGACTATCTAAAGTCTCTTGGTTAGCCAAAATATTCTCCAGATCGGTCAACGTCGGTTGAGTTGCCCATTCACGAGTAGCCATACTAATATCATTATACTCCGACTTTAACCCGTGAATAATAATTCTTCTTCTTCTTCTTGTTTCTGAGATGGCATTAGTAGGATCCAACCTTGAAATTTCGTCACAAATAGACTTAACTTTGGAGAAATACTGACTCACCGTCATATTTTGTTATGACATCGATAGCAGCTCGTTCTCCAGCCTTTGTAGCTTGGCATCATTCGACCTTGCAAATAACGTTGCCATGCGCGCTCTTAATGTGCGGCAATAAATCATCTTCGACAGTTACTGCAAGAGCGTAAAGAGCCTTACCCACTTTGATATTCCATCTCCTCTGTTCATCATCGTCTCTAGGTGCCGTGGTGTTGTTGCCGCCAACAATATCCCACAAATCCTGACCTGACAAATAAAACTGCATCCAAATACTCCAATTATTGTAGTTGGAGTTGTTGAGCTTCTCAATGCCATTCGTTGAATTTGAAACATCCGCCATCTAACTTGGAATAATGCCCGGCACTACTCCAAGAAACCTTGATCATTGACCAATCAATCATAGTCCTTGACTGTACACCAGCAGAACTTAGACGTATTCCGGTCCTCGACTGCTTGCGCACGAACAATGGTCCTTGACCACCGTCTTCGCGAACTACACTCCGGAAGACTTGACTCACGGTCCCTAATAACCGTGCTCTCGATCCCAGATAACCTTGCTCTGATACCAATTATTGAATATCAGAGTCGCATAGCTCTGATAACACTCCCACAAGAGAAGCTCTTAATAAAGGAGATGAATACACTACTTTACTCGCTTAATTTTTTTTTTCACTCTCCACTATTTGAAATGATTACAAGACTCGCCTATATATAGGCTTAAAACTTGACTCTTGACATACCTTAGATATATGAAAAGACATGTCTAGATACATAGCAATAAAGACACTTTAATATGTGTGCTAAAAAGACTTCCATTGGAAATTGAACAACCTTTCGACCAAAACACAAAAAGTCATGAGATATAGGCGGTGATAATTTCAGTCAATTCAAACACCGATGGTTACACATCCATGCCTACCCCCTCCTCGTGTTCCTAACATTAGTTCAAGTCGATTTTCTGGTGGACAATCCTTCTGAGCTAAAAGAAACGAGGGTTAAACAAATGGTTGTAGGACGAAAAAACCCTAAACTCGAATTCTAAATCCCATTACACGAGAATAATACTAACAGATTTCAAATCACTTAATTTTTTCATCGCATAAAATATAAATTACGATTGCTATACATAGACTTGATGGAACTTTTTAGATGAAGTTTGAGATTGCAATCCCTTATGGGGTTTGCTTTGTATGTTAGTTAGGTAGCCGAATGTGATGCTTTGATAACCACTTTGGGACAATATATCACATCCACTTAGATCTGTTTAGGTACGAAAATTTCCTAATTAAACAAATTATTGCACTAGAAAAAGAATCCAGAAGAAGAACGTAAAGGGGGTACCCCATAATTAATCAAATCGCGCCACCCAGCTTAAACCGACCCTACAAATTCTCCCTCCTTCTCTCCCTCTCTCTCCAAAGAGAGATGGACAAGAGGACTTGTGAATGTCTTTAAAGTGATGAACAAATGATTGTTGTTTCGCATTTGGGAGTGCTTGTATGTAAATTCGTGTGCAAAGTATTGATTTGATGTCATTAGAGCTTTGTGTTACCCCATCGCTCGTGCACTCATTATCACTCTTCCCCCTCTTTTTGCAACTTGGCTTGGCAAAACCGGCGACATGCGGAAGGCATTCATCATTTCACTAGATTTTGTGAAGATGGATGATGACATGTGAGAATCCCCCTTTTCTGGTTGGTAAAATCTAACGTGACTTGACTTTTTACTCGGGATCCTAGCAATTTTGTAAAAATCAATCTTTCATCGTCTCGTTTCTACGAGCTTTGTTTCCGACTATACTAGCTACTTGTTTCTCATCTTTCCTTTGGTAAGTACTCCGTTTAGCAAACAAGTGATAGAAAGTGTGTGAATGTCAATGATCGGAAGCCGGATTACGTCAATAGATTATGACTTAGTTGCATGTAAATGAGTTATTTCTTCGTAAGATTTCGAGATATGTGGAAGTACGAGGAAAATCTTATCGAATCTCTACGAGGATGGAATTGTCAAAATCGCACATCTTTCTTCATCCCAATTTGTTGAATTTTCTTCAAAGTGTGCTCAAAGAAAAAATTAACCCACTTGAGAGAAACATCTTGTCTTTCTCAAACTTTCAATGAAGAGCAGGCTCGTGCTCTTGTTACATCCCGTCTTCTCAATTTGTGTCATCGGATCATGCCTTTGAACAAGGCAGTGCTCATCTTCAAGAAGCAACCTTCGCTGCCCCAATCTAAAAATCATCTTCATATGGTCCCCCTGATTTTATTCCCTTCATTAATGCCTCGTTTCTTCTGAATCAATCGCGTAGCATCAGTCAGAACAAAGAAAATGACGTGCAGAAGGGTTTAGAATTAAGTGAAATTCATGAAATTGGATGAATAATTGTCATCTCTTGTAATGTTGATTATATGGCGGAATAGGAGAAAACAGGTTCAAATTTGAAGAAGCTTCGATAGAATTCGTAGTCTCGATCCCTTTCATTGGTGCTTTCTGCTTTTCACTATGTTTGGAAGCTTAGAGAAAGGGTGGGGAAGGAAAATTTGAGGGGAAAATTCTAATTTTCCCTCACTCTCCCTCTCACAAAAATTTCGACATCTCTCTTAATTTTCATACGAATTTTCGTCACCCTCCCCTTCCCTTGATGCTATCTAACATCCAATATATCCTAATTAGTTTTGGCCAGTGTAATAGAGTCTATAAGGTATTATGTGAATTTATATTATCTCTATTTTTCCAACTATCATTCACACGCCTATGAAGAACCATTACGTTGAAAAGGGGAAAATTGTTAGAATAGTCGTAAACATTTTGTATTGATGTCAATTTAATCCTAAACTTTGACAAAAATAAATAAATTTAATCCTAAACTTTTTAATTGTGCCAATTTAGTCATTTCGATTTATTTTGGCTATATATTGATGACGTGGATGCCGGTTGGCCTACGTGGCACTCCTACTGTTGACATGAATAATTTTTAATAATATACTTTTTATTTTTTATTTATTTTTTCTGATTTTTTCCCAATTCACTACTAAGTTCAATTTATTTTGAATTAAAATTGTCATTTTGTCCAATGTCAAAAAAAATAAAAAATTATGACTAAACAACGTGCAAAGAAGTTGCCGTTCGTGCAACGGAATTATATTCAAAGAATAATTAGATTCCTATATTTCAAAATGTGAATATATATAATCTTCTGACACTACTTATGGTAATTAATTTTTTATTTTTTTTTATCAACAATGAACAAAATCAAAGGGTTTGGACTCATACATGCTTAGCAGAGAAATAACTAATATTATAAGAAATAATCCTTTTTTTTCCTTTCCCACTTTTCTTTTTTCTTTTATTTTACTTTTATTTTTCTTTTTTTTCTTTTATGACTAGATATATCTATTTTCCTTGTACTTCAATGCTTTCATCAGTGCAATTCCATCATCGATACGGTGGGATTTTGTGGATGACATCTTGGTAACACTTCACACTTCCATAAAAGGGCCTAAGAGCTGTCCGGTCCAACCCATTGCCAACCCTAACTCCTTTCTTTTTACCTAATGAGAAGGGAGGATCACGTTCGCACTCATCTTCCAGATTATCAATGATAACCCCTTTCCAAAACCACTTAAACTATCTTAATCATAGGTTACTTTCTCTAATTTTTAAATAATCTCTTTTCTGTGCAAGAATTGAACTCATTATTCTTTTTGGGAAAAAGAAACTCTCACTCCCTCCCTACTTCCTCCCACTCAATTTAAGTTCTCTCTTCATGCTAGTTCCGTATGACAACTAGGATGACGTTTACAGTAGGGAGTTTGAAGGAAGCATAGGTTTGTTGGTTGGTAATGGCTGTGAATAACACTATACAAGAGTACTTGCCTGTCCCCACTTCTATTGTTACCGTCGGAGAGATTTTTTAAGATGCTAACGGACGACAATGCATCCGTTTCATCTAAATCGATTGCTAAATGATAAGTGTAATCGTTTCGAAAATAAAAATAAAAATTCATAACACTCGAATACGTGATCATTTACTCAGAGTACATGAAGGTGACCGGCTAAAAATCAATTACTAGCTTTTGCTTCTCTTCATCCACATCCCCCATCTCTCGCAGAAGAATAAGAGAAAAAATCTTAACTCGAATCTCTTTTCTTATGTGGAGCAATAGGAATATATATACGCACGCATCACCATCTCTTTCTCTCTCTCTCTCTCTCTCTCTTCTCTCTCTCTCTCTATCTTCTCTCTTCTCTCTTCTCTCTCTTCTCTCTCTTCTCTCTCTGTTGAATGCTGATTTATTAGTCCCGTAGCCTTCGCTCATTCCTCCGCTTAACCCTCCATTGAAACGATAAACAGATTTTCATACAAAACTCATATTACTCACAAGTGGATAAGAACCCCGTCTTCCTTCTTCAATATCCACTCCAAATTTCAAGGACTACGTAGCCTTGAATCTCCTTGTTATAGATAAGAGGGTCGATCGGATCATCCAATTTTTTTTTTTTTTTTGGTTTTTTTCGCTTTCATTGTTCGGCCTTCCAAATCTCAATATCTCTTTGCGGGATACCTAATTACACTCTTCATCATCAACAACACGTTTTTCAGCCAAATGGGTTTTCTTCACCTCTTCTTCTCTCCCTAACAAACTCTTCTTTACGGCAGTTGAAGCAGCAGAAAGAATTCCACTTCAAACCCATTTTTCTTTTAGATTTTGTATTTGGATAAACTGTCGTAAGTTGCTGCTGCTGCTGTTGCTGCGGCTAGTGTTTGTTTGATGGACTTCTTAAGAGAGATTGAAGGGAAGCAATCGCATGATCCGCTCTATGCCAACGGGAGAATGAGCAGGCGTTTGGGCGGCCGCGTGCACGTTTGCGGCCCCATAATAGTCGGCGCAGGGCCCTCGGGGCTCGCCGTGGCGGCATGCCTCAAGGAGAGAGGTATCATGAGCGTAATCCTAGAGAGATCCGATTGCATAGCCTCACTATGGCAAAGGAAGACCTACGGCCGCCTCCGGCTCCACCTGCCAAAGCAGTTCTGTGAGCTCCCGATGAGGGGGTTCCCCCCGGCATCCCCAACATACCCGGACAAGCGGGAGTTCGTGGAGTACCTCGAGGCCTATGCACAGCACTTCGGCATCCGGCCGCAGTTCAACGAGACGGTGGCGGCGGCAGAGTATGATGGGGCGCTTGGGCGGTGGCGGGTGAGGAGCGTGGGGCCGAAGGAGGGGGAGGAGACAGAGTACGTGTGCCAGTGGCTAGTGGTGGCGACAGGGGAGAATGCGGAGCCGGTGGTGCCAGAGATAGAGGGGATGGAGGGTTTTGGGGGGCCCATAAAGCACACGAGCATGTATTGGAGCGGGGAGGAGTTCAGAGGGAAGAAGGTGTTGGCGGTCGGGTGTGGGAATTCAGGGATGGAGGTGTGTTTGGATTTGTGCAACCACAATGCCATGCCTTCCTTGGTGGTCAGAGACACTGTAAGAGACTCTCACTATTAGACCTCTCTCTCTCTCTCTCTCTCTCTCCCCTCTCTGTATGTGGAAACAAGCAAAATCCAATCAAGCCCATACCTTGAGAGATATATTTTAAAGTGGTATGTCTCTTCTAATTTTGGGGTTTCTCGAAGAGAAAAAAGGGTCACTAAAACTAGAATCTAGACCTATTTTTTGGCACCAGAATCTGATAAGAAAAGGAGGCAAGAAAACGAAAAGATTAGGTTTCACTCTTCCTCCTCCTCCTCCTGCTCATCTTCTTCCTTTTTCATTTGTTTTCCTTAAAGAGCAATCGGATTTGATGGAGAAGGGAGTGTGTTTTTGAGTCCAACCAAGAAAGCCAAAGCTAGATGAGGATTGAGGCTTTTTCTTAATATTTTTGGGGTCAAAAAAGCACTTTTTTTTGCCCATCTCAGTTTTAATACTATATCATGAGGGGCTAGATTCACTCGCGAGGGATGGGCAATGATAGGCAACAGTTTACAATTCAGTGCGCCAGTTGCGTTTCGCTTCAAGTTCCAACAGTTCATGCAAAAACATGTTCATGACCAAGTGCCATAAAAAGCTTAGTTATGTAGGAGAAATTAAACTAGGAAAATAGCATGTTGTTTTATATCTCACTTTCTTGAAATCCTCCAAGCATGCGCAATATTATGCGTCAGGATTTTTGTTTCAGTCTAGGATCTTGTTGATCATAATCACACACACCCTTTTTCTTCCCATGATGTTCTTCGCCCTGTAAAAGAAGCAAACAACATGTAGTCACTCATCGACTTTTGAATCTTTTGGCCCCTCTTTTCAAGTTCCTTTTTGAGCATTTGTTAACATGAATGGACTTTTATTTATTTCTTTATTTTTATTTTTTTATTTTTTTGGTGCGATGACTGATGACCCTTTGCGCTTTTGTTTCCTTGGTTTTGAATAGGTGCACGTCCTACCACGAGATGTGCTGGGGAGATCGACTTTTGGGTTGTCCATGTGGTTGCTCAAGTGGCTGCCCATGCGCCTTGTCGACCAGCTCTTGCTCCTCGCCGCTTGGGTCATGCTCGGAGACACGGCCCGGCTGGGCCTGAAGCGGCCGAAGGTGGGTCCTCTCGAGCTCAAGAATTTGAACGGCAAGACTCCGGTATTAGATGTTGGGACACTGGCCAAGATCAAAAGTGGAGACATTAAGGTACTTGGAGCCATAATATTTCCCTATCACATCACTTTTTCCTCTTGAACCCAACCCCGACCGAGCTAGCTCTCTCTCTAGCAAACTAAGATTTGGATGGACCCAATTATATTCTATCGATGAATAGTGATTGTGTCCTATTAATGAATAGGGAAAGATGTTGCGCTTTCCCTGTGGCAAAAACAGTACATAGTTCATACTCTAGCAAGCTAGTTATATGCACAAGAAAAAAACGAAAAAGACAAAAAAAACAATGCTATGACCTATGAAAATGCAAAAAAAGAAAAGAAGGAAGTCCCGGTTCCTTTCGATTCACTATAAACAATTCTATCGCAATGATTTAAAATTTAGTACTAAGCTATGGATAACATATATTCCATATCCTTACCAAAAAAAAACAAAAACAAACATATATTCCATATTCATGGAGTGTCTGATAGACTTACAAGCTTTTCGATTTGTTCTAAGCAAGATTTTATGTGTTGGGCAATTGATAGAGCTTCTGTATTGGGCCATATTGCTGTAGGTATATCCCGGAATCAGACGGTTGAAGCGCCACACAGTAGAGTTTGTTGATGGCAGGAAAGAAAAATTCGACGCCATAATACTAGCGACAGGTTACAAAAGCAATGTGCCTACTTGGCTAAAGGTAACTTGATATCTTCAACTCCCATTTCCCTAATTTGAATAGACACGTTCTGCTTTTTCTTTCCTTTTTTTGGGCCAATCGAAAAGAGTTCAAAAGATTCAAAAAAGTGAGACGTGGAATTCGCATTTGTGTAGGAAGGAAGTATGTTCTCGAAGGACGATGGGTTTCCCCGACGGGCCTTTCCAAATGGGTGGAAAGGCGAGTGCGGTTTATATGCCGTCGGGTTCACTAGGCGCGGACTACTCGGTGCGTCGATGGATGCCAGGAGAATAGCGGAGGACATCGAGAGGTGTTGGAAGGAGGAGGAAAAACACAGGATATAAGTTCCTAACTTTCTATTCCCAAAATCATCATGATCATTTTGGTTGCTTTGAGTGTAAAGAAAGAAAATATTTTGGTTCATAGCTGATTTAATTATTGGAGGGGTTTTTCTTGTGGTGCCACGGGCACAACTGCTGGTACCAAAGAATCAAAGATGGTGCTCCTTCAGTTGAGGAAAAGAGAACGGAAAAAGGGATTAAAGAAGCGTGAAATGAAACCTTTCTTTTCCAACGTGACACCAGATGCACTGGGGGCAATCGAGAGTGAAATAAAGGGGTTGGTGCAAAAAAAATTGTGCTGGGGGGGACCTATCTTGTCCCTGCATCTTGTATATTATTACAATTATTACCAATTTTTCTCTAATTAGGTATGACTTTTTCTTTATTTTTTTGTTAGAGGAGGAGGAAGATGGGGGACGCCCGGTGGGGGTTGGGGGGGTGGTGGGTGGAGGGAGGGAGGGAGGAGGGAGAGGTGAGGAGGCTGTAGGGTGTTTGGTATTTGGTTGCTGATTGATATGATCGTGAGTTTTGAGATGAGACCATGCATGACTTGCCTAATTTTGCTGTAACCTTTTTGCATATGATATGTTTCTTGAGTCAAATCAAGAAGTGCCCCAAAATTTTCCCTTTCAAATTGATCTTCAGAGCTTATTTTTTATGGAGATAACATTATAATTTTATGCTAATTTTGTAAGGTGTTCGAGATTTTCTTAAGTACCTAACTATCTTCCGCATGGTAAATATATTGTCGCATTCACCCGAAGCCTGAGAAACTAGGAAAGAAAAGTCAGAAGTATGCATATTATGTGTATGACCACAAATTCAAAATGCTAATTATTTCGTTTTTTACGTGGCACGTACGGAATGAAAGAAAATTTATGAGTTTGGAGAAAAAGTGGCAAGTAGACATGCGCGCGCGCACAATCTTATTGCGGCCATTTGCCCCTAATGAAAAATTAGGCGATGATAAGCAGTCCCCAACCCGTGTTTTAAATATGATCACCTTTTTTGCCTCGCTGCTTCTAGCAATCATAGACATTTGATTCATTGGAATAGGAGATAGGACCACCACCTTTAGTAAAGTGCGCATAATTGGGTCTGAAAATCCTCAGAATCCCATTAATTGCATATGAAATATCTCCAAAACCTACCAAGCGAAATGACAGAATGATCTCTTCATATCTCATACATCAACCAATAGAAACAAAAAAAAATCCCATGGATTCATTTCATTGCACCAAAGAAATAATAATTTATTATGCTTACGAAGAGCATAAAGTTAAGATGAGGCTTATCTGGGTTTTCTATGGGCAGAGGTTTAGTCTCCATCTGGGATTTTAATTACATAAAAATCAATTCTCTAAAAATTAATTCTATCTTTGTCGTGTTCTATATGTGGAGCACTCCAAGCTTGATGAGCGAGAAGTGCCCAGATCATATATTTATATGGTGTGAATCGACCAAGAGTCCTGCGAGAGACACGATGCAATTAAAGCTATCGCACCTTCCCTTTCAAGATTATCTTTATTTAGGAGTGATTATTTATTTATTATTTCGTGCTAATGTCCGTTTAACTTGTAATGGGCACGAGCAGTGCAATCCTCTTCGAATCTTGGTAATCATAATCAGCAACATGGAACCAGAAACCGACCATATCTCAAGAGTGGAAAAGCATGATGTGTTATGGTCAACGTTGTCCAACTTTAAGGATCTTTCAGTGGATTTGTATAATTACACTGTTCCCCCATAGACTTGATCACGAATCTACCCATGATTTAAGGGAGAAGGAGGGCTAATTAGACCATCTGTAATTCTAACTTGGGGGCAACTTCTAATTAAGTGATCGATGTCTTGAACAATTCCTTCGAACTCGAAATTGGTATAAAAAGGTTCCTTCGTCAGATATCCCTAAAAAGAACTAATGGAAAACCAACACAAGACTTTATGAAGCAGTTGATATGGGGTTTTATTTGAGCATGTCGTGTTATGCTATGTTGTAGTTCGGTTACTTTTCTATGGGATGGATAATTATATTGGTCTGATTGAATTAAAACTGAAAATTGAATGTGGAGATTTTTTTTTTCTTTCCCCAAATGAAATGGCTTGCGGTGATTCTTTCGTAGCTCATACTTTTTGTGATAGGTGACTCTTCGCTTTTGTTTGGCCAAACCTAGAGGTAGATAAGTAAACCAATCCTTTTTTTCTTTGGCCACAGTGTTCATGCCATGGATAGGTGACCCTTCAAACTTTGATCGTAGAAAAGGGAAAAGAAAATTTCTTTAATATTTTTATTTTTTCTCTAATTTTTTGAAATCTTCATCATATGAGTAATCGTATAAATTGGATGGGGAGAGAGAGGGAGAAACGAGGAAAGGACTTATCTTACCCATCTTACCCATTTTCAAATCAAATGCCAATGACAATTCCGTGCAAGATTGGTTTGATTTTTGCATTATTTTGACAAAAAGTTACTGAAGAAAAACCTTTTGAAATGTGGATCGATCGATTTGCGAATCTACAAGAATTGTGAAGAATCTTTTGTTAATTTTAGATAAAGAAGTACATAACTAGAAATTATAAGGTACAATAGCTGGAGACAATCATGTCCAGCAATGTAAATACAAGAAAGATAAATTACAGAAAAATGAGGATAAATATATAGATATTGACTTTTGTGATTGATTGTGTCTCTTTTACAAAAAGTACAATGTGGTTAGCTATAACCCATAATTGATAATTACAAACGATTATTGCATTAAAAAAAATCCTATTTCTATTTTTAGAACAAATAACTTCCTAATATTGCAAAAATTCACAACAATACTTATCCACGACAAGCTACAAAATTTCTAAGATAGCGGCACTATACACAACAACCCAATAGTTACGTTTTTTGCATAGATTGCTCGCTTAGTGAGTTGTCAATACTTTTCAAATTGTTGAATGTTCTTTTTATTGATGACTTCTACTATTCACCAAATTTTATTATCAACTAAGTTTGTTATTTGTTGATTATAACTAAAAGTCAGTTATTTTTTATGTCAAACATATGCCCCATTTAAAAAGAATTGAATAATCGATTGATCATTCGATTTTTTAAATTAGATAATCAAGGGTCATCGTATACCCCTTGTTATCGGCAAATTTGAAATTTTTGTACCGAATTGCCTCTTTAATTTTTTTCTTGACAACAGTACAATTATTTGTGTTATGGCCCCATGAACTGTACCATTTGTAATATTTTTTGTTTACTAAATATTCTTCTCTTGGGATAACATGGCCTTTTACTAATTTTATATGGCCATCTTTTAAGAGTAAATCTAAGTTTTGTCCAATTTATTATTAATGTCGAACGATTGACCTGGAATGTCTTTAACCCTAACCATTCTTTTTTCTTTTATTCTTGCAAGCTTTAAGGGTTGACGAACATAATGCTCGTTGAGCGTCATATTTGCCACAATTATTTCAATATTTTCATTCAGGTTGATTCATACTCTAACTCATAATTTCCATTGAAACCATGTTTTGTGCAAAGCTTTCAAGTAGCCCTTATTTCTATTTTTAAGAAACTGCTCATATACTTAGCTACTCTCATTACCAATCAAAATAAAATTGGAAAGTCTTGGCCTTGTATAATTGAATTTCAATCAATCAAAAGCCGAATTCATGAAATATTTTCCTGAGAGTGAAGCAACACGTCTATCCCTAGCTTTCTTAAATTGAGCAAAAAATTGATTGACCCACCTATTATTGTATTGATAAAGTCTCACCAAATCAACAATTGATACTTCGGGTATCATTTTATAAATTGAGAATAGAATTGTCTTTCCAGAGCCAATTCCAATAGACTTATTGTAGGGTCCCATTGGCATGCATCCAGTAGGAATTGAACTTACGAATTCGCCAATTATGAGTTGGGCGCTTTAACCATTCAGCCATGGATGCTTAGCGGGGATTGTTGCTTCATTGAATTTGCTTCATTAATAGGCTCACGATTCGACTTTGATCGTTATGGACTGGTACCAAGATCGAGTCCTAGACAGGCAGACCTCATTTTAACAGCCGGCACAGTTACAATGAAAATGGCTCATTCTTTAGTGAGATTATATGAACAAATGCCTGAACCAAAATATATTATTGCTATGGGAGCATGTACAATTATAGGGGGATGTTCAGTACCGATTCGTATAGTACCGTTCGAGGAATCTCTACTTAATTACACGATGTGGTAAATTAGTATACTAGGTAAAAGTAGTTTTTGACAAAGACGCAGGAAATAATCAAAATTTTGAAAACTCATTTGTTTCCAATTCCCTACACTAGGCTATAAATCAAACAATGTATTCGATGGTCGATTGTTCATCTTCGTCAGTAAAAAGGCAAAGTTGGGCATTTTGAAACTCTTGAATAGGCCAATTATCAATCCATTCGGAACATGGTTTCCTACAAGTATGATAGTACCCTTGCTTAACCTCGATTGTTGTCAAACTTCTTCAACAATATGTGCCAAATTCAATTGTGGATTTGGTTGACCATCTTGCCCCCTAAGGGAGTGATGCTGGTCTTGCCGAATATTCATATAAGGGATACTAATGGAGCCACTAGCCTCACATTTTCAACATTTGACAATTAATCGGCCTATTGATCAATATGATCTCCCTCTACCTAATTGTCTAACTTTTTTCGATTAGACTTTTTAATACTATATGTTACCAAAGAGAGGTTCTACCCTATATTTATTTCATATGTGAGGTTTTCGTTTGTCAAATGCACTTGATGATTCTTAATCCAATTTGCACGTAAGAGGCAATGTCAAGGTATCTCTCATCTCTTGCATACCGGGTTTTTATGAGTATCATATTCATATATTTTCCTTCACCTAATGGTTTAAGTTTTTAAGTTGGATTTTCTAATATTAACGTCGCATAAGTTCTCGTTCAAAAGTAAAATGAGTCTCCCTCAACTATAAACCATTATTCTTTCTAGCTCTTCTAACTCCTTGTCTTTGGTAAGTTAAATTTGTTCTATATTTTCCAAAAATTTAAATCTATTTTCTTCAATAGGCCAATTTTTTGAAAACTTATCTTTGGTTGGTTTAAGCATATAACTTTGTCTTCTAATTTTTTGCCATGCTTGTGTAAAGATAAAAGACGCCGACACAGATACAAAGATAGAATAGTAGATAAATATTTCTTATAAAAACCATTTTCTTATGAGATTATTTGTGATAATCAAGATGAACCTTCAACTGTAAGACCAATTCTAAAAGTAGCTATCTCTTGCGTAGGAGAATAGCAAAAATAGAAGAATTATAACCAGTTAAGTAGCTAGGTCTTTTGACCGGGGTCTGGAATAGTAGCAATCATGGAGATCTACGAAGCCCTAAATTGCATCAAGCAGTGAGAAACCTAAGATTGTCATCATGATATGGCAAAAGACAAAAAGGCGGATGAAATTGTCTTCTCAAAGATTGGTCAACCACCAAATCAGCAAATACCGGTTTTGACTTGCGTTGGATCGAGAATCCACTCGTTCACCGCATGCGGATCACAAGTAAAATGAAACTCACATCACCAACCTTAGATCAAGGAGGTTCAGTTGCCTGCTCTAGCTAGAATCGAGGTTGTTTTATTCTTTTTTTGAATGTAAGCTTAGGTTTTAACTAATTCTCAGTCAAACTTTTGACTGCCAATCCAATCTTTATCCCATAAATGGAGGAGTTTCTAGGTCTAAATATCTTGTCAAGGGTAGCTAACTGTTCGACAACGTGCTGCAAATCCTCTATTAACTTCAAAGAGTCTCCCGCTCATTATTACGCGACAAACGTTACCACGTCAATCTTTTCTCCCCGCAGGAAAATGGTTGTTCAATGATAAGGGTAAGTTGACTTTTTCTAGGGTAAAATTGGACCAACGGCATTGATCTGATATATGATGTGAAATGAACGTTAGGAAAGAAGAATCAGGCTTTTATGCATGTGAAGTGTGAAATCCCTCTTTTTAGGTGGGGAAAGTTTTCAAATTCTATTTTACGTATCTAATTTAGGGAGAAATCCAAAATGAATGTGAAATTTATAGTTTTTTATTCTTTTAACGATGTCACAAAACTGCCAAAACTAATATCTCACATAGAAATTTTCTTGAAGGAGGGGCAATAATCATACTAGACTTATTTGTCAGCCGAAAAAAGAGGCTCTATTCGTTCCTTTCTGGTTACAAATCAGGGCATCACTCATATGCTTGTTCGGGCAACATTAGAGGATCTCAAAAGCAGAAATTAAGTTATATATTCCGATAAAATCCTTTAAAATTTTTTAAAAAAACGAAAATCTTTAATGAAAAAGTGGTTTCTAAGATTTAAGCACTGATCATCATAACAAAAGTTAGATTGTCAAAAGGTGGGGACCAGAAATGAGAACTGACTTCGTTGCTTTTATGTGCATGAATTTTTCTGTACCACGTGTACCAAAGCTTTGAATGGAGAGCC
Source organism: Eucalyptus pauciflora (assembly GCA_007663325.1). Classification (NCBI taxonomy): domain Eukaryota; kingdom Viridiplantae; phylum Streptophyta; class Magnoliopsida; order Myrtales; family Myrtaceae; genus Eucalyptus; species Eucalyptus pauciflora. Next base: position 4,725,280 of record VMYD01000067.1, read on the forward strand.
TGAGGCATGGGGCACGACACTTTCCTTCCTGCTCACATACGGAAGATTAGCTAGGGTTATTAAGCAAGTGTGAGTTTGGTGGGGTTTTGTTCCGACCGCGTGGAGAGTTGATAAGAATTTATCAGACGAATCATTGAGCTTCACAATAGGGACACCACGCGAGAGAGAGAGATCGACATCAAAGGGCGTTCTCTCTCCTCTGCGAATTGGTTCCATGGCCCATAAGATCCCAAATGGCCCTATTTGGGGCCCCAAATTATGGGCCTTAATCACAATCAGCAGCATTTGATCATTTCATTCGAAATTCTCACATGCCCGGAACAGAGTCACTTATGTGATCACTGATCATCAAGCGAGGTGGCTCGATGTAGAAGATGCCATCTATCGTGTCACGAAGGTTGCGCCCGAAGCCTAGTGTAGTAGGCTCGTGAACCGACATCGATGAGATCGCAACGATATATGTCTTTAAATCTTCTCGAGTCTATTCTGATGTGGCGAGTCGAGTGATTATCGCTTGAGCCTAATATTTTATACTATTTTAAAGTACCTTTTTGCCTGCCGAGGGTAAGCTAATTAACTTTCCGAATTATTTACTTAAAAGTTAAGACAAGGGACACCTTTAACTAAAGTGGCCCAGCTAGTCTAATGAGCTTTTTTATTTCAAAGTCAATACTCTACATGGTAGGAAAGTTACTGAAAATAAAAAAAGGACAAAAAATCATCTGTGACTTAAAATCTATATTTTCACCGGCCGAAAACGAGAGATAAAATATAGTAGAAACTTTGACATCTCGCCGCAAGCTTAAATGAATAAACACTTATGATTGATGTGCAAAAGATGGTCTCAAATGCCACTAGCCATTAAAAAAGAGATATATTAAACGCGTTCACACCTCTGTCATCTGTCATCTCCACTTTATTTGTCGAAGAAAGTTTAGGATCTTAATATGTGAGGGAACAGGAACAAAATATCACTGATGGTTTTGATTGGATTTGTTTCGAAATGCAAATCTCGCTTTTTGTATTTGTCAAAATTTCCAAACGAGAAATAATGAAACAGTTTTTGCAACTTGCAACTTCAATTGTAAAATTTTTATATTATTCAAATGTCATTAAGGGTCTGTTTGGTAACTTTCCTGGGAATAACTATTTTTGTTTTTTTGTTCCCCAGAACAAAAAAAGAATAGAAATCCGTTTGATAAACTTTTTCTTACCAGGAACAAAATTCTATTTTTTTGGTTCCCCGGAATAGATTTAGAATAGAATCAAGAAGTAGAAAAAAGTAGATTTTTATTCCCGGAAACAATTCCGAGAATCAATTCCTATTTTTTTCTTTTCTCCTCTCTTCTCTTCTTCTCTTCTTCTCTTCCCCTTTCTTCTTCTTCCTTTTGGCTGGCGACCTTGTCGGAGAGTCACCAGCCCCCGGTGATGCCAAGCCACCTCTAGGTCGGCATCGCCTGGCGGTGGCCAGGCGAGCTTCCGGTGAGCTCGCCGAACCTCACCTAGCCGATCGGCTACAAAGAAGGAGGAGGAAGAAGAGAAAAGGAAAAAGAAAAAAAGAGAAAGATAAGAAATATATAACAAAAGTATTAAAAAATTAAAAGAAACAAAAAAAATTTAAGAATCCTACCAAACACATTTCTATCCCGGGAATAGAAATTTTGGACAGTTACCAAGCGTGTTCTTTAGCTTAGAAATTGTTCATAGGAATAGAATCAGAAAAAATCATTTATGATAAAAAAATTATTTCCAGGAACATAATCATTACCAAACGCGTCCTAAATGTTCTACATTAATCCATTTTGTTAGGTGGAAAATAATTGATTTGAAAAATATTTTCCTAAAATTGATCGATTGAAATACTTAGCTAAATTTTTTATTATTATCAACAACAATATATATTTAAACATTTTAGTTGTTAATGAAAATATTTTTCTTTTATTTAGTTTTAGAAGTGATAGAAGTGATTATTTTTAGTTAAACGTTCTCCAAATCATTCATTTATCATAAAACAAACGCGCGCTGCATAAGAATAAAATAATGTTAGGAAAAAAGATCTAAAATGTTAAAAGAATACTTAAAAAATCCCATCAAATAGATTTTAACAGAATGGAGGTATTCACTTCACTTACCTATAAGAAGTAACAATCATGACATACCGATATGCAGTACGGGTATTTTCAGATACTTACATAGAAAATTACCATCATTAGTCAACCTGATCACACTCTTTTTCCTCACACCAACGGTTCGTTGGTGATGACCCTCGTCTATGTTGTATACGGTGAAAAAGTGTCAGAAAAGTCTTAAACCTATTACATTTATGTCAATTTAGTCTTTTCAACTAATTTTGGCCAAATATTGCTAATGTGGATGCCGGCCGACTTATGTAGCATGATTGGCATTGATTAACGGTGACGTTGACAACTTTTAATGACATTTAAATATTTTTCGATTATTTTTTTTTTCCTTTTTTTCTCACTTTTTTCTCCCTCTTCCTCCAGCTAATCACTGGACCTCAACAACCAGCTAAAGGTGAAGGCCAACGAGGGACCTCGCTAGATTAGACAAGTTTATGGCTTGTCATGGCTAGGTGAGGCTCAAGCTCACTAGATTTAAAGAGGTTGGGCCTCGCCTATAGGTAGCCTCACCGACCACTAGCGAGGCTTGCTCTTGCTAGCAACGATGAGGTCATGCCTTGCCCAACCCCTAGCGAGGCTCGAGCCCTCGCCAACAGCTACGAGGTTGAAGGTTGGGAACTCGTGGTTTCTAGTGAGGACTCAAGCCTCGCCGTAGTTGGGCGAGGCTTAACCCTTGCCAGCCTAATGCAAGGTTCACCTAGGCCCTGGCGAGGCTAACCAAAGGTTGATGAGGCTCACCAACCCTTGCCTTTAGTTGGTCGCTAAGGTCTGGCGACTGGCTCGAGGAAGAGAAAGGAAAAAAAGAGAAAGAGAAAGAAAAGAAAAAAAAAGGAAGAAAATAAAGTTTAAAAAAAAAAGAAAAATGTTAAAATATTATTAAAATTTATTCATGTAGGCTAGCTGGCATCCACGTTAACAATATCCAATTAAAATTATTTGGAATGACTGAAGTGACATTAAATCAAATGGTTTATGACTAAATTGATACAAATAAAATATTTATGACTAAATTGGCACTAGTGCAATAGGTTTAAGATTTTTCTGACGTTTTTCCCTTGTATATGGTCCTACTTTTTGTCCCGATACGAAATGTGAGCTGACTATGGATTTGCATAAAGTGTTATAGGTCTTCATGCACGATTTATATCAAAACTCTAGGGAAGGGGTGCAAAAAAAGAATTAGGTAAAATTAGGTTTGATGGATCTTCTCATGATCTTCTTTGTTGGTAAATTGACAAACATGTCAAAATTGATCATGGACCCATTCATCAACTCACATTGATAGGTTGAGTTGCTATATGAGTTAGTTGTATTTAGTAAATGAGTCCTAAATTAGTTTAGAATGGTAAAACCGAAATAATATTAGTGTTAAATAAGTTCACAATTTATTTAGACTTAATCCATCCATGTGATTCTCTCACCTTTACTCGATCTTGTTGTTGCATTGCATGAATATATGTCAAAACAGATTAAATGGGTTAATTTGGATGGGATCATTTTTGACACAAGCTAAACCTACTCCATCCGTTTGACGGGTTTAGTGCTTAAAAAGCTTTGGAAAGCAATATTTTCTTTTTAGTGATAATTGTTAATACCCCCAAACGTCCTCAAAAGGTCTCATCTAGGTTATCATCCGAACCTCGAAATCACCTAGACGTAAAACTATAAGAGGGTTTTGTCGAATATAAGGCAAGAAGAACATACAATACAGTTGAATGTGTAGGACTTGTACGCACTAACATGTTAAAATAAAGAACGTATCCGTGGAGTTTGCCGTCCTTATAAATCAAATGGAGCCTCTGCGATGGTGAGTTTACATGGTGAAACCAACAACCAATGATCTACTAAAACCCTTGGTTTCAACATTAAATGAGTTAAATTTATAAATGTTCTAAAAATATAGATTGGATCGGATATAAATTGAATTGTTATATTGCATAAAAATAAGTTAGAACTGGTTAAATAGATTAATTCAAGTCGGATCATTTTCGACACGATTTAAACCCACCTTATCCAATAATCAACAAGCTTTGGAAAGCAATTTTTTTCTTTTTTTTCTTTTGTTAACCGATAATCGTTAACGCTCTTCCCGAGTGGTCCTTATCTTGAGGCGCATCTTCATCCACAAGCTCATGGAGGGGGGAGGGTAGCTGTACCCTCTGAGGTAACGTACACACGGTGCACGTGGTCACCACCAAATCAGGACCATCCATTTAATTTCCGTGATGGGGTGGTGGGTATTTCCATTTAATAATAGTAGTGGTCCAACAGGAAAATTGATTAGCTTAAACGGTCTTGATCGATATATGGGCGAGGGAGGGAGGGAGGGAGGGACCACTCGCGTTACGTGTGCATCACAGGTTTCTCTTTTATGATTGACTGGCGCGGGTCAACGTCAGGCGATCGAGCGGTGGGGAAGCTTCTCTGCTCTTCGGGAGCGGTCATCCCATCAGACCGTCCAGAATTGACGGGTTGAGGCGGGCTATTAATGACGGGGAAGAGAGAGAGAGAAAGTCATTCGCTGGAATGTCTGTCTTTGGGGCTTGATGGTGACCATCAGCAGGTGAAGGAAAATGAAAAGGATAGCGCCTAACACCCCAAAATTGCTTAGATGATAATGATTTATTTTATTTAAAATATGCATATCCCGGTACAATCCGGTCGGAACTACTGTTCATCCGATTAGATTTCCTCGTCATTTGTGATTTTTAAATATGAGATTTGCTTTGACAATTTTGATGTGGACACGAGGGCTATGTTGAAACATGTATAATTATTTGATCTTTATATCAATAAAAAATTGTCAAAGCGGATGTGGACACGAGGGCTATGTTGAAACATGTATAATTATTTGATCTTTATATCAATAAAAAATTGTCAAAGCAAATCTCATATTTAAAAATCACAAATGACGAGGAAATCTAATCGGAGGATGTGGACACGAGGGCTATGTTGAAACATCCTACGTCAGTTTAGAGTTTATATGCTTTTTATAAAGATGTATATTATATATGTTTAGTTGTCATTTTCTCCGCTAATAAGAAATTAAGCTTGTATTAAATTACATGACATAAATTAAGATGTTTATCAAATCCACGGTTAGATTGGATAACGAAAAATTTAGTGAGATGAGTCCATGACTTTATTTTAGGGTGAGGTCTAAACAGAATACCTTTTTAGAATTGTCAAATGAGCATTAAGGAGATTATAAATTTCTAATTACTGAAATGTACTTTAGATGCTAAATAGTGCTTAATTTGATGGATGACGGCAATTTTCAGTCATCTTACGATGCCAAAAAATAACGTAAATATTATAGAATTATTTGAAAAAGAATGTAGATTATGGATCTGTCTATTTTGCGGAAAATGAATAATTTGAAAAATATATTCCTCAAATTAATTGCATTTATCGCTTAAAAAAATAAATGAACAAAAAATATTTCCCTTGTCCACAAAAATATTCAAATATAAATTATTACTAATATTGAAAGCATTTTCCATTGGCTAACTATTTTTAGTGGTACAAGCGTTCATATTTTAAAAAATATTTTTTAAATCGTTTATTTTTCACGGAATAAATAGAGTATATACTAAATATATTTTTCTATGATGATTATTTTGTTTTCACTACTTTGACATTTTTTTGGTTGAACTACTTTGACTTTTTTTATTTATTGTCCTAGTCCCGTCCTATACTTATTTTACAAGCAAAAGTGCGTGTTATGTATTGTGTGTAGGTTGCAAAATCTTACTCTCTCACTCACGCGTCCCTATCTTAGTCGCATGAGAACGTAGGGAATCGAACTTCCCCGCTCCCTTATTAAGGGGGAAAGGTGGCCTCTACAATATCCCAAGTGGCTGAACTACTTTGACTTGAATTGCTGCGTGAATGGCTCTTCTTACGCCCCAAGCACGACAACACGTGCTACTCGATATTCGCCCTAGTTGCAACCACAAAAAATAGGGAGAAAATTCAAACTTATCAGAACGTGTGGCTTACAATCAAGATGAACAGTGATAGTATAAGCATACAATTTTTTCTTGGCTACAAATTGTTGTCTGTAACCATCTAGTGTTAATGAGTCTCTTAGGCTTCAAATCAAGATTATTTATGACGATGTTGAGACCAATTGGTGGACCTAGAAAATTTTAGACTCGGAATCGTGACGAAGTTCCTAACTGAAGTTCATTGTACACGACCAACACGATATTATGCGGTCACTTTCAATCTCAAATTATCTATTGGCATGCGCCGCCTTACTAGCACACAAACTATGCACTTGATATGGATTTGATTATATCAGATTGACTAACCTTCGTACAAAGAACACATGTGATAGAAGAAGGTACACACACGAAACTCATATGATGGGATATGAGGAAAATATAAACACTTAACACTTGATCCGTAAGTGATAAATATCCTAAAAAGTTTGCTTTGTCAAAATATGAAACCCCAATATTAAGCATAATCCCAACTAATTTGGCTACAAGCAGAGGTGGCAAAATATGTCATGGACTCATAATTTAACTCAAATTTGTTAAGTTGGATAATATGGGCTGCCCATATTTAAAATATGGATTAAAATGGGTCAAATAAAGCAAAGCTCAATTAGTTATGGGTTCATAAATAACCCAACTCAACCCATGTAACCAAAGAGCAATATCCCCCGTGCTCGTGTTCGAATCCCCGATGACCATACACAGGTAACCAGCTCCCGCACCTAAGTCACCAATGCCTTGTCTAGACCCAATTCCTCTATGGTGGAGCCCAAGTCTCTTGAGGTCAAGGTAGAAACCCCCAATGACAGTATCTTTGTCCATGGAGAACAAGCCTAACCCATGACCATCAAGGCTAGCTTCGGTGCCCATGCTAAGGTCTCCAATGGCCATGCTAGGGTACTTGGCTTCTACACCATCATTGGCAGCCGACCCATGCCCATCAAGGAAAGCTTGGTACCTCAAGGCCAGGGCCATTTCCTCGTCGACTGGGCCCTAGTCCACAAAGGCGAAGCCTAGGTCCCTCAGGCCAAGGCCAAACCTTAGTGCTCATGCTCGGGTCCACGGAGGCTTAGCTTAGGCCCCTTAAAGTTGAGTCCTAGACCTTGGTGCCTATGCTTAGGTCCTTAATGGCCATGCACAGGTACTCAACTCCCTCACCTAAGCATTGGTGCATAACTCGAGTCCAACAAGAAGTGAACCCAGTTCTTGGACGATCGAGCCCAAGTCCATAGAGGCTAGGACTAAGACCTTGAGATCCCCATGCCCGAGTCCCTAGTGACCCTATCTAGGTCTGGCTCCCTCACCCAAGTCACTAACACTCGGCTCAAGTCCCTCAATGCCGAGCTCGATCCCTCACTAGTTCTGTCCATGGAGGTTAGACCTAGGTCCCTTAATGTAAGGGTTAGGACTTCAATGGCTATACCTGAGTCCCTATCGGCCATGCTCGAGAACCAAGCTCCATGTCAAGATCATTAGCACCTGGTTAGTTCTTTATCAGCTGGGCTCGCCAGGTTCACAAAAACAAGGCCTAGGTCCCTTGAGGTTAGGCTCAAGCTAGTGTTTGCACCCAAGTCCACAGAGGCCAAGCCCGGGCCCTTGTAGGCTAGGCCTGGGACCCCAATGCTCATTCTCAAGTCCCTAGTAGCTATGCATGGATACTTGACTCCCTCGCCCAAGTCACTGGCTCTCGACCTTAGTGCATTGAGGCCAAGAGCAATTCCTTGGCCATCGAGCCAAGTCAACAGAGGTTGGGCCCAAGCCCCTTGATGTAGAGCTTGAGACCCTAATGGCGTCCCCAAGTCCACAAATGCCAATCCTAGGTCTATTGAGGTAAGGCTCAAGACCTCGTGCCCATGCTTGAGTCTACAGAGGTTCAGCCCAAGTTTTTGGAGGCTAGTTCTAAAGCCTCTTTATATATGTAGACACACACTTTAAATTGTATCAAGAATCAAACTATAATCTTCCCCATGAACAAACAACAATATGACCACTTGACCTTTATATGTTTTGTAGTGAATTGGCATAACTTCCATATTTTATCACAAGTATTCGATTTTTACCCAGAAACATAAAATGAGCCAGTTTTTAGAGAACTAAAAACTAAACCGGAACCTATTCTCGAATATAAAGCCTCTTTGTTTTTGTTTGTCAGCTTGACGCTTACATACATATGCATGTTGCTTGTGTCTTTGCGAAGTCCTTGCTCATGATGGGATCCGAGAACTTAAGCTCCTCACCAACTCGATAAGCCAACCAATGGAGTTGCCCATTCTTCAAGGGCAACAATTTAAGGAGAAAGCTTGCTAAGAATTGGATCTTTAGTTGAGGTTCTAAGGAGTGCGCAACAAAATTGTGATACCTTCACCTGGGGAGATATGCAAGAGAGAGCCCAAGTCTAAGCTTGTCAATATATTCAGTGGAACTCACCTTCAATTAAAAACTTAAACAAATGAATTATGAGCTAATTAGGATATATTAACCGTTCCACACCATATCAATTTTTCGATGTGGGACTTCTTCAATACAATTCACATGTATATTATAACAATCTTCCTCTTACGTGTGAGCTCCAATATTGGGTTTGCTCCCACCCTAAATCGAGTATCTTTCTACATTAACTTATCTTAACTTGAATCTCCAACGCTCAATTTCATCCCTAGCCTCCTTCTCTGGATCGAACCATGAAGTCTATCATTAGGCCTACATTGCTACACCACAACGCTCACCTGTTTGAAAACCATGATTGATAACTCTATAATAATAGAGTTATTTTAGCTATTTTATAATGCAATATTCGTTAGAAAATATTTGGATTTCATTCTATTTACCCAAATCTTCCTTGTTTAAGTAGAATAATGAGATATGGAGAAAATAAAGAAAAAAATGGGCAAAAAGAAGGAAAGGAAAATTATGTGATTTAGGAATTCAAAAAGCAGTGAAAAATGGATACCAAATAAAGAATTATGTGATTTATTCCCTCGTTTTTTGTGGAAAAAAAAATAAGCAATTGCATTGTGTTAGAATTCTTGAATGTATCCTATAAATAGGTGTTCGTAAAATTCTAAACGCAAGTGAACGTTTCGAACAAGTAATATAATGATGAGAAAGAGTATCGTCTCACGGAGATTAATGATTAATAAACTAATTAAATACTAAAATAGATTAATTCTAAAATTTATCTAACATATCAAAATATAATTGAGAATAAATTAAAAACAAAATTTGGAAACTAAATGCAGTAAATCAATCAGATAAATATGTTAGAGCATTCGATTTCACCATAACTACTAGATATGAATTTTAGATTGTTGTGGGTACAAGAACAATATCAAACATGTGATAGTAGAATTTCATAATCTATTTACTATCATATCTTTAGGTATAGTAAACCTACTCAATTTATTAATCCACTATATCTCCATGTGAATTAAAATAAATATAAGTGCATTAAAAATTATGAATATTCCTGACTTACAATGAGTCTTTTGAATCACATTATCACCGAAAGCTACACAAATAACGTGGTATATCTCTATTCACGTTTAATTCATGGTTACATATTATAATGAGCAATTGCATACTATCACTTCTCAGTCTCAAACATGCACATCAGATCATTCAAGTGGTGGCCAGTCACTCAAAAGCATTATGCACAATAATATATAACTCATATGAATGATATCAATTGCAAAACATAAAAATCATAAAACTCACATCATCATGGTTAGGCTACATCATAGCCCTAACAAAAGAAAATTAGAACAGAGCAGAAGAAGAAATAAAAATAAAAATCAAACCCAGCATCTTAAATCAAAGAACAAGAATTATGTCACAACTTTTGTCTTCTCTTCAAAATACTTGAAAAACTCTCAGAACAATGAAAAACGATCAAACAAAAACCTAGCTGCTCCCTCAGGCTCTCCATGTTCTCCTATTTATATGATATATCTAAGATCATTATCTCCGAGCAATTGCGCATAAAATTAGGGAGTAAATAAGAGGATCTTTAATTTGATATTTATCTCCCAACGCTTGCAAATAACATTAGGGGATACAATCAATGATTCCTTGATTTGATATCCATCTTCCACTACTTTTTTATTTGAATTCCTGATTTTTGTCATTCTTTTCCTTATTTTCCCCAAATCTCATTATTCTACATAAACAATGAAAATTCGAATAATTAGAAGAAAATTCAAATATGTTCTCATAGATATTGCATTAATTGTTGCCTAAAATAAGTCAAATAACTCTATTTTTATAGAGTTATCAAACCTCCAAACTTAACAGTTCGCTAGTCCTCGAACAAAATCAAGACATGACACATACTCAAGCTAATAACCTCCTCCATGACATCTTTCCATAATTGCTCAAATTCACAATTCAAAGAAAAACACAAATTTCGTTCAAACATTGAAATTGATTTATAAGTTAAGACCAATTCTAACTTTGTGATCCAAGTGTGTGTGTGAGAGAGAGTCCTTATCTTTTTCGAATTATAAATTCACATTGATATGCAACCTCTAAAAAACTCTCAATAATTATGACAAAATCTCATAGGTTTGCTTTCCATTCCTCTCTCCACTAATGTAAGCTAATTATCCAACCAAAAATCAATAGGACTCTTCTCGGTTTATAATGTAAGGCTGGGCTAAAGGTGAGATAATAGTAATTTTAAGCTCAAATCACCCATCAACACGTTGATTTTTAGGATCTAATTAGAGCCAATGTCACTGTCCAATTTCACTCCTTTAAGATAATTTTTCTGCCACCATATATCATCATTCCTTTTTTTTTTTTTGTGAATTGCTTTATGGTGGAGTTTCTCCCAAAGTCCCTCCTAATATAACATGAAAATTTCCAACCCATTGAGTATCCAAAAGGCTCACTCAATTGAAAGTTGGATAGGGAACCGTAAAAGCAATTTTTTTTTTTAATAATACACCACAAACAACCATAGCAATCACTTTTCTTTTTTTTCATACTCCATCATTCCTCCCAAATTTCTATTAAGCTCAAATAATTTTTATCCAAAACAATGATATAATTTGATAACGGCTAGACTAAACATATATGGGTGTCAATGAAAAATTGGGTAATAATTAAGGCTCAATAGGGTGACTAGGGATAAATAAACAGGGTTAGCTTGAAATTTTCAATCGATCCAAAAATTGCCTAAATCATTTTTCTCAGTTAGATTTAGCTTAGGATTTCGCCTCAAGAGAAAATTAAACAAATTCTAAGATTTTGGTGAAATCTAAGAAAATCACATACTTCACATGAATGTTCTCTAGATTTACACACAAGTAAAAAATTAAGGACTTTTAATGCTAAGTAATTGGATCAACATAATTAGAATTAAAATTAACTCACACATCAATTGTAAGTTTAAATAAAATTTAAATTTTCCTAGGAATTGCAAAAATTCAAAACAAGGAATGCAATCATTTTAGACAAAAAAAATTATCCAAAAAATTTATCTCCCCCCCAAACTTGAATGAAGTAGTGTCCTCAATGCGAAAAATAGAAATAGGAAAAAGAAAACTCTCCTAGTTGTAGAAAAAAGTTAATCTTTTTTTTTTTACAAAACATAAACTTAACAATAAATTTAAAAAAAAATAATTAAAATGCTTGGGTTGCCTCCCAAGAAACGCTTGCTTTATTGTTTTCAGCAAAACTATCTCAGATGTCGCTATTCTAGAGGATGAAGTTTAATGGTGGTCTTCTGCTTGTTGTAACTCCCTTCAAAGTAGGGCTTCAAATGTTGACCGTTCACCTTGAAGGTGCCCTCAGTGTCATGCGCAACTTGAACTGTTCCATATGGGAATACCTGTGTAACTGTGAAAGGACTAGACTATCGAAACCGCAACTTTCCTAGAAAAAGTTTAAGACAAGAGTTATAAAGTAAAACTTTTTGACCAACTTTGAACTATCTTCTGAATATGTACTTGCCATGCCATCTTTTTATATGCTCCTTATACAATTTAGAATTTTCATAGGTTTCATTGCGAAATTCCTCCAATTCATTCAGTTGCAATAATCTTTCTTTACTTGCAGACTGCATGTCAAAATTCAAAAATTTTAATGCCCAATATGCTTTATGCTCTAATTCCACTGGTAAGTGACAAGCCTTCCCAAACATTAGCCTAAAAGGAGACATTCCAATTGGAGTTTTGAACACTGTCATATAGGCCCAAAGTGCATCATCAAGTTTTATCAACCAATCTTTCCTAGAGGCATTCACTGTTTATTCTAAAATTCTCGTGATTTCCCTATTTGAAACCTCTACTTGACCACTAGTTTGAGGATGATAAGGGGTTGCAACCTTATGCGTGACTTCATACTTATTCAAAAGTGCTTCAAATTGTTTGTTGTAAAAATGTGTCCCCATATCACTTATAATTGCCTTAGGAATGTCAAATCGGGTAAAAATGTTTTTCTTCAAGAATTTGACCACAACCTTAGCATTATTTGTTGGCAATCCTACAGCTTCTACCCACTTAGACACATACTCCACAGCCACTAAAATGTATAAATTTCCATAAGAAGGTGTAAAGGATCTCATGAAATCAATACCCCAAACATCAAATAATTCACACACAATAATATTATTTAAAGGCATGTCATTTTTTCTTGAAATATTTCTAGTTCTTTGACACCTATCACATGAAGCTACATAGGAGTATGCATCTTTAAAAAGTGTGGGCCAATAAAATCCAGATTGTAAAATCTTAACTGCAGTTTTGGTGGTACCAAAATGGCCACCTGCCTCTCCATCATGACAATGATGTAGAATATTTGTCCTCTCTTCATCTGGAACACATCTCCTTATGACATGGTATGCACATGCTTTAAACAAAAAAGGTTATTCTCAAAAAGAATTTTTTTCTTCTGTTGATATGATCATTCAGGAGGAAGAACATTACTTACTAAATAATTTACAAAGTCGGCATATTAGGGAATTTTTGTGAACTTGATGGAAAAAATTTTCTCATCAGTAAACTTTTCCAAAGTTGGTCTTACATCTTCCTTTGAATTTGGAATTCTTGATAAGTGATTTGCAATTAGATTTTCAGTCCCCTTCTTATCTTTGATTTCCAAATCAAATTCTTGCAGCAATAGAATCCACTTGATCAACCAAGGTTTTGATTCTTTCTTTTCAAGTAGATACTTAAGAGCAAAGTGGTTAGAATAAACTATAACTTTTGAGTCAATTAAATAAAAACGAAATTTATCAAAAGCAAAAACTACTGCCAAAAGTTCATTTTCTGTTATTGAATAATTCAATTGTGCACCTAACAATGTTCGACTGGCATAATATATGGCTCGAAAATTTTTATTATTCCTTTGTCCCAAAACAGCTCCTACTGCAGAATCGCTAGTATCACACATCAATTCAAAAAATAAATCCTAATTTGGTGCTAACATTAACTTCTCATTTAAAGTGTTAAAAGCTTGCATGCATTCAATAGAAAAATTAAAATGATCATCTTTTTCCAAAAGATTAGAAAGAGGTTTAGCAATTTTTGAAAAATCTTTTATAAACCGCCTATAAAATCCTACATGCCCCAAAAATCCTTTTACAAGTTTCACAGATGTTGGCGGAGGCAATTTTGCAATTAGCTCCACTTTAGCTCAATCGATTTCTATTCCATTTCGAGAAATTTTATGCCCGAGCACTATTCCTTCCTACACCATAAAGTGACACTTCTTCCGATTCAAAATAAGGTTAGTCTCCTCACATTTTTTTTTAATACCAAAGCCAAATTATTTAACAAGAATCAAATGATAAGCCAAAAATTTAAAAATCATCCATGAAAATCTCAATATATTTTTCAACACTATCAAAAAAAATAGCCATCATGCATATCTGAAAAGTAGCTAGTGCATTACAAAGATCAAAGGGCATTCTTCTAAAAGCAAAAGTACCATAAGGAAAAAAGAAAGTAGTTTTCTCTTGATCTTCTGGTGCAATAGGAATCTAATTATACCCCAAATATCCATCAAGAAAGCAAAAAAATTCATGTCCCGCAAGTCTTTCCAACATCTTATCAATAAATGGTAAATGAAAGTGATCTTGTCTACTGGCATCATTCAATTTTCTGTAATCCATACACACACGCCACCCAGTAACTGTTCTAATTGAAATCAATTCATTGTTGTCGTTTTTCTTAACAATCATACCACATTTCTTTGGCACAACTTGTACAGGACTTACCCACGAACTATTAGAGATAGGATAGATAATACATGCATCAAGTAAGCTTAATTGCCTCAGCTTTCACTACTTCTTGCATCTTTGGGTTCAAACGCCTCTAAGGTTGGATAGTGGGTTTATATTGTTTGTCCATCAAAATTTTGTGCATGCAAATTGAATGACTAATTCCTTTGATATCACTTATTTTCCATCTAATTGCACCATTATGCTCTCTTAATACTCTGAGCAGTTTCTCCTCCATCAAATTTGTCAAAGAAGAAGATATAATTACCGATAAAGAAGAAACTCCATCTAAATAAGCATATTTCAAATGAGAAGATAAGGGTTTGAGTTCAAGAATTGGAGGCTCTTCAATTGATGATTTAGGCTTTGTTATATATTGTCCCAACTCCTTAAATTTAAGTGCCTTTTGCCTTAAATATGGTGGAATTGCCTCCATGAAATTTGCATACTCATTTATCTCCTCATTCTGAATATCTTTGTTCCTTGGTCGAATTAGACATACTTCAAGTGGATCTTTAAAAATATTTTATTGAAAAGCATTATTCACCAACTTGTCAACTGTCTCAACTCTAAAATAAGAATTTTCATCATATGGATATTTCATTGCTTTAAAAACATTAAATGAGTCAAGATCATCTTGAACTCTAAGAATCAACTTCCCTTATTGTACATCAATAAGAGTTTTTCCTATTGCTAGAAAAGGTTAACCTAAGATAAGTGGTACCTCAAAATCTTCCTCCATGTCAAGAACTATGAAATCTGCAGAAAAGATAAATTTGTCAATTTTTACCAAAACATCTTCCAGAATACCTCTCGGATATTTAATTGATCAATTAGTCAGTTGAAGTGACACTGTGGTTGCTTTTACCTCGCCCAATCCTAATTTCTTGAAAACTAAATAGGGCATCAGATTAATACTTGCACCTAAATCACATAATGTTTTTTCAAAGTAAGAATCCCTAATAGTGTAAGGAATAGTAAAACTCTATGGATCTTTTAATTTATGAAGTAATTTGTTTTGTAGAATGGCTGAACACTCCTCATTTTATTTCACAGTTTCATAATCCTCTAGTTTCCTTTTGTTTGCCAAAATCTCATTCAAAATTTTTGCATAACTAGGCATTTGCGCTAAGACATCTGCAAAAGGAATGTTAATGTGCAATTTTTTAAATACATCAAGAAATTTAGAAAATTGCTTATCTATTTTGTGCTGCTGGAGTCGTTGAGAGAATGAAATTGGCGGCACATATAGCTTGGGATTATCTAGAAAAAGTTTACTCTTGCTTGTCTCCTTTGATTCTTTATTGATTACATCTTCCTTGTCTCTGAAAATCTCTTCTTCTCCTACTTGTTTACCACTTCTCAGGGTTATAGCCTTTATGTTTTCAATTGGATTTTTCTCTATGTTGCTCGGCAAAGAACCCTGTTGTCTCCCTAACATCATGCTTGCTAACTGGCCCACTTGCATCTCTAGATTTCTGATTGAAGCATCTTGGTTTTGAAATCTCACATCCGTGCTTTTGATGAAGTCATGAGTCGTGTTAGCAAGTTTGGTGACTATATCTTCCAAATTTGACTTTGTCTCTTCTAATTGTTTGAATCTCGATGGTCTCGTCACATTCTGATTATTCCACACAAAATTTGGATGATTGCGTCATCTTGGATTGTACATGTTGGAGTATGGATTATTCGGTGACTTGTTAAAATTCCCAACAAAGTTAGAATTTTCACTAGATTGTTTAAAAGCATTACCTACCTGACACTCTGTGCTAACATGTCCTCCACCACAAAAATCACATGTCAAATTCTGAATTTTCATGGCTGAAATATTCATATTATCTAGCTTTTTGTTGAGTGCTTCAAATTGTGCAGCAATTGCAGCAAAAGCATCCACTTCGTGAACTCCACTAGCTTTTCGCATTGGTAGTCTCTCAGTAGGCCACTGATAACTATTGGACACCATCTCCTCTAATAGATTGTAGGCTTCTTCTAGTGTTTTATTATTTAGAGTTCCCCCTACAACTGCATCAATCATAGAACGAAGACTTGCACTAGAGCCATTATAAAAAGTTTGTACTTGCATCCATATGGGAAGTCCGTGATGTAGGCATCTCCTAAGAAATTCTTTAAATCTTTCCCATGCTTCATATAATGATTCATTATCCATCTGCATAAAATTAGTAATATTGTTACGCATCTTTGCAGACTTTGCAGGTGGAAAGAACTTACCAAGAAATTTCTAAGCCATATCATTCCATGTAGTGATTGATCCTGCAGGAAAAGAAGAAAGCCAACTCTTAGCTTTGTCTTTAAGAGAGAATGGAAATAATCTTCATCTAATAGCATCATCTGTAACTCCATTATATTTAATGGTGTCACGGATTTCAAGAAAAGCATCGATGTGAGTGTTTGGATCATCGCTTGGTAGCCCACTGAATTGCACCGATTGTTGAAGCATCTGAATGAGTGACGGCTTGATCTCAAAGTTATTTGCTTGAATTGCACTCGATGTGGTGCCTTGAACTGTTGGTGCAGCATAATCTCTTAAGAGTCTACGTGAATTTTCATTATCACCATCTGCCATCTTCTTAGCATGATTTCTCTGTTCTCTCGATCGCCTTTTGAATGTACACTCGATTTCTAGATCAAGTTCAACAAGTTTCCCTTGTTGGTTACATGTCATAAACCGATGTACACCCTGAAAAATAAAACAAAACGAAAGCTAGATTAAACTTAGAATTATCTGGTATCAATATTAATTAGTATTACCTTACCAAAAAATATTAATTAGTATTAAATAAATGATCCCTGGCAACGGCGCTAAAAACTTGTTCGTAAAATTCTAAACGCAAGTGAATGTGTCGAACAAGTAATATAATGATGAAAAAGAGTATCATCCTACGGAGATTGATGATGAATAAACTAATTAAATACTAAAATAGATTAATTCTAAAATTTATCTAATAGATCAAAATATAATTGAGAATAATTAAAAAACAAAATTTGGAGACTAAATGCAATAAATCAATCAATTAAATATGTTAGAGCATCTGATTTCACTATAACCACTAGATATGAATTTCCGATTGTTGTGGGCGGCGGTTGCCATTTTTAATTTTTAAATCTAATTTAAATAAATAAAAATTAAAAAAGCCACATGAAAAATAAAAATTAATTTTAAATGTCACGTCAGCATTTTCCGTTAAAAAAGTTGACAACGTTAACTTTAGGACTCGATTGAAACAATTTGACAAGTTTTATGACTTGATTGCACTTTTTGCAAGTTTTAGAACTCAATTACATTTTCGTGACAAGTTTTAGGACTTCTGTAGCACTTATCCCTATATATTATTATGAGCAATTGTATATTATCACTTCTCGATCTCAAACGTGCACATCAGATCATTCAAGTGGTGGCCAGTCATTCAAAAGTATTATGCACAATAATATATAACTCACATGAATGAAATCAATTGCAGAACATAAAAAAAATCATGAAATTTACATCATCATGATTAGACTATATCATAGCCCTAACAAAAGAAAATTAGAACATGGCAGAAGAAGAAATAAAAATATAAATCAAACCCGACATCTTGAATCAAATAACAAGAATTATGTCACTACTTTTGTCTTCTCTTCAAAATACTTGAAAAACTCTCAGAATAATGAAAAACGATTTAACAAAAACCTAGCTGCTCCCTCAGACTCTCCATATTTTCCTATTTATAGGATATATCTAAGATCCTTATCTCCGAGCAATTGCGCATAAAATTAGGGAGTAAATAAGAGGATCTTTAATTTGATATCTATCTCCCAACGCTTGCAGATAATATTAGTGAACAAAATCAAGGCTTCCTGATTTGATATCCATCTTTCACTGCTTTTTGATTTGATTCCTGATTTTTGCCATTCTTTTCGTTATTTTCCCCATATCTCATTATTCTGCATAAATAAGGAAAATTCGAATAATAAAAAAGAAATCCAAATATTTTCTCATAGATATTACATTAATTGTTGCCTAAAATAGGTAAAATAACTCTATTTTTATAGAGTTATCAATAGGATAATATAGACAACTAGGGTTTTATATTTTAGATCGATTTCATTGTTTTGAGAATTTTTTTAAGTATTTTGAATAGAAGACAAAAGTGATGACAGAATTCTTGTTTTGTGATTCAAGATACTGGGTTTGATTTACATTTTCGTTTGTTCTTTTACTATATTCTAATTTTATTTTATTAGGGCTACGATGTAGCCTAATTATGATGATGTGAATTTCATGATTTTTATACATGCAAGTGATTTTATTCATGTGAGTTATATATTATTGTGCTTAATGCTTTTAAGTAACTGGCTACCTCTTGAATGATCTGATGTGCATATCTGAGATTGAGAAGTGATAAGATACAATTACACCTTATAATATATAATCATGAATTAAACGTGAATAGATATATTGTGTTATCTGTGTAACTTTCAGTGATAAAGTGATACCAAAGACTCATTGTAAGCTGAGAATATTTATAGATTTTAAAGCACTTATGTTTATTTAAATTCACATAGATATAGTTGATTAATAAACTAAATAGATTTGTTATATCTAGAGATAGGATAGTAACTAGGTTGGGAAATTCCGCTATCACGTGTTTGATATTGTTCTTATATGCATAATAATCTGAAATTCATATCTAGTAGTTATGGTAAAATTGGATAGTCTAACATATTTATTTGATTGATTTACTATATTTAGTCTCCAAATTTTGCTGTTAAGATTTTGAGTTTTAATTTATTCTCAATTCTATTTTCATTTGTTAGATAAATTTTTAGAATTAATATATTTTTAGTATTTAATTAGTTTATTAATCATTAATTTCCATAGGATGATACTCTTTCTCATCATTATATTACTTATTCAAAATGTTCACTTTATCTAGAATTTTACAAATAAGTTTTTGGCGCCATTGTCAAGGATGTCACTCGCGTAACAAGCGGGAATACTCACCACTATACTACAAAGGGGAGTTTTCTTGTTCCTATTTTTTTTTTTTTCACATTGAGGACAATGTTTCATTCAAGTTTGGCAGATTCCTCCTTGAGATATTCAACAAACACCGATACACATTGGGAATATGTTACTAATCAACTATCATCTCTAATATCATTTGTTAGGAGTGCCCAACAAAAGTCTAATATCTTCACCTAGGCAGATCTCCAAGAGAATGCCCCAGTCTCAACCCGTCAATATATCCAGTTGAACTCACTAGAGGTTGTGTATGGATTTGGGTTCAGGTCAGGTATGGATCGCTGAAATTTGAATTTTGTAAAAATGAGTCAATTTAGGGCCGAATAATTTTTTATCCATCTGTTTGATGGGTTAGCTACAAGGGATTAATTTTTTTAGCCTCTCTCATATATAGACAAGCACATTTGAAAAAAAAAACATAAAATAAAATAATGATCATACTCGTCAGCACTCCGTGCATGTGACGTGAGGTTGCTCATATAGTGCATGCAGCTCATAATTCCAAGCTCATTGCATGCACATATATTCCTTGAGACCCCACCAAGCTCCACGCCCCCTTGGCCTTGGGGAAGTGAGCTTTTCAACATGTTCTTGAAAGGTGCAAGACAGGCAACCGCGTGCTTCTTCCTGAGAATGACTCACCCATCAACAACTTACATCAACTAAGAATAATATATAAATATATATAGAGTAAATGTCCAATGGATGCATGCATGCTTGTCACCTGATAAATTTGATTATGCAAGAACTAAGGATAACCCAATAATAAATATTGTACATGTTTTAAGAATTACATATATCACAAATCATTCAAATGAAATGTCAATTACGCTCTAAGTTCAATATCAATTATGAAATTAATGAGTCCGAAGTGCGATGATATTTTCTAGACTCGGTCCAATTGACCAAATCGATCACACAATTTGTTCAGCACTGCACGTTCTTTCCTGGCTACCATCTTTCTAAACTTTAGCCTGAATATAGCTAGAAGATCGGCCGTAGAATGTGTTGATCTACTATGTGTCCTTCCAATTCGAAGACTTCCTTTCTATCCTTTTCCTTTTTCCCTTCAAACGACAAGCACTTTTCTTACCAAAAAAACAAGTCCACTTGTCTTCTTTTCGTGTGGGAAGTGTTCGAGGACCGCCACTCTCTCTTGATCGCTACGGGACACTTGGATTAATCATTGTATGTCCATTTCCTCACTCCACATGCTCGCTTTAGATTCCAATTCCAGAAGAAAGGTGATTTCGAGAGTCGAAGATAGGCTTTATATCTTCGCGAGAAGCGAAGGTGCAAAAGCGTCTTTTTATTTTCTCATTTTGTCCTTTTGTCATTCTATCGCTTTTGTTACAAACCGAATACGAGCCGTCGAAAGCGGCGTATTAATGTCTTCGTTTCCTCAGCATTTGCTGAAAAACTTGTGTTATTCGTGTCATTCTTTTTGTCGTAATGGAGCAAATATCTTCTTTTCTTCTAGTGTAAGATAGCAAAAAAGAGCTTGATTGACCGCAAAGAACCTTTCCTCGTATCTTTCCACTCACTAGTGGAGTACTCAACCCGTGTTTATTCTGTTCAATCTAGGGGCGGTGCAAATCTTCCTCGTTTGTGGACAGTACCAAGTTGACTCGTCAATTCATCTCCTTGGAGAAAATGTCACAAATGGTCTTTGAATTTTCATCTAATATTCAATTTCATCCATGAACTTTCGATTTACTCAATTTGGTCCTTGAACTTTCATCTAATGTTCAATTTCATCTATGAGCTTTCGATTTGCTCAATTTGATCCATGAACTTTCATCTAATGTTTCATCTAGTCCCTAACTATTTGAAAATTGACCAATTTCTTTTTTTTTTAATACCAAACTGTTTTTTTTAAATAAAAAAAATACCAAACTGGGTTTTTTTTATATATATAAATAATGTACAAAAGCCCATCAATCGATTTTTCCCTTTTCAGTGAAGTCCATAAAAAAAATCAATTGATGAGCTTTTGTACATTATTCAAGTAATTTGCATATACAAAAAAGAAATCAAAATGCAAGATTCACCTTTTGTTTATTATTACTGTCCCTTTTTTTCCATTTGTTTTTAATATGGAGAAAGTAAAGAAATATTGACCTTTATTACTTTGCATAAATGTGGTATTTTTTCGACCAAAAACAAAAACCCAGTTTGGTATTAAAAAAAAAAGAAATTTGTTAATTTTCAAATAGTTAGGGACTAGATGAAACATTAGATAAAAGTTTAGGGATGAAATTAAACATTAAATGAAAATTCAGTGATCAAATTGAGCAAATCAAAAGCTCATGGATCATTTGTGACATTTTCTCATCTCTTTGAAATGATTGCACATTACCGGGTTATATTTGCATATCGACCTGCCTCAAAATGTATAAATTGAACGAACTAATCGAGACAATTTCGATAATCTAATTCTGTCAAAAGCAATAACAAAAAGACATTCTCGAATTCTCGAATTCGAAAACGAAAACCATGTAAAAAAGCGGGTTCCCTTGATTGACTGGAGTCCGCGTGTCACGTCGGCTCGTAACCCAACCCTTTAACACTTTTGCCTCATTGGTCGCTCTTCTCGAACCCCTTTCTTGGAAGCTCAGCGGCTAGTGGAGTCCAAGGGGTAAGGATTCTTTCTCCGATCATTACATCGACATGTTTCAATCGCGTCCCGGCCGACCCAAAAGGAACAGACTTTAAGCTTTTGCCCCTTTTTTCTAAACTTTCTGCACATAAAGCTAGCATGCTCCTTACGGAAACGCGTTTCCATCGACAGATATTGACTCGCGCGTGTCGCATGGCTTGCGGTTTCTCCCTCAAGCGGCGGGCCCTTAAGAACAAACTTCATGCGGCGATGTCTAAGAACAGGAGTCGTGTCGGTCATGATGTGTTCGACCCCGACTGGCTCTTCGAATAAGTTACAGTCCGACATGTCACTTATGAACGAATGTTTCTTGTGAACCGATCTGGGATGAATTCTTGAACAGGACTGAAGAGAGGAGAAGGAATTTAAAAGGGTCCGATGCACACCGCAAAGGCGCGTAGCAAAAGCCGAAAGTTATCGTGGAGATCTTCGATCTTTAAAGACAACCCAACGCTTCTTTTTTGCCTTTCTTTATGTCTGGACTTTGGAATGTAGGGTTTGTCTCAATAGATGGAAAGGGCAATCGGATTCCTCTTTTGTAGTAAGAGAATTACAGTAATTACGCACACAAATTAGCCACTTATGCTAAAGCTATGTAGGACTTTGTCTTATTAGATGGAAAGGGTAATTAGATTCCTCCATTATGATGTAAGAAATATGCCAATTAGGCAAATTAGCTGCATATGCTAAAAGCTATTGCGTGCTCTGTCATCTCCATCACTTTTACAACTGGGTCAAGCTGTGTTGCTCTTCATATGGTAAAGGAATCCACTACTAGATTTAGTCAGACTTGCCTTATTCTGAAAGATCTAGCTGGTTTCGTTTGACTGGATCTAGCTTTGACCTGTTGAACTGGCCAGAAATTAAATAATAATAATAATAAATAAATAAATAAATAAAAGCTAGATCGTAAAAAAAGGAAAATGCGGTGAGCGTGGATCGAACACGCGACCTTCAGATCTTCAGTCTGACGCTCTCCCAACTGAGCTATCCCCGCGGCTGAATTGATAAGTGACTACACTTCAATTATTATTATCATACTGGCATTCAAATCGTTTTCTATGGACTGTCAGGACAATGATCAGCACTTTCAAGATCGCCTTTATCTCGGAATCATGGTTACACATTATCCTTATAGAAATGCTACGGCTACTCATACAACACGATGAGAATCCGAGAAGGACTTATCTAGAGACGCGATCTTATGAAAGGACTCGGAAAATGCCAGATCCGCTCCTACATGAGCAAATTGTTGGAAAAAAAGGGTCCAAAATGGCATTTTTTTTTTTCCAAACCCAATTATTATTATTATTCGTTTATCATTCATCCATTCATTCTAGAATGGGAGGAAAATTTTTAGAATTGCAAAAGAGATCTCTAGAGTTTCTCCAGACCCAAGATCGGTTATGACCCACTGAGGCCCACAGTGCACAGTGCTGCGGGGCTGATCCAGTGGGTTCGGCTCCTACTTTGGTAATTAATCGGCCCACGAGTTCAAAATCTTCCAGAGAAATTCCAGGGAAATACATAACGGAGGAGTTCTCAAGGGGAGAAATTCCAGAGAAATTCATGAAGAAAATCAGTAGCTATGGACCATACTCCATCATCCCCAATCGTCCGTCCTAGGGTCTATTTAGTAAGGCCCTTTCGAAGTTTTCCTTTATATTTCTTTTTCGGGGCGGATCTCGCAAAGCACATGGGATTTAGGATGGAATTGGCATTTTGTATAATAGATTTAGAACTTTTTGGATCCCGATCTTATCAACAAAATTAAAATGAATTTTTTTTTGTATTTCCGAATTCGAAGGAATCAAATCCAACAAGGAGCAATGGTTTCTTTCCTATTCTCTCCCGAATCGGAGCCGCGGAGGGAATTCCACTTTCTGTACGATGGGCTTCAGCTAAAGCTTGGGTTTCGCACTCAAATGCGGACCAAAGGAAAAAAAAATAAAGCCCGTGTTCGATGTTCTTTCGAGGCTCAATTTCAATGAGAGGATGAAGCCCCCACAGGGCATGTGCTTCGGCTGGTTTGATGGTTTTCTCTAGGTGGAGTGCGCTGTTGTTGTGCCCACAGATCGAATTCGAATGCACTCCGATTTCGTCCCACGTCGTTTGAGTACGCACAGATGGGGACCGCACATAAGCTTAGGTCCGCGAAAAGGCTGTCTTGACCTGCCCATTTAGGGATAATAACATAAATGATAAGGGTATGTAAAAGAGCTGGAAATTGACCAAACAAAATTAGCCCAGGACCAATGATTTCCAAATCCAATTTATCAGAGTCGATGAGTACCAATCTAGTTCTCGATTCAAATTTGGAACCGTGAAGCCGAACCAAACTGATACATAGATATACATATATATTTATATATAATTCTTTAATTTTTATGTTTTAACTTATCATATCAAAACCCCATTTCCCTCTTCGTGTCTCACCTCAATCATCTCACGGCCTCGATAGCCTCCGGCCTCTTTGATCCCTCTCTCACTCTCACTCTTGATTGACTCCAGCCTCATCGCTCCCTTTGTCACTCTTGCTCTCGGTTGCCTCCAACCTCTGACCTCATCACTCACTTTCAAGTCTCATGCCTCTTTCAAAGTAGATAGCGGATTTCCAATTTTAGGGGTTGAGCCTTCTATTTGATCTCGGGAGAATTGTCCAAAAAGTCCTAAACCTATTGTACTTCTGTCAATTCAGTCTTAAACCCTTTAACTTTGCCAATTTAGTCCTAAACATTTTCACTTATTGCCGATTCAGACCAATTTTGGCTGGAAAATGCTGATGTGGACGCCGGCGGTGCCACGTAGGACCGCCGACACTGACATGGATAATTTTTAATAATATTTTAATATATTTTTATTTTTTTAATTATTTTTTTTTAATCTGTTTTTTCCTCTTTTTTTCCTTTTCTTTTCTTCCTTTTTTTTTGGCTTTTTTCTTCCCTTTTCCGGTGGCCGGCCACAGCCAGCTGGCTGGCCTCGCCCGCCACAAGCGAGGCTCGGCCTGGCAAGGGTCGCCTGGGCGAGGCCGACCCTCTCCCAGGCCAGGCCGGCCTCGCTGGGCATCGGCCAAGCGACGGCGACGTCGGGCGAGGGTTGGCCTCGCCTAGGCAACCCTCGCTGGGCCGCGCCTGGGCGAGGGCTCCCCTCGCCGGGGCTCCTCCTTACCCGGCCACCGGAAAAGGGAAGAAAAAAGCCAAAAAGAAAAGAAAGAAAAGGAAAGGAAAAAAAATAAAAATAAAATAAAATAAATTCAAAATATATATATATATATTAAAATATTATTAAAAATTATCCACGTTAGCGTTAGCGGTTCTACGTGGCACAGCCGGTGTCCACGTCAGCATTTTCCAGCCAAAATTGGCTGAATAGACTAAATTGACAAGAAGTGAAAAGGTTTAGGACTGAATTGGCAAAAGTGCAATAGATTTATGACTTTTTGGACAATTTTCCCATTTGATCTCCTTAGTTATGTTTGGTCTTTGCATATATCAGGTAATTTCCTCTACTTACTTTGCTTTTGAGTCTGCACAATGGAGGAGATGCTAAACTCCTAAGTCTCCATTATATGAAGGTTTGAGATGTCTTAAAAAGATATTTATCTTCATCATGTTTTCTGCCAACATTCCACAACAGTTTTCCTTTGTTGGCTTCTCCAATTTTCCTCCTCCTTTCACGTTCCCTATAGCTCTTGTCATTAAAATATCTTGAGTAGACAATTTCGCTATTTAGTTTTACTTCCTCGTAATTATTAACAAGAGCACCAGTCGTGACTTTTGACCAGCTACATTCCCGCAATCCAGATGACTCTCCGATATCAACCCATGTCTTTGATGATTTAAGGAGGTCAAGTATGGTGGTGGAACATATCAGAACAAAGGAAGGTGGATTGCTTTGCTTTGGACAAATGAACTACATGAATTATGGGGACATTTCAATTGAATTGGGTGGTCTAGTTTCTAGGTGGGTCCATGGAACCAAAGGGAGATTTCTGGTTCCAAGTTTTTGGAATCGATCCTCAGTAGGTGGTTTCTAATAAATGATTTATGAACTCTGATCCAATATACAATGTGATCTTTGAACTTTTAATTTGTTCAATGCAATCCCTATACTTTTGGTAAATATTCAAATTAGTCATTTGGCTATATGAAAATACTAAATGTTGTCATTCCATTAATGTAAGTTCAGAGAGTTCAGGCAATATTGAATATTTTCATATAGTTTAAAGGCTAGTTTGATTTAAGAACCATATCGAACAAATTAAAAGTTTATAGATGATATTATACATTGGATTAAAATTCATAAATCACATTAAACAAATTAAAATTTCATGAACCAAATTTGGTCAAAGTTCATGCACTATTTATATTATTCATAGACACATATATTAGGTCATTTTGCCAAGTTCATCACTTATTAAAAAAAGAAGAAGAAGAAGAAGTCCAATATTAGAAACAAAAAATGTACTAAGGTTAGAGAAATCGTAAAGAACTGTTTTCAATATGTCCGGACGACTCCAAAGAGAAGAGGTGAATGACCAACAAATTAGCCCTCTTTTTTCTCCTTCAAGAAAAGGGGTACCGATGTTACCCGCCTCTAGATTTTCTGTCATAATGCCTACATTTCATTACAGCTTGTCCTGTGTACAACCCAGACAAAATTTCGAAATTCGAGCTAATCGGAGAAATGACAGGCATTCGACCTCGTGACTTTGTTGAAACGAGACGACACTTTCATGGCCCGGTCATAAATGTCGAAACCTCGGAAGACTCGGGTCAACGGAGTTAGGTGCCATGATCACTCCCGTGAAGCTTACTCAAGATGACGCGAGCCTGGGCTTTCCCTAGGGGTTTTGTCAGCTTTGTCATAGCCAGTTAATCACATGCTTAGGCTGCAACTGCCCCCTTTGAATCTTTACGTGCCTTGTCGGATAACGAGCGATTCTCGGACAAAATGCTTTGTCCCAACGGATTGGCGAACGTGACGTGCTCCCCGTCTCATCTACGGCTTCAATTCCGTTCTCGTTGCTTCGTGCTTTTCCAAAAAGACGAGCGAGATGATCCGCCGCGCATGAACATCCAAAAGGTTCTGCTTCCGCTCATGATATGTTAACGCTACGAAGCGTTATGCCACGCGGACGCTCGGGATGGGAATTTTTCTAACAGGCATGTAAAGAAAAGGCGTGCCGCTTTTCGGTCTCGGTTGATGACGACGAGGACGATGATGACGAGTCGTCAATGTCTTTTCGGGTGGTGGAGAGAGAGAGAGAGAAGCGCGTGCGCCTTGAGGGGATGATGGGCGGTGCGGTGCGGGGCGGTGCTGCCCCACTCGGGCAGTGGGGAGTTGGAGGAGGAGTGCGTACGGTGGCGTGACCTGGCTTCCACCACCCCCGCATAACAGAAAATCCCTCCCTTCCATGGCACTGACCAGCGGGACCCACGCCACGCGCCACCTCGAGCTCACTCGCTCAGTCAGAGTCAATCTCTCTCTCTCTCTCTCTCTCTCTTTTTTCCACCCGCGATTGTAGCTCCGTGATTAGGAGTGTCGTCTTCTTCTTCTTCCTTCGCCGTCGAAGGTGGGGCGGTTGTCATCCCATGTTCGCTCGCGCTTGACTTCACGCGCTTTCCCCCTCCTCAGCTCACGCGCCATCGCCCGCGGTCGCTCGCGCTTGACTTCGCGCGTTTTCCCCCCCTCCTCGGCTCGCGCGCGCCATCATTCCATGCATGAACTGCTCCGCTCGTGGAAGTGGTAACGGACAATGGACATGGGCCTGTTCGCTCCCGCGGGCTCCCCGTCCTCCGTCGCAAGCCAGCCTCGGCCGCCGCCAGCGCCGGTAGCGAAGCCGCCGGCAGTCGCCTCGGCCCCCGCGACGACGGCGACGGCGGCCTCGCCGCCTCCTCCGCCGCCGCTCGCTCCCCCGCCTGCCCCCGCATTGCCTCCTCCGGCCCCGCCGCCTTCCTCGACCCCGACCCCGGCCCCGGCCTCCCCTCCGCCTCCGACTCCGCCTCCGTCCCCGCCCCCGGCGGCGGCTGCTCCATCCACTCCGCCGCTGCCTCTGCCTGTTCCTCCTCCGCCGCCGGCGAAGCCGAATGCGACCGTGACGCCGCCAGCTCCGCCTCCTAGTTCTACTGCAGCTCCGCCTCCTGCGTCTGCTCCGCCGCCCGAAGCTCCGACCGCTTCCCCGCCTCCGCCGGAGGTTCCGACCACTCCTGCCGCTCCTCGGACACCGCCAACGCCGTCGTTGCCACCTGCGCCCGCGGCCCCGTCAAAATCTTCGTCGCCGCCGGAAACTCCTCCACCATCGCCAGAGAAGCCGACCGCGCCACCGCCATCCGTGCCAATTCCCGCCGCTCCTTCTCCTCCTGAAGAAGCTCGGCCGCCTCCTGCAGAAACTCCAGCAGCACCGTCGCCGGCGGATCGTCCGCAATCTCCGGCGACGCCATCACCAGTTCCGCCTGCGAAACGGTCGAGTGATTTTCCGCCGCCGAGCTTGGCTTCACCAGAGCCACCTCCTCTAACCCCTCCCGTTACGCCTCCTCCGGCTCCGCCAGTAAATTCGACTGCTAAACTGCCGGTGGCCGTTGGAGGTCAAGCGGGTCAACGTCCGGAAACGGCGTCTCACTTACCGACAGGGTTGATCGCTGGGGCAGCCATGGGTGGGGTCGCTTTGATGGTGATGCTTGGGCTTCTCTTGTTCATTTGTTTCAAATGCAAGAGAAAGCAAGGACCCACCGCTGGGAAAGGTGGTTACGGATCGTATTCCTCCTGCGCAAAAGGTGAATTTTATGTGATCTTATCAGCTAAATAATCCGCAGGATGTGATTTAAGCAGTGCTTGTGCATGAGTGAGACTGACCACCGTCTCTGCATTTTCATGGGATTTGTCTGAAATTGATGTATCAGTCTGTGTTCCTGTATGTTGCTGGTGATAAGCTTTCATATTGCAATCTTTTGTGTCCGCCAACAACTCGGAAGAATCGAGTGCTTTGTCATGTCGATACACGAGAGAATGATGTTTTCTGCTGATGGCTATCGTAGAAACCAACACTTCAAGTCTTACTTATCCCGCTCGCGCAGATTGGCTTATAACTTGACATTATTTAACCGAATTTATAGTTAGGAAATCATGTAAATGAGACATGCTGCGTCTCTACACTCCCATGTCATATCAATGACAGCATCCTTATGTTAGGCAGTTCTTGGAAAGTTGAACTCCTAATTCGTTTTCTGATCCAATTTAACAGCTTGATCTGGGAAGTATATGCTCATTCATTCTACCATTCAGCCACATTTCACTTTACTGAAATCAATTAATCTTTGGTTTGCATTACTAGATGATGTTAGTGCTGCTCCTCCTCAAGGTTTTCAGCATCCAAGCGGGAATGTTCAGCCCCAGTCAAGGGCTCATATCATTGCCGTGCCACCAAAGGCCTTGGCCATTGCCCCACCTAATCTTGTGAGCGGCAATGGAGGTTCCGGTACTGCTAACTGGGCGCCTGAGTTACATCCGCCCCTCGTGGCTTCCTTGAGCTTCTCGAGAGGCACTTTCACGTATGGTGAATTAGTCGAAGCGACTAATAGCTTCTCCGAGGCAAACCTTCTCGGGGAAGGCGGTTTTGGCTATGTCCACAAGGGAGTCCTTCCAAATGGGAAAGAAATCGCTGTTAAGCAGTTAAGGATTGGAAGCCACCAGGGAGAACGGGAATTTCAAGCTGAGCTCGATATCATCAACCGTGTGCATCACAAACATCTTGTTACGTTGCTCGGATACTGCATAACTGGGGCAGGGAGGTTTCTGGTTTATGAGTTTGTTCCCAACAACACTCTAGAATTTCACTTACACGGTATGTTCAATTTCTTAGAATGCTTAGTGTCATGTTCTGACTCTGCGCCAACTTAATTTATATACAAATGAAACCGAGATTATGCCTTGCAGGAAATGGGCGGCCTGTTCTCGATTGGAGAAACCGAGTAAAAATTGCAGTAGGAACTGCAAAAGGACTGGCCTATCTCCAAGAGGACTGTGAGTGTTCTTCTAGATTTGTTACTAATGTTATCCCCTCATCTCTATCTTGATCTGCACGGTCACCATACATACCTGATCCTTTTACAATTGAGTTTGCCTGGAATTGGATATGAATTTTCTGAAAATCAAGCTCTCTCTCTCTTTTTTTGTTTTTCCAGGTAGCCCAACAATCATTCATCGCGATATAAAGGCAGCCAATATTCTTCTTGACTTTAATTTTGAGGCAAAGGTATAGTTTTTGCAACTGCTTTGTCCAAACTTTTTTGTTTATTCACAAGGATATTTTGATTGGCCTGTAAAGTTTGAAGTAGATGAGTTTTTACTGACTACTACTTTTTCCTGATGAAATTTTTATCTGCAGGTTTCTGATTTTGGGCTTGCCAAGTTCTTTATTAATAGTACTGCTAACGTTTCTCATATTTCCACCAGAGTGGTAGGAACTTTTGGGTAAGACCTGCTCGTGTTGTATGCTACGCATGGTCATCGAGAGTAATGCTCACAACCCTCATATCTCCATCAATGAAACTTTTGGAGAAATCTCTGTTTCGTATGGAGAAATATGGCTGTACAATTTTGCTTTTATAACCAGTTTTAGTTTTAGATCCATGAGAATGTGATGGCACAACTCGCTTGGACAATTTGGGGCCAAAAATGCCTTATTGGTCTTGCATGTGCCTCCTCTTAGAAGATGGAAAATTTCGATTTTACCTAATAGCACAAGTGCTACTGATTTGCCATACCAGGTGGCTTAATCGAGTGAATAAGCCATGACGTACTCTAGTTCATTTTACTAACTTTTTTCTCGCACTTTCTGATGCAATTATTGTCTGATTGTGCCCTCGTCACTCATCTCTTGGAGAAGTGATGGCTTCCGCTCATTTTTGCCTTCCTCATGATACAACATACTGATAAATTTTCCCAGGTACCTGGCCCCTGAGTATGCATCAAGTGGTAAATTGACAGAAAAGTCAGATGTATATTCATTCGGCGTCTTGCTTTTAGAGCTTATCACTGGAAGTCCACCTATTATGAGAACAGAATCATCGACAAATGAGAGCAAGGGGTTGGTCGAATGGGTTAGTTTGTGTTTCTGATATATGCCCTTCTCATTGTACTTTTCTGCATGAGCGATACATTTGATGAGAGGAATGTCAAGCATTATAGGTGCCGATAGCTATTTCCATCACTTGATCAAATGGACTTAAGTGGGTCACTTTGATTTCAGGCCAGACCTTTACTTAACCAAGCTAGCGAGACCGGCAAAATGGACGAAATTGTTGATCCAAGATTGCAGAATAATTTTGATTCCAACGAGATGTCGAGCGTGATTGGATGTGCCGCTGCTTGTGTGCGTCATTCAGCGTGGCTCCGGCCAAGAATGAGCCAGGTAATTACAACTTCACGATTGTTGCTCGACCTGCATGTGGCATAGTCCATCAGCTGGTAGAATCGAACCCCACTTAATCTTGTTGTCACATCACAACGACCTTTTTTGCCCTTCAAGATCTGAGATCATTCGATCCCTCATGACCAATCCAAAATGCTGCAAGACTTGTGCAAAACTCGAGGATCCCATGCTTTATGGCCTTCTAAGAGTAAGAATTTCTCGCAATATGCAACATCCAGTATGTTCCCTGGCAACATCGAGGTTAATTGTGCTTTAAGGGGTAAGCGAGTTTTAAGAACATCTGTATTGAGTCACTCCTGAAAGAAGCATGTGCTATCGATTCAAAACATCCTGGCTCTAGTTCACATTGGCATGACTTTCTGGGACATTGCTTGATGTAGTGTCAGCCACCACCAACCATTAGAGCCGTAATAATTTTAGCGTACATACGCTTTAGAACAAGTGGCTATATAATTAGGGGCAAAAATGAAACTGTGATTGGTAATTGGCAGAATAAATTGCATCAGTTTGCCCTGTTTAATCTTCTGAATCCTGTCAAATGAAATTTCCGAAAGCAGATAGTTCGTGCGTTGGAAGGAGAAGGATCTCTAGCAGATCTAGATGAAGGAGTCAGACCAGGTCAAAGCAAAGTTTACAGTTCTTCAGAAATGAGGAAATTTTCTATGATACTGGGGAGTCGCGAAGACGGCAATAGTCGACAGAGTGATAACACCAGCGAATATGGTCTTTACCCTTCTTGTTCAAGCAGTGAAACGCATAGCCGATAAGGCGTGTACAGCGAAGACAAAGGGAAGCTTCAAACTTCTTGCCCAACTGAAGTTATCAAAACCTTTTTCTTCTTCTCTTTTTTTTTTTCCCCTCTCCGGATGATCACTCCTGAAATTCCTGTTGAGGAATTGTTTGAAGATCAGACCCCTCGATGATAGGTACTTTCCTCACTGCTGATTCTTTCCTAACACGTTTCCGATTTTTGTAACATGTGAGTCTTCTCCGTCAAGATGATCTAACAAAGCCTGTATCTACTGCATTCTCATTTATAATGTAAGAGCTCTGAATTCAGCAAATGTGTTCGTTGGTGATCACATTTATACTTGTGCAAATAGCATGATGGATCCAATCAGTTTTCATGCTAATTTATCAGCCAACAGGAGAAACTCTTCAATGGCCAAGCAAGAATTTGCCAGCCGATAGGGACCATTAACTGCACCTTACTGGCAAAGAATGATATCAAATTTACCCGGACAAAAAGCCTACTTATCAAAAGGCGTAATGCAACATTCTGAGGTACCATTCAGATTAGAAAGAACATACGATGCATGTCATCCCCCCAAATTAAAAGCAGTCCAAACATTGTGTCCTGTAAAGTCTCTACTCTCCAAGGTGCTAGGTAATGACTCTAGTCACAAGCTTGGTATCAATATTATTATAAAAAAAAAAAAAATTGAAGAAAGAAACATCAAGATGGAACCAGGCAAGAGAAATTTAATTTCCTTTCACCTACAGAAGAAAATCCAACAGCTCGTTTAACTCTTCTAGGAAATTCACTTTTTTAAGCTGATAATTCTCAGCATGCCGTGGAAGTGGAACAACATAACTGTTCTTAGCCTGGAAAAATCGATTCCATCAACCACAATGAGATAAAATAAATGAAGAACAGAGTAAATCAGCAGAGTGCCCTCCAATGAAAGAATTTTGAAAGTTTCACGGAATGACAACAATACATATTATACCAACTTCTCCTCACAACTCTACGATGATTCATTCCCGTCAATCACAAGTTCCGACTCTCAATATACAAGTTGGCATTTCGGATTTTTCTGCTTAACACCTACGTATCTGTTGAAAGAAGGAACAGGAAAAATGTCTCGAATGGCAATTATCCATCTTTGTCTTTCTCATTAGTTAATGGTATCAAAGACTTCAACCACTCTTTCCACGGAGCATCCTCTTGTTGCTCCATCCATGACAAGAAGCAGCTATCTAACAAGCAGAAGAAATTGACATAGAGGAGTTGATACCTAACGGGTATAAATCGGAAATTAGCCACTTGAACAATGGGCCAGAAGGCTCCCTCCAGAATCAGGGCAGGAAGAAAATCCCTCTTTACATCTTCTTTAACTTGAGGTACACTCTTTCCGGCAGATAGACCCATGTATGAGAAGAAGACGAGTAGATCCAGTGGCCCAAAGAGGAACCCGTCAATTGCTACTTTGGCAGAGACAAACCGCAAAGAGTTAGGTTGCATTTGAAGTCGCAACCTTATAAACCGGTCCAAACCTTCATACCTGCATGCAGGTATCATGAGACAAAAGAGAACTTTTAATGGCATTTTATGCACAGTATTCAACTGGAAGCGCAACACATGCGCCTCGCCATGCCAACTTGGGGGGATCGCCCTTTTGCCACTGCCTGGCTCACAGGAAGCACATCAAAATATAAGCTAATTGATTCTTTAGACAGTGAATTAAGCTACTCAAGTGAGTACCAGAAATGGCCAACTGGTCCAATGAATCCAAATCCAAACAGGCTGGTAGTTGCCACTCTCCTCCAATTGATCTTCAATTCCTTTTCTTCATCCTGATAGAAAAAGAAAACCCCGACATTTAGCGATCCTTTGTCTAACAGTCACAAGATGTTGTGTATCCCAATAAATTCATATATCTAGCATTGCGCTCCAGGCCAATATGATTCTTGTTACATCACTGTGTTCTTCATGGATGACTCCAATTTGCCAAACCTCTGCATATCGCACTGGAGAAGTCGCGCATACTTCCAGTGGTAATAGAAACAGCACCGCAGCAACTTTGCCAGTTGCTGGTCATCTCAATCCTCCCTCACACACCACATCAACACAACACTCAACAGCCTTTTCTGACATGCGCTTTCTCCAGGAGACACGGATAGCTCAGGCATATTTTCCATTCGCACATGTCGACACATATGTCGATCAAGATACCACAAAGCCGATCAAGATACCACAAAGCCCAACACGTCAACACGACATGGAACAAACACCAACTTCACCAACAGCAATATACTGTGTGTATGGCCCCGGTTAACTCCCAAGAAGGCCATAGTATCATGGAACCAAATGCAGGGAGAGGTAATACATGCTTGTGCAAGGAATTAATTCATTTATGCACATGGTTACATCCAATTACATTTCCAACGAAAGTAGTGATGGATCCAAATAAAATAGCACAATGATCAAACAATGACCAAATAAATAGCACCCTGGAATGGTATTTGACATGCCCAAGTAGCTCATTGCAGGGGATTAATGGAATGAAGTTTAAGCTTTTACCCACGACGCCGGGATGAATCATGTCGGAACCCATGCGTGCAAAGGCCATTTCTCGCAAATTTTCCAAAACACGAGATCAAAACAAACGACCTCGACCACAATTGCAAGCGATCTGTAACTAAAAAGTCGTCATTTTTCACGGCCAGCGATGATTCACCTGAAGATGATGGTGCCTCTTCTTGGCCGTGGAGTGAGTGATGGCCTGGGCAGCGACGTCGCCGAACCCCCAGATCAGGCCGGAGCTGATGATCTGGGTCTTCACGGGATGATCGCGCAAGCAATTCTGGTACCATTTCCACAGCCTCGACATTTCTCCCTCGAATCAAGCTCTACCCAAGAGACAGGATCAAGATCATGATGATGGGTCGCGAGGGGTCATCGCCTGTCGATTAGGATCGCACTTTGCAGACGGAATTACGGCCCGGAAGGACATACTGCATCTCCTGTGAATGGTTCGTGTCCGACTTTGAATCCAGGGAAAGTTTCGTTTCTTCCACGATTCGAGCTCGGCTTTGATTTCGGGGATCGTCACCTCGGGTTTTCCAAATCAAGAAATCAGTCTTGATAGCCCAATGAGAAAGCCCAGTGATAGAGAAGAGCCCAAATTTCTCATTGCCAGCGAGATGCCTTTCGTTCTATTCCATGTTCTCCGAAACTTTTAGAGATCTTCGATGAGCCGGTCCGGGAGAACTCCGGCGTGGCCGTACGAAAAATTTCCAGACCTGAATGGCGGGTCGGGCCGAGAGGGTGCTCGAGTCGAGATCGAGCATGAAATGCCGGCCGACGCTTGCCTAGGACTTCGAAAGCACGAGTATAGTTTGGACTGTCCACCGCAAAAGATGTCGGTTATTGACTAATTGGGTTGTATGGGGCTTAGCATGATGGACATAAAATTGTCAATCGGCCACATCAGCGCATTAGGCCTATGGACAGGTTTAAAGTTCAGATGAGCACCTTCGTTAGCATTTTATGGATGGAATTTATTTTACTCTTAGTCCTACCAAGTGATGACTAAGCCCTGTTTGTTAATACTTCTTTTTTCTATTTATAAACAAATTTTGTGTTTTTTTGTTCCAGGGAACAAAAAAAGAATAGAAACGCGTTTGTTTGCATTTTTGTTCCAAATCTATTTTTTTGTTCCCGGGAACACTTTTGGAACAAAAACAAGAAACAAGAAAAACTTGTTTATTGTTTCTAGAACAAAAATTAAAAACACATTTTCTCTCTCCTCTCTTTGTCTTCTCTTTTTTTTTTTTTTCTCTTTTTTTTCTTTGGCGGTCACGGCCGCCATTATCAATGCGATCGACCAGGGGCGGCGCCCAGGCTGGCGAGCTCGGCCTTGCCATTTGCCGAGCTCGGGCTGGCGGGATCTGAACAGCTTAGAGCTGCCGATAAACAGACTCTCCGACCTCGCCGAATCCTCGAAGTCGCGTCGCTGTGGCGGTGGCTAGGCCGAGCTTCGGTCGCCCGTCTGGCTCGAGCTTTATGCCGACCAAAGTGGGGAGCCAAACCTCGCTTGAGCCTGCGTAGATGGGCTGGCCGGTGCCCGGCCCTCGTCGGCGATTCTTGGGCCATGGAGTCGGTGACCAGCAAAAGAAGAAAAATAAAAACAAAAATAAGAAATAAAATAAAAATAAAAATAAATTGCAAAATTTTAAAAAATACAAATTCTTGAAGCAGCGTGTTTACGTTAGATTTTATTCCGGGAACAGGATTTATCAAGCGCGTTTTATTCGAAA
Source organism: Eucalyptus pauciflora (assembly GCA_007663325.1). Taxonomy (NCBI): domain Eukaryota; kingdom Viridiplantae; phylum Streptophyta; class Magnoliopsida; order Myrtales; family Myrtaceae; genus Eucalyptus; species Eucalyptus pauciflora. The sequence goes on from VMYD01000067.1 coordinate 4,761,807, forward strand.
ATTATTCGCGGAGCGAGAAGCGTTTTTTGTTCATTCGCGGAAACGGTACCCAAAAGCAATGTTATCGAGCATGCCTGGGGCACCGCATGCGGTAATGTTTCTGTTTCTCCCAATTTCTGTTTTTTTGTTCTTTAGAACAAAAAAAGAACAAAAATCCGTTTGGTAACAATGCCAATTTATTTTTTTATTTCCCGAAATAGAAATGTAGTCGAGAAATAGATTTAGAACAGAAACAAGAAATAAAAAAAAAAAGTAGATTCTTGTTCCCAAGAACAATTTCTAGAAATAAGTCAATTTTTTCTTTTCTTTTTTTCTTTTGTTCTTCTTTGCTTGCTACGGCCTTGGGTGGCCGCCTGCTAACTGCCAACCACCTTCGGCCACTGCCACCTGATCGTCGTCGTTGTTGCCCACCGACCACCCCCAATTGCTGACGACTGCCATTGCCGCCGCCCGACCGCCATCGTCGCCACCGATCGTTGACCATCGCCACCATCTCAGCCACAGGACCACCAACCGCCACCCATTGTCGCCGATCGCCGACGGTGGTCAGTGGCAGTCATGGGCTGGCGGTCAGCGGCCGGCGGTCCTGCAGCAACGACAACCGACGGTCGTGGGCCGACGATTGGCGACAATGGGTGGTAGGCAGCAACGATGGGTGGTGGGCGACAGTGGTCAAGCAAGAATAAAAAACGAATAAATACAAAAAATAAAATCGTACCAAACGCATTTATATTCTTTTTCTATTTTAAAAATAGAAATTTTGTATAATTACCAAACACCTTAATTTACTCAGAAATTATTCCCCAGAGTACAAATATAAAATAATTATTTCTAAAAAGAAATTATTCCCCGAAACAAAAATGTTACCATTCGCACCCTAAGTTTCCCCCATATTAAAGCTCAAAGCTTGACTCGGCCTTCAAAATATTATTTGTCATTATTCTATTCTTAGGACATTTCGAGCAAATAATCATGCAGTGTTCCAATTTTTAAGAATTAAGATTACTTTTATGTTAAAATCGATCTTGTAGGCATAGTTGTGTATACTTTGCACTTAAAATTATGCTTTAGTGTTAAAAAAAAAAATTAATGGCAAGAAAATTAACAAATGGATTTTTTTTTTTCAAAAGAAAAGTCAGAAAAATACAGTCAATAAGACCACTGCCTGCGGTGGCCCAGTTGGATAAGGCTCCCATGATTCTTTGCGAAGAGGAGAGGAGTTCGAATCCCGCTGGCCGCACGGGATCTTAAGTGCGACGTCGGGATGGTGGGTCTTCCGCTAGCGTCGCCCCAGGGTTTGCCCGCCGGCTGTCGGCTTACGGGGTTCCCTAGGTTACCAAAAAAAAAAATATGCACTCAATAAGGATATAGTAAGCTTGCCGAGGCCAAACTAAAGGGGAGATGGAGGACAGCATGGGGGCAACGTCTGCAAATTTCAGCTCAGCCGCATTCTTTTTCCCTTATCCCTTTTCTCTCGTCCTCAATCTCTTTTCCCATTTGTGGATAATATTTTCTGTTGATCGATGGATTTTTCGCATTTTCTTTTTAAATTTCAACGTTTTCCTTTCCCCCTTATATAACGGCAGCACGATCGGACGATGCTTTCCAAATTTCCTGGACTTCTTTCCTGACCGCTGCAGACCCCCAAACCAAGAGGGTACGACACTCGACAGTCCTGTTCTCTGTCTTCATCTTTTTCCTCTGCAATTTCTGCGCGCTTGATTTCTTGAATGTCATTGTTCTGGTCGATGTTAAAGGTGGGATTTTTTCTTGGATATTATTCGTGGGTATTAGTTTTTCTTGCTGTTCATTTCGCTTGAGGAGTGGTGAGACTTCAGCCACGAGAGGATCAGATGTTTTGCTGACTTGGGAGCTTAAGCTGCGTTTCTTGGTTCGTGGGTTATTGAAAAGGAGGATCCTTTTTGGGGGGATACTAGACGATCCCTGACTTTGTGTGTACTGCGTGGCAAAAAACCCTGCAACCTTTCGACATTCATGGGTTCTGAAGGGCTTTTTGGATGTGTTTTGTGCTTGGTGTCACGAGGGGTATTGAGATGAGAATGGAAGGGAATGGAATCGCCATTTCCACTCTTATGTTCGATTCCGAGAAAGGAATGATGTGAAATTTGCTTTTCTTTAGTTAATGGATTGTACTGAGTTAAGTAAGGCTGTCAAAAAGTAATGAAACATGTATGATTTCCACCTGTTTGAAGACTTGCCCCATTCCGGTACAAACGGGATTGAGCATCCCATTTGCAATACCTATTCCAGCCTCGAACATTGTTATCAACCATGATTAATGTAGTAAATATCTGCATCACCGCTAATCCTTTTTCCATGCAATTCTGGTACTTCAAGGTTGATAGGCATATATAGGACTGACCATATGGAGGAATCCACCAGACATGGAGCTCTTGTGTTCACAGATGAAGATAAGTTTGGACCTTCCAGCACAAAGAAAGCACCTGCTCAAGAATTACTTACGAAGAAGGTATATCATTTAATCCTGAAAATGGATAATCTTATTCATGGTATTCCAATTTCTTTGGCTTTGTTTAAGAGCTGATGTGCAACCTGTTCTGGTTATTAAATAAGTAGCCATGGCCGTATCAAGCTGCATGTAATATCTCTTTCAAATTTCATATGTTCGAGATTATCTTCAAGAAAGAACTAGCATTCAGTAGAGCTTAAACCTACAGGTTTCTGACAATATGGAAGAATAACTTAAATATAAACATAAGCATGATTAAACGTATTGTTTCTCTATTCATATTAAAAAATGTATTCTGTTCAGCTTTTCTTTTTCTTAAATTCCTGCTTTTTAATGCAATTATATTGCATTTTACTTCCTTCTATATTTTTATGTGGAAGGAAAATTATTAAGCTAACGAGGACCATGTTTTGCAGTCTGAAGGTCCCCAGAGTGAAATCTGCTGTTTAGATTGCAAGAACAAAAA